>JASEKS010000058.1:0-369550 GCA_030770415.1 Pleoardoris graminearum | reverse complement strand
AAGAAAAAAGTAGCTTTATAGCTTAACTATAACTAAAGTTATAAAGTAAAATATCTTTAAGATCTCTTTTTCTCTTTTTTATTACTAATTAGTAATACTTAGTAATTACTAATTTACTAATTAGTAACTAATAATTTAGTAATTACTAATTTAGTAATTACTAATTAGTAATTACTAAGTACTAACTACTTTTAGCATTACTAATTAGTAACAGTTAGTATTACTTAGTAATTACTAAGTAATTACACAACACTGCCGCATAATCTCTTGCAAGACGACTATGCTAGGCTCTAATAGGTAGGTTAGTCCTTTAATAAGGATAGGCGGAGTTTTATTAAGGTAAAGCTAGAAAATTAATAATTATATACTAAAACTAATATTAGTATTAATAATTAAGTGCTTAATAGTAGAGCGTCTATAAGTAATAAAATATTTATAAGTACTATAAAAGTTATATAATAAGTAATTTCTAGCTCTAGAAGTATTATATTTTTATAAATAATAAAAATATACTATATTATAAGCTAGTTATTTTACTTAGACTTACGTCTAGTAGCTTACGCCTTTATATACCTCCTTTTTTTATTTATTATATAGTAGGCCTTCTTAGTTATAAAGCTAGTAGTATTAAAAATAAAATATTTTTTTTAATAGTATTATTATAAAAACTAATATTTTAGTCTCTATAGGCCCCTAACTAAAAGAACTTTCTAGTAGTAGTAAGGGTAAAAAAAGTACTAATTAAAACTTAAAAAATTTAAAACTACTTTTACTTAGCTCTATATATCTATATACTAAAAAAATAATCTTATAAAGGGGGAAGTAAAAGAGTAAATAGAGAGACTACTAAAGCTAAAAAATCTAGTAATAGTAATAATAATAGTTATTTATTTAAAATTATTACTATAAATACTTTAGTATATATATATATAACTTATAGTAGGTTTTACTTCCCTAAAACTAAAAATTCTAGCTTTAGAGGTATTAGTAATAATTATTATTATTACTTTTATTACTATTTTTACTATTACTACTACTATTACTATTATTATTACTACTACTACTATAGTTACTGCTACTACTATTATAAATAGTAGTAAGATTAATAAGAGAAAAAATATTATTTTTTTTTAAATAGTAGCGTTACAGTAAAAACTAAAAATATTAAAAATTATTTTAAAAATACTATATAATAAGTAAATATATAATTATTCTACGCAGAGTTATACTAAATTTTTTTAAATATTTTAGTAATACTAAAGAGAAAAAGTCTATAAATTTAACTATAAAATTTATATATAAAAATACTATTATAAAATTAGTAACTATAAAATAGAAAAAAGTACTTACTACTTTAAAATATATAACCCTAGGCTTTCTCTATAACTTAAATTACTAGCTCTAGTAGCAGCAGCAGTAGTAATATATTAAATATTTTTAGCTATCTAAGTTTAAACTCCTATATTTTTAGACTTAGTTATTTAAATTTAAGTTTTTATATTTTTAGTCTTAGCTATCTAAATTTAAATTTTTATATTTCTAGCCTAAAGAAGACTAAAAAGGCCTAAAATAGTATATTAAGCTAAGGTAGCTAAGGCCGGAAATATAAAAGCTTAAATTTAAATAACTAAGTTTAAAAATATAGGAGCTTAAGCTTAAATAGTTAAAGCTAGAAATACTACCTTATTAAACTATCTTATTAAGCTATTTTATTAATAAAAATATACTCTACCTGCTTTTTTTTTTATATACTACTAATAGGTATCTTAGCTTCTTCTTCTTTATATTCTTATTTTAATAAATAAGAGTTATACTTTTTTTATTTATTAAATAAAACTTATAGAAAGTCTTTAATTTTAAGTAAATAGTTATTTAAACTATTAATATTTAACAAAATCCTGCACTCCTAAAAACTTTTAATAATAAGTTACTTATTAAACTTTTATTATACTACTACTATAATATTTATTATTAATACTTATCTCTATAATAGTATCTATCTTTTATTTAACTCTTAAATAAGTCTATAGTTTTTTAAACTTTAAGTTATCTACTTAGTCTCCTTTTTTAGTAACGTCTTAAAGGCTCTATTAATAGTAGTATTAAGTAGCTAAAAAATATATATATATTTAAATAAAATTATTACTAGTACTATAAAATTAGTTTTTAGCGCCTTTAGCACCTTTAAAATATAATAAAAAATTACTTAATTAAAAACTATAATATAGTTTCTAGCCCTAATTATATAAATAAGAAAATACTCTTTATTTAACTATTTAATAAATAGCTTTTTATTATTATACGCCTTCTAGTTAAACTCTATAATTATATTAAGGTAATAGAAATATTTTTTTTTATTTTTAATTATTTTTTTATTACTATTTATACTATAAAATATAAGTTTTAGTTGTAGATATTTAATACTATTAATAAAAATATATAAAATAAAAGTAGCTTATTATTTATTTTATCTACTATAGAAAAATCTTTTACTAATAGTATAACTATTTTTAAAATTATAGGTATACCTATCTAAGTATTTAAATAAAATAAGTATTTTATTAAAATTAAAAATACTAAAAAATTTTTAGTAAAAGCTTATAACGTTATAGAAATTCTTCCTTATAAAATATAAAAAAGAATTAACTATACTAAAATAGTTAATTAATAGCTTCTAAGTTTACTTTATTAAATAATAATAAAATATATTCTATCTTTTTTAGAACGCTAAAAACTAATTATATAAAAAAAAATTTTAAATTAGTTCTATATACCTTCTAAAATAAAGCTTTTAATTATTAGTAAAACTAATTATATAAAATAAAATTTTTAGCCCTACACTTTACTATAAAATTAATATATAATCTAGCTTCTAAAGCTAGCTAAAATATATAAAATTAGTTAATAATTACGTATTTACTACTTATTTTTAACTAAAAAATTTCTATTTAAGAAAACTACTATTCCTAGACTACTATTTTAGAGAAATAAAAAACTCTAATTATTTTAGTATTTATTAGCGGGCGATAGTTATTTTTTACTTATAAGTTTTTTTAAATATAAATATAAGACTAGAAATCTAGTATCTAATTTAAATAATTTATAATATAATTAATTATTTATAGCTTTTTTTTTAAAAAGTAAGAACGGCAGTATATCTAATAAAATTTAATAAAAAATATTATATAATTACTACTAAAATTTATACTAAAATAAAAATTAAAGTATATTTACTTTACGGGTAACCCTATAGCTATAATAGTAGTATCCTTAAAAATATTAAACTTTTATTTATTAGGTAAAATAGACTAAAATACTATAGCTAAGACTAGAAATATAAAAGCTTAAACTTAAATAACTAAAACTAAAAATATAAAAGCTTAAACTAAAACAGCTAGGGCCGAAAATATAAAAGCTTAAACTTAAATAGCTAGGGCTAAAAATATAAAAACTTAAGCTAAGGTAACTAGAACTAAAAATATAAAACTAACTATTTTTACTATACTATCTTACTATATTATAATATTTAATTTAAAGCGTCTATAGGGTATACTAAAAGGAAAAATACTAATTTATTAGCCCTACTATAGAAATTTAAGCGTTTTTAATACTAAGTTATTACTACTTAATTTTTTAGCTCTACCCTAACAAAACTCTGTTTATCCTTATTAGAGGACTAACCTACCTATTAGAGCCTAGCATAGTCGTCTTGCAAGAGATTATACAGTACATAGCCCGGTGCCGATATCCCATTCGCGCGGTAACGACGCCGGTGACTCTCTTTCATGCGGACCCCGACACAGGATTCGACGGGAGCAGTCATCGGTGCTTTTGGGGGCTATGTGCGTTTGTGCGCGAATGCTGACTGTGGTGTAGTCAATCACAGTCGTCGACGTTGACACGCCCTGCGGACTGCGGGGTTCTATATTGTTGGCACAAGATCGTAGGCCGTCCTCTCCATGACCTCAACACCGGTCTCCCTTTTGCGTCGAGGGTGCGCGCGACTTCTATGCCGCTTCCACACGCAGTCGATGCCTGCGGACGGGCCTAGCACGAAGTGCGAAGCTTCTTCTTTGAACCTTCACATGCGTGATATACGGTCTGTAACATCTCTACCTATTACCTCCATACTCGTCATAGCGGGTCTATTTTCGGTACAGATTGCTACTCGGCGATATTTCCCTCCACCAGTCGGGTCGCATGTTCTGAAGAACAGCCCGGATAGCTACTGCTGTGTATAAGCAGGGTACAGGGTTTAGAGTATGATCCAGTCTTGCGCTGTAGCTCAAGTTACCCTACCTTCGTAGTGGCAGGACCTTTCCCATCCTATGATTGTCACAGCCAATCAAGAAGCTTAACAATATTAAAAAACGCTACTCTACTGGTGGATCTATCGCGCTAAGGAAAACGTCCTGCCACCCAGTAGGTAGGATATACAATGCAGCGCACCAACTTCATCCCTCCCATTACGATACGCACTATTCAGTCGCAATAGACTATTTACTTAAAATTAGCTCCCAAGTAATTCCGTAATCTTCGCTTACTATGCCCGGCCGTTGCTACCAATCTCTGCCGCCCTCCTGTTATAATCCTGATGACCCAAGTAGTCAACCACACCAAAAGCAAGTGAGTGTTATCTTTCAGACCCTCAATGTCTCCAAGTCGGTCTTGGTTACTCGAGGCAACTGATCAAATGTTACTGGCTTATGCTTCTTTTTAATCGGATAATTTACTGGAAACTAGGACATAGCTCCCTGTATCCTGGAGGATATACTACAGGCCACATTACTTTGTCCAAAGTTTCGTTGTTTGCTAATTCTCAACTTCCCTCATCGTGCGTAACACTTTATACGATTCTCCTAACCATGGATAGGTGTTAGTCGTTCCATCCCTTCTAGCTGTTCTCGGTGACGTACTGGGATTGGAACTATTTTGATCCCGCTGGTGTACTTCAGCAGTTATGTGGTTTGGTAGACTTTGTCCCAAAGAGCTTTGCAAGTTTCTCGCTTACACTGCAAGTTCTGCGTCTCTCTGAAGTGACCTCCCGAGCGCGCTCTTCCGTCCAACCTTCGGTGCGTGTCCGGCGAATACAAACCCAAAGCGAACGCACCTACTCTGATAGCTTCCACAAGTATTCAATCCATTAAGAGTCGCTGGACCGGACAGTGGGAATCATCCCAGTATCAACTAACTTGCAATCTTCAGTTCTGCAGCGAACCAACACATGTGTAAAGCACGACCAGAGCGTTACTCGGTAGGCTAGGGCTTTGGCTTACAGTTCAAACCGTATGAAATGTGCACTTTGAATTTTAATCTCGCTCTCGCCACCTGACAAGACATCAACATTGGCGTCCAGCCGTATCACTAGACGGCATGCCCTTGGGTACCACTGGAAGTGAATCGGGGTAGTGAACTTCATATGGCTGTACAATCGGCGTTTGTGTTGTGTACCTTCGGGCAACACGATACGGAAGACATTGGCCAGTATGCCTGTCGATGAGAAGATTCTAGAATTAAAGGGAAGTATGGCCATGGCACTATGTATCCTGGGGCAAACGGTAACACTATGCGTCAATGAACTTTCGCTGGCAATAGTACAAATTATGTGCACCATCCTGTGGTCGCACACGGTTTTAGCATTGCCTCGTAATAGAGACTCAGAAAAAAAAATGAAGGTGACGTTTATTCTTCCAAGCCCCCAAGGCATACCGGCTAAGAATGCATTATCCTAAACCAAAAGCTATCACCCAACGCCGCATCACTCATCCGTCGGGGTATTCATGCCATAAAAAACCCGGTCTATTATGAACCGTCAGGAACCGCCGGCCCTCCTCGGTTGTCGCATATAAACGCCGCAGACGGTTGGTGCTCTTCGTAGCCGCCTTGTCGTACACGCCAGTGTCGTCCGCAGCACCGTCAGCCGCGGCAGCATCCTCAGAAGGCGCCTCCTCTGGCTCTGTAGCCGGAGCTCTATAGACATGGTTATGCTTGTTGTCTTGAATCGCTTTGTTGCGCTTCATATTCTCGTTGGCTTCCACGTGCGCAGCGTCCATTTGGGGTCCCTAAACTGATGACGACATAGCAGCGCTTCTGCTTTCAGGACCTACCTGGGTGGGCGACGGTGCGGTGGGCGCAGCTTCGTCGGAGGCGGCAGCGGGCTTTTCGGCAACGCCATCGCGTACGCGAGCGTGAGTAGACTTGGAGCCGTAGATATCGATGTGGTTGAGCGAGTGCCAAAGTAGGCCAGTGCTGTCAGGAGTCAGCATCGTACAGTGGCGGCATGCGACGGGAGCGACGAACCTAGCGAAGGTAGCGACCGTGCCAGGCCATAGGAAGACCACGCTGGCAATAGCTCTTCCGTTATCACGATACCTCATTGGGCTACCGCCGTATTCGGCGAGTAGCCTCGATGCTGTTGCCGCGTCGGTACCCGTGACGTAGGCGGACTGGGTCGCGAGGATGACAGTGTACGCAAGAGCGGTGGAGAGAGTGAATAGACAGGCGAGTACGGAGCAGATACGCCATGCGATCTTGACAGCCTTGGATTCCATGCGTTCGGGCCAGAAGAGGTCGAAGAAGAATGCCGAGCCAAAGACGGTGGCTACGTAAATACCAACGAAGATGTTGTAGGAGGCGATGCCGACGAAGTTGTTGTTGTGGACGGTGGCGCCTGGTGAGTGCACCGCAACGAAGTCTTGCTGGTCAAGGTAATCTAGTAGACTGTTGTTAGCGATGCGTGGCCAGGTCGGATGTGCCAGAGGATGCATACCACTAAGTGCCGCTGTACCCAAACTCTCGCTCACAACACAGAAGATCATGGCGATCTGGTAGACAATGAACCTCGTCCGTCGCTGATGGTACTCGTTGTTCCACATGTAGCTGTTCTTGAACTTGGCCCATTGCATCTCCTTCAAGTCGAGGCCCCATAGTACCGCCATGGTGTGTTGCGTGCGTGAGGAATGTGCCCGACGTATCTCAAAAAGAGGGATATATAAAGGCAACCGGGAGTGGCTGGGTCGACGACACGTAGGATGTTGGGGACGAACTCTGGGTCAGTAGCGTTACCACCACCGCGTCAGGTACGGGTGTCGCGGAGGCAATGAGGACCGTGGCACAGGGAACAAGCTACTATAACGACGGCGGATCGAGTGCAAGTTGTGTTCTGCCGGGGACGATCGGTGCTCTCTCTCGCCGCAAGCCACATTTGTCAGCGCCTTGGGGCTTGTTTGGAGGCTTCGCGCGCCAGTGGCCTTGGTCCTGGCAAAAAGCTGCATGCGTCGCGGAGGAGTGCTGGTTCACGACGTCATCGCCAGCTAGGGTTACCCGCTTAGGCGAGTGCACAGGCCAACCATGTCATCGCTACCAACCCGCGGCCAACGACGAGACATCCGTTCAACGCGCACGTCTCTAGTAGCTGGGTACCGAGATGATCCCCAGCCAGCATCCCTTTGTCGACAGAACTACACATCTGCCGGCAAGTATACATTCCGAAGCTCCTTACGCCTTCTAGCATTCGGCTGCTTGTATCGCGTCCCATGGCGATCCGGACCAAAGACGTCTTGTCAGGAAGAAATTTGCCATCTTATTAGTGCTGGTCACCAGCTCGTGAAAGTCTTCGTGCGAGCGAGACCGAGCAAACGCCACCATATACCCTGTTCGCCGGATACCCGCGGGGACTTTCGAAAAGCTTGCCGCTGCTTCGACCGCACGCTAGCAATCTCACATCTGACGCTACCATGTGACTAGAACAATTGCCGCAAGTCAGTCCGGAGAGGGACATGGTTAACCGAATTCGCTTCTTTTTGTTGAGCCAGCCTAGGTGGCCTCCAGCTCGCCACCTTGGAGTCCAAATCCCCGAATCCCATAAATGCATCCACGCCTCTAATCCGTATAATTAACCACCTACAACAAGGCCCTGACCCTCTCAACTACTACTCTCAAAGTCCTAAGCATGCCTTCCGGCTCTATGGTGTAGCGTACACTCAAATATCCAGCACTCATCTCGCTTTCCTCGGCTCCACACTTGGCTTCCGGATATTAGCGATGATGCTGTCGGCTGTTGACATGGGCAGGGCAAAAACAGCAGACATCTGCAGTGCGCCTCTGGTTGCAGAATAAGCAGACGTGTATGCCCATCCGACCAAGGACTGGCTGCCACATGTGAAGACCAGTGCGGGCTTCTGCTGTCTCTGCATCGCAGGAAGTAGAGCGGATGACAGCTTGAGCGGGAACAAGGTGTCAAGCGAGGAGACGACATCAATCTCCTCCTGCGAGGTGTCTTCGACTTCAAGTGCTTGAAGTTGAAAGACAGCAGACTAGTACCACCGACGTTGCTGAGGAGTATTGTGAGCGGGACGTCAGATACCGCTGCATCGATGCGTTCGATGTCTGCTGGGTTGAAGGAAGACGCATCAACAGCTACGGGGCGGAAGTGGCGCTGGCGATGGGCGACCTCGAGCTCTTCGCGGCACCGCTAGAGTTTGGCTTCGTTGCGGCCGTGTAGTACCATGTTGAATCCTCGGACGGCCAGCTTGGTGGAGAGGGCAAGAGCAATTCCGTCGCTGGCTCCAGTAACAAGGGGCCCAGCTCGATCCTCCCTTCTCACTCTGGCGGAGGAACTTGGCGAGGCCGGAGCGGTAGAGGTAATGGATGAGAGGAAACGGCATTATGATGGAAATATGAAAATCGGAGCACTAATACAGTAAACGTAAAATAGATTATTGGTATCTGGGAGCTTTATCTAGCGATGATTCGGTTCGAGCCGCCGATTGTAAAATTGTTGTTGTATGCTCAACCGGCTGGGCTACGGGCAGTATTTGTACCCCAAGGGCGGAGCATGGCAAGTCATGGTTTGCCATCAGTTGCTTTGTCCTCACGCGCTTCTCGAAGCCACGGTATAACTCGGTACAAAAACGCGTTGATCTCATGGTTTGCCATGCTCTATTGAAGTCCACGGGTCTATTAGCATTTTCACAGCGGCCATTTCCACCGGTTTGAAAGAGAAGCAGAAGAAGATCTGGAACCCTCACATGGCTTGTACGTACGGAAAGAGGAGCTACGAGCAAATAGGCGTGCAACGCCCTACTTCACGCTGAATCCCTGCCCTGTTTTGACAAGTACCATGCATCCTGGGACAACACAAAAGCAGATGTCGCGATTTATCTACCTGAGTCCAACCTTGAAGGACTCTCCATTCCAAGGTTTCGTACGACTAAAACTTCGATGCTCAGGCCATCACTCTCCTTCAGCATATCCTACCGTACGTAAAGGTAGCTATGTTGGAAGATATCGTAAGAGGAATACTTTCGGGTTATGCAGGTCGTGTCTTCTGAATAATATCCCGCAGTAACTGCGTGTATGCCACCTAATCTAGAACCTAACCTACTACAACGTTATAGTTCAAGCTACCTAGAGTAGGTAAATACGTTGGCCAATAGCATGACTCCGATCTGATCGCTTTCTGAGCGCTATTCTCTAGAGACACGGCGGGAGTATATATACCAACCCAGAATCCTGGGATTGTATCCGATCCAGGGGTAACACAACGCCTTCAAAATCGTGGCTTACCTGGGCAGTACGGCGACATTGATAAGGGTATGCTCCAACATGTTATTTGCTTTGTGGACTTCCAGGAGAACGAGGACACCAGCCCCTCCCATTACAACTGTGAAAGACGTGCCTGCGTGAAGAAAATAGCTAAGCGGGACCAAAAGACGAGAAGAAGCCAGACAAGTTGGGCAGCCAGTTCGCAATTATCAATGCCGTCAATGGAAGGACTCCTCGCAATATTTTAGGCGTGCTTCGAGTTTAATGTAAATATACGCGGAACGCAGGAGACACGGAGCAATTAGCGTTGTAAGTGTCTCTGAGTCGACATAAACCGTGAATCGGACACAGGTTGGACATTCATAAATTGTAACAAATTGCGGGGCACGCTGAGAGTGCTATAATTCGAGTTTCAAACCTTCGGCAAGGGAAAACGGCCGTGTATACGAAGGTTACTCTGGTAAGGTACCATGGACTCGGGTAGAGGATTAGCTTCTCTCTACGTGCGGCTAGGTTTAACTCGTCTAGTTTCGAGGGCGTGAACAAGTATGCGGAGTACCTGGTTGGTGTAGCCTTGTGTCACTAGCAGGAGAAGCAGCGAACAAACGTTGCCCAGTGGACGCGGTATATACTAAAGGGTACGAGATCGAGGCCGGTATATCGTGAATAGCTTGTCGGAGTAACAGGAACCGCAAAGTAGTCCAATCCAAAATACAGATCTAGACGTTGGTCTCGTACCGGAAGTGTGCAAGCCTATGCAATACCGGACGTTCCACGAGGCGAATCGCAGTTGTGTGCGTCGTTCGCATGCCGCTTGAAAATATTGTGCAGGACACGATCCGCATACGAGCACAGTGCGCCCAATCCATGAACGCAATGCGCCGAGTTTCTCTGCTCCCGAAGCATAGAAGAGCGGACCGAATATGGCGAGGCAGTATGGAGTGGTAGTTTCCCTGCTGGTCCGATGTTGTAGTGGGACGGTCCAAAGAGTGTTGCATGCGAAGTTCGAGAGGTGAAGCGAATCGGTGTATACGTATCCGAGCAACGGGAGGAAAACCTAGGTAGGAGGGCAGAATAAACCATAGGGCATGTCGCCAATAGTCCACCTGGGCAGTGCTCATTTGCTTACCATGCTAAATGCGAGAAGCAAGCGCCATGGCTGGCTCTAGCAAGGGTGATGAAGAGACAATGAATGTAACTCGGCGAGATCCTGAAGATGGAAGAAGTCATCTTGAGGAATGATACACGCCCAGATAGCCTCTCTGAACTCCGGGAGAGAACCTGGTAAGACGCAGTTCTTTATGATGGCAGAGTCGAAGGTCCGAGAGTACAATCTCAAACATGGAAAGCTGCCAGAGAATATTCCTAGCCGGCACCTTGTAGAATCAGCGACGCGGCCGCAAGGGGTCCAGCGGACGTATTATGATTCGGCTCGCGCGTGCGCGTACGGTCGGAGTATGGATACAGCGGGCTTTACGGTCGAATCACGCAAGGCTGCATGTTGTTCGCGTGCACAAAAAAGAGGCCGGGGCTTCGAAGAGTGTTCAAGTATTCATGCTCGCTTGCATGATGGAGATTTCCGCAGAACGTCGATTGGGACGGCTCAACTGTGTAGTGGAAGTGGCGTTGAAGAGATATCGAGGACGTAGTGAGAACGCCAACTCCGATGGCCTAACCAGGCGCGCCAGAAACAAATGAAAGTGGGCTCAATTAAGCATTCCCGAACCCAATCAAGCAATTCTGCCGTTCACTGTGCGGTTCGGCGTTTCCCGAAGCGAACGGAAGCATTATCGTCGTATTTTCCCGTCGCTTAAATCGTTCGTACCGAGACCCAGAAACAGCCTGATATCAACCAAGCGCCCAGATGCCGCTGCGATCGACACTTCTTGGCAGGGGATGCACTCCTGTGGACGATTTGCACTGGACCTCGACGGGACAGTATACATAGGGGGGACGAAAGTGGGTGTCCGCATTCCTAGGCACTACTACATAGAGGCGCATAGAGAGTATTCGACTCAACATTCAGAGAGCCGTTGCACACTTTGAGTGGCTGAAACCTCGTGCGATAGTCGGCGGAGAGGTACAACTGCGCTGAACGGCCTCCCCGCCTTTCTGCATGACCCATGAGCGAGGCAACGCGAGAGGTCAACGGCCGAAATGAGGTCGACAAGGCACAAGAAGCTTTCAGCCCGAAACAGAAAGCTTGGATGGACTGGCTAGCGTGCCCACGTTTAATTTTCAACAGCGCACGAATGAAGGTGCACGCGATGCTTGTCGCGATTGTCCATCGCCTTGGAGGTCCCAGCGTGTCGCGCTTTGTGCCACTCGGTGCGCAGTGGGAACGACGGCGCTGAATGGTAAAACCTGATGTTTTTCGAGCCTCTGTGGTTCCCGACTTCGAGCCCATGCTTCTTCCATGTTTCCTGTCTCTCTCGGCGTCGCGTCAACTTGGCCTCTTTTCGGCAAAGCGCAAAGCAGCATGGCTGCTAAACAAGACCAACGACGCATGGCCGCGATCCACTGGCCCACCGCCACTGCCAGCGCATTGCGGAGGGTGTTGGGGATGGGTGAGGCCATCCTGTCATTCAGGGAGCGCCAGAAGCACCGGGATATTCGCGATAGCCGCCCGGCGGCGGGGTCGGAGCAGTGGCAATTCGGAGGCTCGACTCAGCAAGCGGTAGGTCATCTGAAAATACGACAGCCACCAGGGTGTCTTTGCAGACAGAACTGCCTCTCTCGGCCTAGCCTTGGGCGCTCGAGCGCGTCGAGTGGCCGCCGTTCTGCAGGCGTCCATGGTTCCTGCGCTAGTCAACGCGCCACTCGCATGGCCCGAAATCCGTTTGCCCCTGGTGCCCGCTGTTTCTCCCCTTTCGAGTGGACGCCTGTTTCCGGCGCCCGTAATCTCCCTACTGTACATAAACATTCCGCTCGCTCGCTCCCAGCCTTTTCTCTTCACTTCACTCAAGCCAATCTACGAGCTCAAGTCGAACCCTGACCTTCCGGTCGTCCAATCGTTTACCCACTAATACTATCGTTAATACAACCCACCCACCTTCTCCTACCACCAAGTTCTACCCTTAATCAAAATGCGTGCCTTCATTGCTGCTACTCTCTTCGCTTCCGCCATTGCGGCTCCCCACTACGGTGGTTCCTACGGCCAGCCTGACTATGGCAACGGTTACGGAACTGGCGAGGAGACCACTCCGGCCGTCAGCTATCCTGCCGAGACGCCCACGCCCGAAGTGCCCACCTACGCCGCCTCCACCCCGGCCGTGAGCAGCTCCGTCGAGACTCCTGCTCCTTCCAGCTACCCTCCGGTCGTCCCCTCGTCGTCCGCTCCGGGCTACCAAGTACCCTCCGAGACGCCCGAGGTAAGTGTAGTCGTGCCATCTCGGCTTGAATGGAATGTCCACTTATCATTCTCCAGGTTCCCGTCCACTCCACCGAGTCGCCTGCGGTCCCCGCTCCGTCTTCGTCTGCTCCGAGCTATGGATCGTCCTCTGCGTCTGTGCCTGAGGTGCCTTCTTACCCTACCGCTACGGCCCCGGCCCCGGTCCCTAGCAGTGAGTGCACTACGCAGACAACTGTGACTGTGACAATTCCTTATCCTTCAGTGCCCGCCGGTACTGGCTCGCCCGTCCCGCCGCCCAGCCCGTCTGGTGGCTACAGCGTTCCGTCGGTTCCTCAGCCTTCGGCTCCCTACCCATCTGCCCCGGCTCCTTCGTCACCTGCCGGTACGGGCTACGTTCCGGCTCCCCCGGCTGGTACTGCTCCCGCAGGCACAGGCTACCCTGTAAGTTTCTCACTTCTTGCTCATCGTCGACTGTATCTGACATAACCCTATAGACCAAGCCTACTCCTACTGAGTACTTCACTGGTGCTGCCTCGCACAACGTCGCTGGTTTCGTTGCTGGTGTCGGTGCTTTCGCCGCTCTCTTCTTGTAAATGTCATCTTCCAGCTAAGCTTGCCGCTTGGTAGGCTATGACTTTACATGATTAGCTTTATGGTTCGGTGGAAAGGGTGTGAGGAGGTGGAGGAAGTCGTAATGGTTGTGTGGAGTAGAGAATCTAGAACTTGACCAAACACTCGTGTCTCCTGCGTGACTTGCTCCTCGATCGCCTTTCGCTTTTCCACCCATCGGCCGCCTACGCAGGTAATGGAACCTAAGGTGCTGAGCTGAATCACCTTGCCCTGCCGCTACCTCAGCATACATAGCTTAGCTTGACCTTTCTGTTTGACCACGATTGCGGCACATTGAGTATACTTGGGAGGCTCTTGTGTCCCACCAGTCGTAAATACTTGGGGAAGCATCGCGTATGGTAATCCGCTTGAATAGTCTCGAATTTTTGGAGGCACAACAACGGCTTGACCACCCCTGCTTCAAATTATCTACAAATTATCTGCCCTCGCGAACCAGTCTGACGCCTTGGTGGCGTCGCAGACCTCCACTGGACGTTGCGCTCCCACATGGCAGCGACTCCCCCCTGCCCACTAGCGCACCAAAGTACTTCGCCCGATCTCACCTCACCACTTCAATAGTTTCCACACGTTTTAAATAAACCATTCTTGACGTCCAAATAACCTTATAGTAGTGCGTTGCGTTGTTCCTGCTGCCATGTGGCTGAGTCCGTCCTAATCGAAGCCTGATGTTGTGCCGTGGCGCTGAAAGGGCGAAACTGTTAGCTAAAGCTAATAATGTACATTAAGCATATCTCCTTTTGCTACATCGTAATTTGCGTATAATTATTAAACTAAAAGGGCAAGCACAACGAATGGGTTAGGTTGTGGGGTTGTAGCTGCAATTGAGTTGGGTGGGTCGCGGGGCTTTTGTGTAACGCAACCTCGTGGACGCCGCAAAGCAAGGAGTATGGGATAATGGATTTTCTCTAGGATAATACGAACTATGGGGAGCATTGTCGGTGCAAACAATGAAGGTGGAATTTCTACATCAGACCCTGGGGGAACTCGATACCTGATCTGTGAAATGCAGTTACAGTCATTTGTAGGACATTTTCGAAGGGAAATTGTTATCGCATTACTTATTAAGACGTCAACAAAAGAAAACTATATGTAGTGATCGGTGGGTATGTAACAGCAAAGGAATTAGAGCACTAATCGCCCCCATCACATCAACAATTCGAACATTCGTACCTCAAGACTATGTTCGTCGAATCCCAGACCAAATCATACGACTTCATTATTGCGTCTTCTTGCCTCGGTCTGCCAGTTTCGCCTCTATCCCCTTCTTCTTATCCTTCAATGCCCTTTCACTCTTCTCCGAATGTTTTCTTTGCAGTGCACCATTTACGTCGTAAAGCTCCTTCTGCCAGTTCGCGGCCTCAAGTTCCGCCTTTTTCTTTCGCAAAGACTTCTCCAACTTCTTGCGTTGATCACTGTCTTTTTCTGTTTTCGCTATTTCCTTCTCCACTTTCTTAACAGCAGTTTCGAGATCCGCCACGGCGCCAACGAGCTTCTCCCTTTCGGGGTCTGTCCACAGTTTAGTAGCGTGCAATGGAAGCGAAAGCGTTGGATATAGTTCTTACCTGACTCTGACTGCAACTCGTTGAAGTTCGTCCCTCCATTCATCCCAAAGTTGGGTGCCGAAAGGAGGTTCTCTTTCCAGATGGATGCCGCGCCAATCACCAGGTCGAACTCCTCGCTCTCCGACACCAGAAATCGCATACGTCCAAAGACCTTTGGGCTCGTCTTATGGTACCATGACACACGGACAGCCCCCTTGACTGCGTGGATATGCCCAGTGGCGACCTTGCCTCCATTTTCCTCTTCCTCCCTCAAGGGGTGGTATTCGGTGAACCCAAGGCGACGAGCGAGGTTTTCGGAAATGATATTGCCCTGTGTATTGCCAGTATCGAGAACGCATCGTGCTTGTATGAACTGAGACCCTTCTTGCTTGTAGACGGATACATCAAGCATGTAAGGATGCTCTTGGTTGCCGAGATGCTGAGGACACTTAGCAGGCTGGCGCAAGCTTGCATGCGATTGCACGAACCTTGACCCGATCCTCATCTGGGTCTGCCCATTCCACCTCAGCAGCAAGTCTCCGCCTAAGATTCTTTGGCCCGGTGAAGAATGCCTTGGCAATATCCCACCATGACAACTTGACCAAAGCTACATGCGTGCCGCGTCGTTTGATAGCAGCCTTCCTCATTTCGACGTTCGGACTCCCTGGGATCATGGTTTCGGTAGAGACGGATGAAGAGCGCTCACGTGGGAGCGCTAGTGTAACGTTTCGTTTCTGCTTCTCAACATCTACGGGGGGATGCTGCTCGTTTGCATCCGGATCTGTACGCTCATGGTTAGTATATGGCCCAGTTGGTGGGAGTAGGCATAACCCACCGGCCAATGCAGTGTGACTCATGCTTTATGTACGGGGGTCGTGGGTTTGGCTGGACTTGTTTGTTGTTCTCGATTTTTTGTGCCAAAGATGTGTGTGGAACAGATGCTTGGGCTTTCAAATAGGTTGGGCTGGGAAATCCACCGTTCTTTATGTGACAAAGAAGAAGGCAGCGAACTGTAGATGACAGGGATCATTTTGAGCCTCTCGCAGTGACTTTAGGCCGAGGTCACCGGTTCCGCGCAGTCGTCGCGGTTCTGTGGAGGCCGTGCCGTTCAGCTCCGACTTCAGAACGGCCATTGATTCGCTATGGGGCCAGACAAAGGACCACGCGGACTCTGGCGCCGCCCCCAACGGTTCGCGCGAGGTGTAACCCAGGTCTGCTTCTGACACTTTGGCGTCGGTAGCGGCGGGGCGTTTGCCTCGCCTGAGCGTTCGCGAGAGGTTTGGGCCACTGCTTGCGGCGGTGCATGTTTCCGAGCTTTGGTCTCTTCGTCACAAAGTCGTGGGCTGAGCAGTGGCGAGATAAGAGAAGGCCCTGTCCACTTTGTTGACGTTGGCTTCTCACCCTCCATCGTCCCTCTTTAGCCTCTCGTGCCGAGTGGCGCCAGCATTATTCAGCTTCTGCGCCCCCACCGGTGGTTGTCGCGCTATGCGACCCAGCATCCAATTCTATCGGGCGAAGACAGTACTTTTACTGCGCAACAGCGCATTCCCACCAGTTCGACACTGGTCACGCACGGTACCTTGGACGGATGGAAGATGAGACTCCCTCTGGAATTCGATGGGACGGCTCCGCCGAGGCATCGAGACCTCGAGACCATCGCGATGGTCAAATTGAAGCACGTCGCAAAGACCTCTGGTGTTGTTCCCCAAAGCTTCGAGTTGATTCGACGAAGATTTGCGACCTCGGGCCAAGGGCTAGGGCAGGCTGCATCTGCATGAACATGCCGGGGTGTTCAGCTTTGGCTGCGAACTCGGCAGGAGGAGGCGCAGCGTCCGGTCTGACCGGTTGCCTAGTTGCCTGGATCTTGCCATCGGCCACCGCCTCCAGCTGGGCTGGGGTGACAAAGGAGGGGCAGGGCCTAGCGGAGCCATGTCAGTCCCACCACCTTTTCAGAGTTGGTCTCCCCTTCACACTTACTTTCAAAACAGTGGTTATGCTCGTGGTCTGTATGTACGGAGAGATGCAAGGAAAAGCGCCTGGGTATAAGAAGGGATTTGCACGCACCGTATCGGAAAGAGTGAAGACGAGATCGCTACTGGAGGACATTCCTGTCATACCAGACAGAATCCTGTCCGTCTCACCTGAAGAGAATGAGATGCACAGAGCAAAGCGTATGGGATCTTCAGCGAATTTTCGGGGCGTCGCTCAAGTATACGGCTTCGCCCTCTCGACTAGTGGGACTAGAGCTGCGTGACAAGTTGTCCGGCTGGCGGTGTGCATGTACGTCGGACAAGCCTGCATGTGGATGCCCATAAGGTAACCCGATGCCCGTTGGCAGCATCCGAATGGATGAAAGCACTGTATTACCTATCCATGATAGGCTGGAGGGACGAAGACGCACCGCTCGCCACGGGAAACTGCAGCGATAGAATGAAGCTGCGCCTCAACGCCTCACCTATCGAAATATAAGCCTTCAAGCTATCGTCACACTTTGCTTTGATCGGCATGGAAGCAGGGTTTTCGCAGCAACAATGAGCATAGAGCTGCACAATATGGATGAACGCCCCACGACTCCCGACCGAACGTCCAGTCTCTCGGCAACAGCGACAGCAGTAAACAGTCCCGCCACGCCTCAGTTCCCGCAACGCGCTGCATCGTCCGGTACTCGAAGGTCCGTGTCTGGTTCTCTTCCAAGTAGCAGCGAAGACGAGAGCGAAGATGGCGAAAGCGCAGAACTGCCCGAAGATTCTGTCCAGGGGTGGCCCCAGTTGGCTCAGCTTATGGCGACGACCCCAGACTTTGCCGCATTCCCTCGATTCCGCGATCTTAATGTCAAAAGCCTGTTGTACTATCAATGCGAACTGAACACTCTTCGGGAGAAGCTTCACGAATTAGAGTACACGGATAAAGCAAAGGGCAAGCAATATGCCGAATATGCAGACGACTTGATGGATGATGGCGACGAGTCGGAACAGTACAAGACGATGGAAGAAATCAGAAAAGTCCTGAAAAAGTACAGTATGTTCTAGCTGCCCTCCGAAAAGGGTGTAAGATCTGGTTTGGTTTGGGTAGCTGACAGCACTCTAGATAAGGCTTTGCTACAGTACTCTCAAATATGTGCCCTTCCCGATCCTGAGCCATTCAACATGCGCACGCTGCGGAAGTGGCTCGTGAACAAAGACTGCGGCGATTGGCACGTCCGAGACTACAACGGCTCAGTCAAGAAGACGTGGGGCTTGCTGGTCGATAACCCTGATAATAAGGAGAGAAGCCTTTGGTCACAGCTTGTCAATCTCCTCTGGGGGTTGGTTTGGATGAAAAGGCAGGCGAAGAGCGAGTCTGATCCCGACTTGGCGCTCACGGAACCCCGCTCACAAGTGGATGGCTTGACGCATTGGTACGCATCCGAGCTGGTTCCCTTTCAAAGGAGGTTGAAAAGGAAGTGGAAGTCGAAGAAGAGAGCCGGCGATATCGAACAGAGTGCTGAGACGCCAGCGAGGGACACTGTCGCTTCTGTGGCGCCTTGGGCAAGGAAAACGAAAGTGAAACCCTTGGAGTCATGGTCGGAGGACAGCGCCTTGAGACTAACATCTGGGCTCTCGACGGTCGTGGCGTGTCTCTTGCCTGTGATGGCGATTTCCGTCTTGTCGCAACTTAAGGGCCTCAAAGCTTTGCTTATCTGTCTTGCGGCCTTCTCGCTGGTCTTCGCCGTAGGCTTGATTGCGTTGACACAGGGTACCAGTAAGAGGACCGAGATTTTCGGTGCCACTGCGGCGTAAGTTTGTCCTCTTCGCCCACGCTGTCGCGTCAGCTAACATACAGTCCAGATTCTCGGCTGTCATGGTGGTCTTCATTTCGATTCCGCCGGCCCCTGTCATTATGATGCCGCCAGGGTCAGCGGTACCTTCGGTATCGCCAAGTCCAGTGATCTCGGTCTTGCCTACCGGCTGAGGGATCCTTCGCAGCTATGTAGAGAAAATGTGACGGGAGTTGTGAATCAACATGGTAACATCCCTTGCCGGGCCTGGCATTGAAAGGGTGGCATGGGAGTTTTGTCGATTTTGCGTAGATGATGGAGTACATGCACAACATAGAAACCTTGAGACAGCGGAGTATATGTCGAGAAGAGTAAATTGAAACGTCCTGGAATGGCCCGGCCCGCAATGTGCTCTTCGGTCTCTGCCGTGATGATGGATGCTGGAATGTGCCAGCCTACACTACGTGGTCCGATCTTTGTCCTGGAGACGTAGTGTGCAAGACCTCAGAATCTTGCTCTGCGAACTATAGCCGATACGAAGGGGCTGGAAGCCAGATATTGATTCAAATAGCGCCAACAAGCTCGAACAGGGTCGCGACGTGCGTCATCCCGGGGGTGGCGCCGGTGAACTGGAAACACGAGCTGCCAAGGGTCGTACAGCTAACCGTGGAGGATGTCGCACGTGGCTATGATGACAAGGCGTAGAGCTTGCCATCGAGGTCCCTAAGCTCTTTCGAACGCCAGGAACCTCATCCCCCGGCCCTCTTCAACCGCTAGCGATCAGCAATAGCTCTTGCAATTGCCATTCCCGAATGGCATGGAACACAGGTCCAGCATTGCGTCGTATTTGACAAGGCGGAAAGCATTCCTATGCTCACGGTAAGAATCAGGGCAATCAAGATCAAACGCAACGACGCAGAGGTTAAGCTTGCATGAGCTAATATTGGACATGCTCCCCGTTACCCTGATGCTTATCGGCAGCATGACCAGCCAATGTCAGGTACCGCGCCATGTCACCCTGCACTTGCACATGGACTGGGCAAGCTACCACAAGCTGGCTTAAGAGACGTCGTAGGCGAGCACGGTAGACCGTCTGTTGATTGTAGCTGAAGAGCGATGTGATGGCGTGGCTTCGGCCCTGCCAAGTCTGTCCCATCGCGCTTCCCTGCGCTTTCTGCACGAGGCTACAGCTGCAAGGCAGGGCCAAAGGCGCGTTTCTTTTCCGGATGCTCAGGCCTGGGTTCACTTGGGGGCGCTTGGGGCCAGACAACGCGAGCTCTTCCCGTCCAGCTTCTCCTTGGCAGTTCGCAGCAGGTCCAACGTCAGCCACCGTGTGTCGTCGGTCGGAGGCCGTCGCGTGGAGGCCAGGGGTGGATGCGGCGGGTGCTGCGCTGTCGGGGCTGCTGCACGATGCTGGCTCGATGGTGCATTTGGGGAAACGTAAGATGGGCGTGCGGCGCGAGGCTCCTTTCCCTCATCAGGCCAGGTGCTCGAATGAGAGGCGTCTACGTTGCGGGCGCTTGTTGAAACAGGCCGAAATCCGCTCAAAAAGGCGCCCTTCAGCCAGTCAAGCGCCCATCCTCTCGTGCCCTCCCACCTTCGCTATTCCCGCTCGTTTGTGCCTCTCGACTGACTCACGTGCGTCGTCTGTCCCGCTGCCCATTCCGCTTACCGGCAAGCCTCGCTCGCACGCGCCATCTTCTCCTCCGCCCGTCGACAGCCCCTCAGGTCACCCCGTCCTGAAACCTCGTCGAGTCGCACCCGGAAGACACACCTGCCCGCCCACCAGCCCGCCCCTCCGCGCCTGCATCGTCCCACTTGATCGCAGCGCACACGCACGACATCCTGTCCCGTTTCCTGGCGCAGAGCGAGAGCCGCGGGAGCGTCGTCCAAGTCCTTCGGCCGACGGCAGCGTAACCGCCCCGCTGGAACCAAGCAACGAGCGGCGTGCACCCTCAGCTCTCCGCACGCCACCCTTTGTCGTCGCCGCGTCCGCCGCCAACTGCCCACCGAGATCCTCTTGGCCCGTCGGCGGCACCTCATCTCCGCAGCTCTGGGCGAAGCGCACGTCTGTGAAGACACTTACATGCAGCACCCCGACGCGTCGTCGTCATCGTCGGACCAGCCCGCCATGTCCTCGCCCGCACCGCTCCTCCGACCGCCCATTCCCGGCGCCCGTTCCCAGAGCGGCAGCCGGACGCCTCGACTCGGTCTCTCGATCCCTCCCTCGCCCCACGCACGACCTGTCGTAAATGGCACAAGTGAGGGGCAGACTCTCCAGAAGCCCGCACCTCCCCGATTGCATCTCTCGACGCCCATGGGCACCAGTCACACGCCGCAAGAAGGCCGCGCTCGGCCAGCTGTTCCTCCCCTGCAGATTGGACTGTCGGCAGGAGGCTCAAGCAACGAAAGCGCGCATTCGAGATCGGGAAGCTTTGGCGAAGTCCAGGCGAACGGATCAGCCTCATCCTATAACGGAGCCCTTGGCTTCCCAGGCCTCCACAGGGGCTCGGATCCCATCTCTGCCATATCGGGTGGCAGTGAGAGTGCTCCGTCGATGGAAAGGGAAAACAGTAGCCAGCCGCTTCCAGACTTGGACAAGTTGGCCGCCGAGAAAGGTGCCCCCTTGGATGTGGACGATTTGGACGACTTGGGCTTCAAAGCGGCTGCTGCAAGAGGCTTGATCGAGGAGAAGGATAATCTGGGAGAAGGTGCTGGAGGTGCCGTGACCAAGTGCGTCCTCAAGGGTGGGAAGAAAGTTTTTGCTCTCAAGGTACGTCTCATTCCATCTTCCTGATACCTCAGCTGACGGACTCGACAGATCATTACGACAAATCCGGATCCGGACGTTAAGAAGCAGATTGTGCGCGAACTCAACTTCAACAGAGAGTGCGCTAGCCAGCACATTTGCCGCTACTACGGTGCGTTCGTGGACGACAGCACCGGAACCATCAGTATCGCCATGGAATTCTGCGAAGGTGGCTCTCTAGATTCAGTTTATCGGGAGGTCAAGAAGCTGGGAGGACGGACCGGCGAGAAGGTGCTCGGCAAGGTGGCGGAAGGCGTGCTCAACGGTCTCACCTATCTCCATGCGCGCCGAATCATTCACCGCGACATCAAGCCCAGCAACATCCTGCTTTGCCGTGATGGACAAGTCAAGCTGTGCGATTTTGGCGTTTCTGGCGAGTTCGGTACCAAGGGCGACGCCAATACCTTTATTGGAACCTCGTACTATATGGCACCTGAGCGGATTACTGGACAGAGCTACACCATCACTAGTGACGTTTGGAGCTTGGGCGTCACGTTACTAGAGGTGGCGCAGCATCGATTCCCGTTTCCTGCCGATGGCACGGAAATGAACCCTCGCGCTGGTTTGATCGATCTGTTGACATACATTGTGCGACAACCGATTCCTAAGCTTAAAGACGAACCCGAAAATGGTATTCGGTGGTCCGAGAACTTCAAGTACTTCATTGAGTGCTGGTGGGTCAATATTTCAGGTATCGCCGAGCAATGCTAACCGAGAACAGTCTCGAGAAGGAACCGCCTCGACGAGCTTCACCTTGGCGCATGCTCGACCACCCCTGGATGCTCGAGATGAAAACGAAGAAAGTCAACATGGCCCACTTCCTAAAGCAGGTGTGGGACTGGAAGGATTAGACCCAGTTCACGATTTAGCTTTTTCAATTCAGCGAGCGGCATGTTCAACTCAATTTTGGAGCCATACCTAGGGTCGTGTGCTGGGCATAGACTACGGCGAGGCGGCATATTTTTGCGATACATTCGAAGGATCTGGTGGAGGAAGGCATCATCATCGGCATGCATGGACGTCTGGCACGGAGTTGGCGTTCCAACATGGTATAATGGGCTGCTTTACGAGTGTTGAATGAGAGGACCTGGAAGGATGACCTCGTATCGGGAGGAGCTAATGAGCTCATGGAGATAGCATCGGCAGGGCGTTTGCTTTGTCCTGTCGTGCCAAGTAGCATATTCTGAAATGCAGGATACCCGAAGTAAGATAGCAATGCAAACACAAGCACGACCTTAGCAACTGTAAAATGTACTCAAACTCTGCCTCCGGTGATTCCTTCTGCCGTTCGTTGGTCATTCTATCCTGCTCGAGTGAAGCCTCGGATAAACAGTCGGCCCGCTTCATTTTCCGACGGCCAAAGGATCGGAATTGAGTCAGAAGAATTGTCGAGTCGATTCACGCAGCTCGTCGGAACATCTCGGCGCGTCAACTCCACACCAGTGTAGCTTCCAACGCTTCATTCAACCCTCGCCTTTTACGAACCGGGAAGTTCCTTCTGGACGCGTGTGTGTCGCAACTTCGTCGATTGCCCCACTGCCCCGCGCATAGCGACAACAACAGCCCGCTATGCCCACTATTACCGTAGATAAGGCGGCGCTTTTCAAGGAACTCGGAAGGGAATACACAACCGAAGAGTTTGACGAGCTATGCTTCGAGTTTGGAATCGAATTGGATGAGGACACGAGCCAGAGCACAAAGCCTGAAGACCAGGCGCAACCACCACAGCTCAAAATCGAAATACCCGCGAACAGATATGACATGCTATGCTTCGAGGGTATTGCGCTCAACCTCAGAGTCTTCTTGGAGAAGCAACAGCTACCGAAGTGGACACTCACCCCACCAAAGTCTGGGGAGCCTGAGACGATCACAGTAAAGGAGGAGGTGCGTAGAGCGAAGTAGGGTCATGGATTGGCACGGCAAGGCTGACTTTGGTAGACAACCAGGATTCGGCCATTGGTCTCTGGTGTCGTGCTACGGAACATCAAGTTCACGCAAGAGCGTTATGACTCGTTCATCGGGCTGCAGGACAAGCTCCACCAGAACCTTGCGCGGCAGAGAACATTGGTGTCAATTGGAACGCATGACCTCGACAGTATGTCTGCGCAGCAGAAAGAAAAAGAGGCACATAGCTGATGGAACTAGCGATCAAGGGGCCCTTCACATACGAAGCGCTTCCGCCGGAGGAGATCAAGTTCGTTCCTCTGAATCAGAGCAAAGAGCTCAACGGAAAGGAGCTGATGGACTTCTACGACGTATGTTCCGGCTCGCGCGCTCAGTTGACCTGGCTGACCCTGCGCAGAAAGACAAGCATCTCGGCCGCTATCTGCACATTATCAGAGAGTCACCCGTCTATCCCGTAATTTACGATTCCAATCGCACCGTTCTCTCTTTGCCACCCATCATCAACGGAAATCACAGCAAAATCACCCTTAACACGACGAACGTCTTGATAGAAATAACTGCGCTGGACAAGACAAAGGTCGAGATCGTCAATCATATACTAGTCGCAATGTTCGGTGGATACGCAGAGTCAATAGAGCCGATCAAGATCGTCTCGCCGCACAACAATGAGTCAAGAGAGGCACCCGATCTGACGCCGCGGCAAATGCAGGCAGAAGTCGACTATCTCAACCAGGTCACCGGCCTTGAGCTGGCACCGCAGGAGATCGCAAAGCTTCTAGCCAGGATGGGCTACGATGTTTCACCGTCAAACTCGGACAAGGACATGCTGGACGTTGCCGTCCCCATCACAAGAGCAGATGTACTCCATCAAGCCGACATTATGGAGGACTATGCCATCGCATATGGCTTTAACAAACTCCCCCGCTTCTACCCCAACAAATCCTCTGCTGTCGCAGCACCACTTCCCATCAATAAGCTTGCCGATATTGTCCGTCTGGAATCTGCATCAGCAGGCTGGACTGAAGTTCTTCCTCTTATTCTCTGTTCGCACGAAGAGAACTTCGCTTGGCTCAACCGCAATGATGACGGCAAGACTGCCATCAAGCTGGCCAACCCCAAGACTGCGGAATACCAGCTCGTCCGCACATCGCTACTTCCAGGTCTGCTCAAGACCATCAACTCGAATAGGCATCATGCTGTGCCCATCAAGGTATTTGAAGTTAGCGATGTTGGCTTCAAGGATGAGTCGGCGGAGAGGAAGTCAAGAAATGAGAGGCATTTTGCAGCGGCAATCATGGGGAAGACGAGTGGGTTCGAGCAGGTGCACGGCCTCCTGGACAGGCTCATGCTTATGCTAAGGTCGGTTTTCATCACGAGGGAAGAGGGCTTGAAGAATCCGAAGCTTGGTGGATATTGGATTGAGGAGGTGAATGGTAAGTTGCCATCAGGAAAGTGAAAGAGAGATTGCTGACATGTGTAGACCCGACCTTCTTAAAGGGCCACTCGGCGGCCATCAAACTCAACATGGACGGCAAGAACCACACTATCGGCGTTTTCGGCATTTTACATCCTTCGGTCTTGCAGAAGTTCGAGCTGCCGTACCCCGTCAGCACCGTCGAATTCAACCTTGAAGTCTTCTTGTAGGAGTGCTATGGATGGGTTTGCTAAGGTTGCACCAGAGCTACCCTTTACGTACGATAGAGATGCCATTGGATGAAAACTAAATAAAGGAAGCCGACAACAACGTCGCCGTTCCATGAACATGTCACAATATGTCCTCACCCAGTGTATACCACCTAAAAATGTGTTCACTACGGCTCCCGCGTCCGTCTATCCATCTCTGTGGATCCCATAACCCCCGTTCCAGCCCTACAATTCACGTACTCCCACCGCGCATCCCCGCCCCTAATTACACTGACTTCGTGCCACGTCCGCAATACCCTAATTTCTGGAGTTGTTTTGTCCTCGCGCGCTTCTTGAAGCCACGGGATAACCCGGTACCAAAATGCGTTGACCCTACTTTCCGAAAATGCTTGTAATGCGCCAGCGCCCCTTTCCATATTTTCGAATGACTGGTATGCGTCCTCGACCACCGCTCCAAATCCACCAAATTGTGGAAGAAACCGGCACCGCAGGTCTCTTCCGCATCCCCTTCCGCATCTCCACTCACGTTTCGCAGGGAGCGGATACCCACACATCCTGTTTCCGCTTTATGTTTGTTCAGGTATTGCAGACCTTGACGAAGTATTGGTTCCAGTTTCTCCTCGTAAGCGGCTGCCTCGAGAGGCGAGCAGTTCTCCCATGGCTATCCGCTCCGTATATACACCACATTATGCGCATTCGTTCCTCGCACCACCTATCCTAACCCATTAACACTCTCTACAGCTGTATTCGAATGTTCTTTCGGTTGTGAAGGTCGAGGGAATACGTCGTGTGCAGAGTCAGGTATCCCGTCGCGCGCGCGCCCCAGTACGTCGCTAACTCGTGCTCCACGACGCCCGTGCCAGGCAGCATTCCTGGCCCGGGTACGTAGTCTCTTGTAGTGTAGTTTGTCTCGAGCCGGCTCATCGGTGTCGTGAAGGCCTCCAGCCAGATTGTGGAGCAAACAGAGCAAAAGTAAAACCTGTGCTTGATCTACAGTCAAAATCACCATGGTTCCGTTGATGAGGTTTACGAGTAAGTTTTGGAAGACTTAGGCGATGGAGAGCCGAAGATACATCTCGCTGGCTATTAAGGAAGCCTGTACTGTCAGAATCGATGCAGTTCGAAACGGAGCTCTCACGGAAGCTATGACGTCCAACGCTTATGCTCTGTTTTGGTAAGCACATCCCCCCACTACAGCACTATGCCAAAAGCTTGTGTATAGTCGACCGTTGTATTGCCTATCGTCGGGCAACACATTGTACTCTGACTTCTGATATAGGGCGAGACAGGAGCCTTTTGCGAAATTATTTGCCACATATGTGTTTACGCCTTCCCCTTTTCTTTGTCCTGTTAGACAACCATAGTATCCTCCGTACTCAGCATTGCAAACTTCTTGTCCTTCACCACGAGCGCAACCTCATCGCATTTTGCTTCCATGGCTCTGCCATTCTTGTTTCCCCAGCTACCCTCGCTCTGGCCATTTCTGTTCGACCTGAATTTTCCAGTTAAGATTTTCTCGAACCGCACCCCTCCAAACACCTTCTTCATCAGCGGTCGCAACGTAGGCAACACGCCTGCAACCATATATATGCCCGACTCGGCTATTGTCCAACACAGTGGCTTCACCTGGTCGTAGGTAAAATCGCCGAAACTCTTTACTTCGAGAAAGCTGACGAAGCGCATGATTGCTGCAATGACACCACACACGCAGGCACTTAGTACTACCGCCAGGCCTGCTTTCGTGACACCCGAAACTTTTAGGTTGTACAATGCTGGGATCGGCATGGCGACCACGATGAAAGTGGTGATGACATTGGGAATAGACAGGTATTTCCACAGGAAAAGGCCGTTGATCGCGCATGCGGATTGTGCCCCGAGCATCCACGTCGCGCTGAAGGGTTTGCAGTTTGCAAAGGGAATGACTACCTGCACGAGCAGCGTGATCAGACACAGTACAAACGTGATCCTGATGACGAGCCGATAGCGTGCCGATGTATGACCGAAAAATGTATGAAACAAGCACAAGATTGACATCTTGGACAAGCTTGTTGTAAAAGGGCAGACTAGCTGCAGTGCTGCATTAAGCTGCAGCGCGGTCGTGATGGTCTCGTAGGGGAGAGTCGCGGTGTGGTGTCCGCTACCGCCGAGCTTGATTGTCACTATCCGACCTGTTAGTGCTGCGTCCCGGAAAAACTGAGAGGTGTGGAAGGAATGGAAGACCCACGTAGTCCGATTGTTATCTTGCCCAGGCAGACAAAGTACGTGCCTGTCATGAGCGCTACCATGTTCCAATTCGCCTTTTGCTCGGTGGAGAGGAAGCGCGATACGTAGAGCAGTGTCATGAAGGTTGTTTCGATGACCAGAAAGGCGATGCATGTTGCCAGCAAAGGTTGCGAAACGTCTGCTGCCACATCTGCTAGGGGAGCCATTGCGAATGGAATACCTAGGTATGACCGACCCGGCTGAGCCCAAATAGCAAAGACCTGATAGTGTATGGGGCGCAAAGTCACCTCAGGTTGGAAAATGCCCAGCAATATGCCTAGACTTATGTCCAGGGGTGTGGTAGTGATCTCGGTCGAGCAGAGAGTCGAAGCAACAATGTATGCCTTCTCTCGGCGGTGATAGCACGTGCGCGAGGCAGCTGTGCCAGTGGAAGTTGATTGGTTTAACGAGATGGCGTTGAGGTTGTGGCCTGGGTGGGAACTGTGTTTAACGGCAGAAGAAAGCATAAAAGAAGAATGTATGCGCGCAAATAACAAGGTAACAAAGAGGATGTTAGTGCTTGACAGCGGATCTTAAATGAATCTAAATACTCCCCTCGATCCACGACAATGGGTTTGTACTTCCACATGTAACATTTGATGGGGTGCATGTGTATATTGGCTGTCCTCACAGCCTTATGCACCCTGGCTATTTGTACTAAGAGCCGTTGCGCGTCCTACCGAAAATAATCCGGGGTACGGAGATGCTACAGGGCAAGGGCGGGCCAACGGACACGTCGAGCGCACGGGTTCACGGCTCGATTTGGCGTGGGGGGAGGGGGGCGCGGACGTTTGAGCAAGAGCTGTGAATGCGCACTGTATGTATATCGTATCCGTGCGACAAGTATAGATGGGTAAATAGGTTAAACAGAGATCTCTAGGGTAAGGTTATGGGGTGTACTGGCCCTAGTAGTCTTAGAGTAAGGACGCTCTCTAATACGGAGCTGTTATATTACTTTATTAATAATACGTATGATTATATATAAAGTTAATACTTATTATTTAATTAATTTATTATTAATTTATTTTTTTACTATTACTATTATCCTTATACTACTTATCTATATTTAAAAATTTTTAAATTTATATATTATTAATATACTTATTAACTCTCTTTTTTATAGCCTACTTTTTTAGAAAAAGCTTATTTATATTTTTTTAGCCCTAGTAGCTATACTTTTTAATAATTATTTAAAAAAAAGAAGTTAATTTTAAATATATTAGTAATTATTTTTATAAAAAAAAACTCCTCTTACTTATATATACGCTGGTAAATGGGTCGGGGTTAGGGTTAGGTTAGGGTTACAAAGCTAGGGCCACATTTTATAAAAATATTAAACTTATTTTTAAAAAGTATTTACTAACTTTTTAACTATAATTAATTAAATAATAAAATAATAGTAAAAGTTTTAGCGTATAGGCTAAAGTTAAATTATAAATTATAAAAATAATAGTTTTATTTATTAGATTCTGCACAATTTAAATTTTTAATAGAAAATCTACTTAAATTTTAAATTGTGTCGAATCTAATAAATAAAACTATTATTTTAATAATTTATAATTTAACTTTAGTCTATATACTAAAACTTTTACTATTATATTATTATTTAATTAATTATTAGGCTCGATCGTGACGGTCGGGTCTAATAGGTTATAATAGTAGTACTTATTAATAGGTATATAATAAAATAGAAACTTTTTTATTCTTTTTTAATACTAACTATCTATTTTTTTTATACCTAAACTATTATATATTATCGTAAGTTTATTTTATTTACACTTATAAGTATTTTATAACGCTCTCCTTTCTTCTCTTTATATATTATCGTTACGTTTATCTTTATATTTATCTATTATATTTACTATTTTATATATAGCTTTTTTTATATTATTACTAATATTTTTTTTACTAGCTTATTTGCGTTCTGTAGCTATCGTGCTAGAGTTATTATTATTATATATTATAATACCTTATTTTTAAACTCTATATAGTTAGGGTTGCTTTAATTATTTAGTATAGCTAGAAGCTACTACTTTTACTTTTAAATATAATTTAAGTTACTATTAGTAATATAGCCTACTACGTAGGTTAGTAATAATTACTATTACTGTAGCTATAGCTGTAGCCGTATAAATATAATATATACTTATTTATCTTTATAAAGGCTATCCCTTCTATAAAGGCGTAGTTTAAAATAATTACTTTTACCGTTTATTTTATACTATTTAATTACCTATATAGATTAAGGCTTACTATAATATTTTAGAGTATTTTAAAAATTTTTAGTAAAAGGGTCTCTAGTACGTAGATATATTTAGTAGAATACTAGACGTTACGCTTATTACTTTTATAAGATTACTCGGCTATATTATAATATAACGTATAATATATAATATATAACGTGTAACGTATAGTGTATATAGTATATATAGTATATATAGTATATATAGTATATATAGTAATATTTATAAAAGAAGATTTAATATAGCTGTCTAGCGTAGTAAACTACTTATTATACTTTTCTATTATCCTATATATATAGTAGCGGGGGCGCTAATATATATTAATACCCTATAGTATACTATATATATACTACCTCTTTTTTTTTTTTATAAATAGATGTCTAGTACTAGGTTAGGAGAGGTTATATATTAACTTATTATAGATAATTAAGCGGGCAACGCTATTTTAATTTATTATAACTAAGTATTATATAATAAACACGTTTTTAGTATACGTATTAATATATAATTACGTGCTGTATCTTTTATTATTATATTTAGAATATTATAGAGCTATTTTACAGAAACCCCTATAGTAGCTAGTAATTATTTTTTTTTAAAATATAAGTATTACGCTAAAAGCGTAGCTTTATTTATAAAAAAAAAATTAATTAATTATAGTTAAAAAGTTAGTAAATACTTTTTAAAAATAACTTTAATGTTCCTTGCTTATTCTTACTTATATATAATCCTAAGTAGTTTATATAATTCTAACCCATTCGCTAGCGTACTTATATAAGTAGATAATTTTAATAAAAATAAATAAATTTACGGGTTTACTTTTTTAAAATTTTAAAATATAGTATTAGAAGCTTAAACTTTTATTACCTTTTAATAGCCTTTAGTTTAGTTTTTATACTTTTATTAATAATTTTACTCTTTTTATTTAAATATTTATTATTATTATTAATATTAGTAATCCGCGTATACTTATAGTAGTTAAATAGATTTTTTTTATATAATAAAGTTACTATTAGTAACTACCTAATTAGGAAAAAAAGTACTAAATATACTATATAAACTAATAACTAGCTCTTAAAAGGTACTACGCTAAGTTTAATTAAAAAAAGTAGTATTTACTAAAATAGGTACGTAATAACTGCTTAATAGTACTTAATAGTATTATAGCTTAGTATAATTTATTATCCTATATAGTAACTTATACTAATATATCTACTATTATAAACTAATACTAAGTAGGTATTTATAAAAAAAGAGATATTAATATATTATATCTACGGTATATAGTATAATATATAAAATAGTAGGCTCTATTAACTATAGTACTAAACTCTTATATATTTAATAAACTATAAAATAGTGGGGTAGCACAGTGGGTAAGTGCCTAGAAATATATTAGATTTATTAAAGATTTATTAAATTTTTGTTATCTTCCTTATATTAGAGGTTTAATTCCTTTTCTTATTATAGTATTCTTTAAATACGCCTACTTTACTAGTAAAAAGTAGAGTTTTTAGAAGTACGGGGTACTGCTAAAAAATTAATATAAGACTAAGTATAAAGGCATATATATACTCCTCCTTTTTTGAAACCTCTTTTAGTTGCCCTGAGCCACCACAGCCACACTATTTGTTCGATTAATATACAAATATAATATAAGACTATAGGAAAGCCGAAATTCTTTATTAGAATACGTTATATCTAAAGGTATAGGCGAGGTGTTTTAGGCTAAAAATTGCTATCTAAAGTTAGATAAGATAAAAATTTATACCTAAATAGGCCTAGCGTAGTAAACTAGTCCTAATTAGGTAATAGATTAGTAATTTAGTATAACTATTTAGTAATATAATAACCTAAAAATCTAGGAGTTAAAGAGCCGATTCTAGTTTGTTTAGAAGATAAAGCACTTTTCTTAAATAGTTAGATAGCCTAAATAATAGGCTTATTTTTTTTTAAAAAAAAAAAAAAAAACTATAAAATAAATAATCTACTAGTAATATATATATAAACTTTTATATTATAAACTCTTACAGCGCGTACTATAAAAGGTATATATTAAATAGATAAATAAAAGAAATAATAAAAAAGTTAAAATTAAAATAAATAATTTTTTATAACTAATATAAAATAATAATAGTATTTACGTAACTTTTAGTATAATACTATATAATAGTACGCCCGACCTAATTTAAAAGTAGCGTATAATTATAGTAGCTATTACTAAAAAACTAAAAATTTAACTAAAATATAAATAATAAAGTAGAACGCCTTATAGATTAAATAAAAAGCTAGTATTACTAGTACTTTTAAATATTTACTAAATACTTAAAGTATAAAGTAGTATATAATAATAGTCTTAAAAAGTCTATTATAAAAACTAATAACTTATAAAGCTTTTATAAATAAATAAGGACTTTATATAAAAGTAGTAAAGTAACTTAAAGGCTCTATATAAGAGTAGACTAAATAACTTTAGATATATTATAGAGCTACGGGTATATAATATTATAAAAGTATAATAGGTACGCGAGACCTAAATACTAAAGAATTTTTTAAATTAGGCTATAAGGACTATAAGAAGATAATAACTAATAGGTCTAAAGTAATAAAAATAAATAGCTAGGTATATAATTAAATAAAATAAAATATTTTATATTAATTATTTTATTATAATTCTAAAACCTTTAGGTCTCTATTGGGACCGGTGTTTAATAGGTTATTTATAATATTATTAATAATAAAAATTATTATAATCTTTACCTTAAGTTTAGTATTAAATATAGCTATTAACTTTTAAGTTATAGTTAAGATATTAGTAAAAAAAATAAAAATAATATTAAATAAAGTATTTTTATAGATTACTATCTTTTATAGTATTATAGTTAGTATCTATTTTTATTATCGCCTAATATACCCCCTTCGCCCTTATTATCTCTATCTTAATAAAAAGTTACTTTTTATATTTTTATTTAGTACGCCTTTTTACTATAATTAATATATTATTATTTATACTAGTTATCGTATAATCTGTTTAGGTTAGTAACGACGATAAAGGAGAACCCTTGGGGTAAGGAGCCCTGTGCGACAAGGGACGCACTGGACATGCTTTCCCGGGTCATTGCTAGCACTCTGGAACTAGGGACTGATTAAGTGTCCACAGGGAAATGTAGACGGCTTTTCCGTAAGTGTGCTTCTAGAACTGGTAAGCGAGCCAACGGAAGATATCTCCATCAAGTCCCCATTTTACACGCCGGTGGTCGAGGTGAGACGTGCAGACATGTGGGGGCTGTGGAGAGCCCAGGGCAATGGATGAGTGGCTGAATGAGGCATGGTGTACGCTATACGCTGGGATGCCCATAAGAGACACATGCATATTCTCGACGTCCGCTAGAACACTTTGTGTATACTCACGGTAATTGTTGGAATTCGGTCAAGTTTTGCTCCCTAAGATTTGCAATTTGCGCCGGAAGCGGCTGTTTGAATAGAAAAGTAGAAGCTTAACAGAATATCACAGAGATTATAAAAGGGAGGGCTGTTGCGCATCCTGTCATAATCATCGAGGAGAGTATGATGTTTTAAAAAGCCACGGAGTTCTGTGGGAGTGATAATGAAGGATGAACGGGAAGGAGCGATTGGGGTGCAGCGTGCGCTAACGGTGCGGGCCGAATACATGACCGGAACTGATTCTCACTCTTTCTCGGCCGGTTCTCTCTACTTCTGTACCTCCAGCTACATTAAGATCATCCTCGGGTTCTCCGTTATTTTCATAAAAGACTCTATGAGAGCCAACTTTACGGGGAACGCATCGTTCGCGGCACCGCACCGCACCACCCTCCTTCGCCGTCAACCAACAAGTAGAACAGTCCCAAGGGATGAATGTACGCTTGATCTTGGTGTGGCCGGAAAACGCGATGGATCGTTGACTCCAGGTATCCGGCGGACCAGAAACGAAAGCGTATCGGTCGACGTTGTAGATTGTGCCATTGTCGACTGGAGGGGCATATTTCCACTCTCCTGCCGGAGCCTTGAGCTGCAAACTCGCTACACTTGACTCCAGAGCAGTGTCAACAAACCAAAATCCGTGTGTGCGCGGGAACAGGTGTATTGCACCTTCGCGTCCTCTGCTGCGCTTCTTGGGCGGTAGATCATGTACCGAAGATGGTCCTCTCTAGGGTCTCTGTACAGATGCTGTTTCGCGACCCTTCTTTGCGCTCATGTGACCAGAACGCATCTGGGTTGCTGAATAAACTACTATGGCGGGATGGTGTAATCGTTGCGTTGTGATATGTGCTTGTCTGTCGCATGATCTGTTCAGGCCTTTCCCGACTCTAAGCTGAGAGCTGGCTATCGTGGGACCGCGGATCTATCAGCCTAATTTTGAACCGTCGTGTCGCGTCAACTATGTTTGCTCTATGGGTTATGTTTGGCGGCGAACTACACGTGCTGGTTCTTCGTGAGGAAGAGTGATCTGACGGACATAGTGAGCAAAGAGGAGAGTGATCCTGCATTATTTACAGCAGATACGGGATCTCAGGTCTATTACATAGGACGTGCTCGGACAACGACGCAACACCGCTAAATTCTACTATGCGTACTCGTACAGTAGTCCCTACCTAGGTAAAGAACGGACTTTAGCAAGCGGCTAACATATTATATATACTAGGGTAGCTTAACATATAACGTAACACTAGAATAGATTTTCCCTAAAGTAACCTGCCTTCGCATGTATAGTTGGTATAGTCGCAGTAGGCTATTCTTTGGAAAAGATTACCTGAGCGGCTAGAAGTCAGATTGAGGACCAGGCTCTCCGTTTGTCGTTGTGGGCGATCTGAACACATCGTACGACAAACAAGCACAAATGATAACATGTTGGTTAGCTGTTGATCACCGCAAAAGGACGCACCGAAGCATCAGCAATCAGAATATAGTCAGCGAAATTAGTTGGGTTTCTCTCAGCTTCTCCTTTATCGTCGGGATCAGTTAGGTACCCAGGAATGCACTCTTATGCTTTCTACGACATTCACAAACGTTTTTATATCGCTAACATAACTGATATGTGCAAGGGCCTAACATGTTTCACGCTACGTTTTGACAGCGGCCGCTAAATGTCAGTTTCATCGCGCATCGCATGAACCTACGGTTTTACGCTCATAGCTATAGATTATTATTGTCATTAGGGTGACTCGAAAAGTGAGAAGCTTCTGCGTATCCTTGTTCGAAAAGGGAGAAACCGTCTAGTAGATTTATTATATAAGTGATGCCCCAGTTCCTAAATTGCCCTAGCTGGTTTACCATCGTGCCTTTCCTACTTTGGATTCTCTACACTTCGCTTAGCTACATATGGGCTAGCGCACGGCAGCTGCGCCGTCTTCTCTTTACCGAGGTGTCTCAGGAAAGCTTCTGAAGCGCTCCGTTCATGTACCATTGGTAGCAAAGCATGGCGATCAAGCATGCCAGTCTCTTTGTTGCAATAACACGATGATTAAGGCATAACCTCAGAAGCTCAACAACAGTATAAAGCCCAGTAGATGATCGCGCGATTATCACTTCTCAAGCCGTTCACTCCGTTCCATTCTACTGTATATACATATTAACCGCCGCCGGTTCGGTCACTCATTCCACGCTCCACGCTCACCGACGCCTTTCTCATACAAGGGACAATCCTAGGTCTATAGTATACCCAACGACCGCAATATACCCACTATTAACATGAAATTCTCCCTCGCAATCGCTCTCTTCCCTCTTATCGCTCTCGCGGCTCCCAAACCCCAGAACGATGGCCGACCCGTTCCAAATGGCGCGTGCTGCGTTGCCAACACGAGCTTGAAGCAGGATGTCTGCAACGTCAACGGCCAAACTGGTCGTTGCGTTCCTGACAACATCAACAACTGTAAGTGTCAACTGCTCAGAGGTTAATAGAAGTAGTAGATATGGGCTAACAGAGTGTAGGCGGTGCGCAGTTGACGTGCATTGAGGACTCGAGGTTGACATGCGATCCGAATACGTTGGAGAGGGGAAGGCCGCGCTGCCGCAGGACTCCTGGAGCTTAGACCAAGCAGCGATTACCAAGAGAGAATGAAGAGTGTTTTCCGTGCTCATATTTTCCGCGGAGCAAAGCGTCTTCGTCGCTAACGTCCATGTGGCCATCCGACTGTGAACCCCATTGTGTTTGCTCAATCACCATTCTATCGCCTGGCTTCGTCTGGAAACCTAAACTGCATTTAGAAATCACCGGAGCCTGCAGTTTACACTACCCAAAAGATTGTTCATACAGCTCAACATGTCCGTACACCAAATTCATGGTACTCCAACAATGTCTTCGATGAAGCCGAGAAATGGTTCGGTCAGCAGGGCTTCTTCGATACCGATGACGGAGCTCCAAATGAGGACATCCATTTGCTCTTCGCATTCGAAAAGTTTCAAGGGGCTATCACAGAAAGAGCTAGGTTCGTCAGTCACCGTGCGATAAAACAGTTAGATGATAGAAGTGTTTTTTTGAACAAACGGATAGACTCGAGGTGATCAAATTGTGTAGTGTGTATCCTGGATGGACTTGACCTACGTTACGGTTGCAGATTATTGTGCTTCACTGCAAGCGCACTCTATTACCCGCTCCGCAATTTGCTGACAAGGGTACCGACAAGCAAGAGGCATGTCAACACACCTGCTTGTACCGGTGCAAAGATCGCGGATCGAACAATAATAAATGTGCCGACAACGACGAACGTCAGGGGTAGCATGACAGTAGGTTTGTACGGTCGTTGGAGTTCTGGTTCTCGGCGACGCAGCACGAGAAGGCCCACAACGGAACTAACATAAAAGACCCACATGGCCATGGAAACGAAGGTCAATAGAGTCCTGAAGCTGCCTGTGACGATGTATACCAGGGTAAGGAGCAGTGCTAAGAAATTTGCATAGCTGAAGCAGGTCAGTGCGGATCCGGTCGCCGTACGAGGTGTATGACTTACATGGGTGCGTCGAAATGAGATAGCTTGTCCGGATGTAGAGCTGCAGTGTCATTCATCCGCGAACCAGTATCGTAATCTTCCGTCTGAATTGGCGCCTGCGTCTGGCGCCAAGGCAGTCCTCGTTGTCCTAGCACAGCTGGGAGATAGTCGCGCTCTGAAGCGGCCACGATCAACCTTCCGATAGTAAAGACATTGCTGGTGATTGATCCAGCACATGACACTGCGACAAGAAGGGAAACGAGAATGCCAGCCCAATGGCCAAACGCAGAACTCATGGCGACCACAGCTACAGCATCGCTGGAGCTTACAGTCGCCCATGGAAGCAAGATGTAATATGCAATATTCACGAGCTCGTAAGAACTTAGCACTACGATCATAGCTGCTTTGATCGCTTTGGGCAGCGCTTGTCCTGGGTTACGGATTTCGCTTGCGACAACATTTGCCTTGGGCCCCGATTAGCAAGAAACCTGGTCAATTTTGATGCCCCTCGCATATCGAAACTTACATTATCCCAGCCATCAAACGCCCAAAGGCCTCCATATATGGCAGCGGAATAATGCCCGTACCGCTCCCAAGAACCCATGGACGTCCAGTCGATAGTATGCCCTTCTGAAACAGTAGATCGGCTGGCGAACCAATTCTTGCTGTACCAGTCTTCATTGCCTGATAGAGAAGAATCGGGATTAAGGAGGTGAGCGATGACGGCCACAAGTCCCCCAACCACAACCAAAGAAACGGCCAGTAGCTTGATTCCTGTAAACGACTCGCTCAGTCGAAGGGTGATTTTTGTATTAATAGAGTTCACCAGCACCATAGCCAGAAAGGCAAGAGCAGCTACGAGTTTGAGCAGCCATGCTGCCCACGGAGCAGAGATAGAGCCGAGCGATTCGGCGATAACGATGCTTTGTATCGCCATGCTAGACGGTTTCACTGCCATGATGTAAACCCATGCCATCAGAAAGGCCATTGTATCGCCGTAGATGTATGCAAGATACGCCTGCATCCCTCCGTTAAGAGGAATCGCAGCGCCCAGCTCGGCGAAGGAGGCAGCTCCAGCCCATGACAGTAGCCCACCGAGGACCCATAGAAGTAAAGCGGCACCGGGTGACGGCGAATTCGAGTCGACAGCAGCCGGCGACGCAAAGATGCCAGATCCTATCTGGAGGGTGACCAGCACTGCGAAAGCATGCCGCGTGGTCAGCTGTTTAGCATCACTGTTGCTGATATGTGAGGCATGCGACGTCCTGCGTCGTAAAAGTGGCTGCGTCTCCGCGTCCAGCGGCTTTCGGTGAGGTTGTTCGCCCGTTCCATCTCTTCGCTGCGCCTGGCTGCTCATTGCTGTTGTCACGCCCACGTCCTCCGCTACGGCCGTCGACAGATCAGCCGTTGGGTTGTCGCCGTGCAGGTGAGAACTGAAATTGGAAGCAGCCACCAATGCCCCGCCACAGCCCGATGCCAAGCCATTAAGCCCACTCTCCAGGAACTGCAATCACGAAACAACGACAAGAAACGCCGCATGCCATCTTCCAAACAAACGCACACGCTCGACGGGTGACGCCTCTTTCCTCCGCCTCTCCACGCCCACAGACCCCGGAAAATACCAAAACCCCTTGCTGCGTCACCCACTCCCCTGCTCCCCGCCCAGCGCACCAGGTACGTCAACATCGCGGCACACCGCACCACACGAGCTCCCCCAGCGCACATCCCCGCAAGGCTCACGTGCGCATAGGCATAATCAGAGGTTTCTGCATATTTCATACTGGTACCTGGCCGCCCACTTTGAGTCACCGAGGACAGCCGTGCAACATGGAGGCCAACCAAAATGACGAGCTGTACCCGATTGCCGTCCTCATCGACGAGCTGAAGCACGACGATGTATTGCTGCGGTTGAATGCCATCCACCGCCTAAACACGATAGCGCTGGCATTGGGCGCCGAGCGAACGCGGGACGAGCTGATACCCTTCCTCGACGGTAGGCTGCGGTAGCGCAAGACAAGTCTGAGCGGGGCTAACAAAGCGCGCAGAATCCGTAGAAGACGAAGACGAGGTGCTTACAGCTTTGAGCGAGGAATTGGGCAAGTTCGTCGAATACGTCGGTGGCCCGGAGTTCGGACACGTGCTGCTCTCGCCGCTGGAGAACCTCGCCGCAATAGAAGAGCCGCTTGTGCGCGAGAAGGTTTGCGCACGCAATGCACGACAGATGCGACTGCGACTAACTTTACCAGGCTGTGGAATCCCTGAACAAAATCTGCGAAGAGCTCTCGCAGCAACAGATTGAAGAGTACTTCATCCCGCTCGTCCTGCGCCTTTCCAAGGCCGACTGGTTTACCTCAAAAATTTCGGCGACCGGCCTCTACTGCGCACCCTACACACGAGCTTCTCCACCGTCGCAGGAGCAGCTCAGACAGCACTACGGCCAGCTCGTGCACGATGATACCCCTATGGTACGACGACAGGCCGCAAACAACCTCGCAAAGTTCATCAAGTGTATGCCGCCGGCGATTGTCATCGACGAAATGATATCGCTATTCCAGCACCTAGCGGCTGACGACCAGGACAGCGTCAGACTTTTGACCGTGGATATATTGATCGCGATTGCAGAGGCAGTGCCGAAGGAGCAGCAGTCGAGCCATGGTGTGCTTCTCACAGCTTTGCGCAGTCTGTTTGAGGACAAGAGCTGGAGGGTGCGCTACATGGTAGCAGACCGGTTCGAGAAGGTGGGTGCGGTTATGGATGAAACAAGCTTCAAGCTAACTGGGTCTAGATTGCGAAAGCCGTCGACGAGGAAGTTGTCAACCGAGATTTAGTCCCTGCATTCGTGAAGCTCTTAAAAGACACAGAAGCCGAGGTTCGAAGCGCCATTGCGGGGCAAATTCCGGGTAAGGACATTATCCCAGGTTCCTTGGCATGTTACTGATGGTGTTCACAGGCTTCTGCGCGCTGCTGGAGCGCGACACGCTGCTCCAGGAGGTGATGCCGAGCATCGAGGAGCTTGTCTCTGACCAGTCGCAGCATGTGCGCGCCGCACTTGGTACCCAGATTAGCGGGCTGGCCCCGATTCTCGGCAAGGACGAGTGAGTCTATTGTTATGCACCGGCACGTGCCTTAACTAACTCGGCCCAGGACCATTTCACATCTTCTACCCATGTTCCTTCAGATGCTCAAGGACGAGTTCCCAGAGGTCCGACTCAACATAATATCGAAACTTGAACTGGTGAACAACGTCATTGGCATTGAACTCCTCTCGCAATCTCTTCTCCCTGCCATTGTTCAGCTCGCAGAAGACAAGCAATGGCGTGTACGATTGGCCATCATCGAATATGTTCCCCTCCTCGCCTCGCAACTAGGCGTCAAATTCTTTGACGAGAAGCTAAGCAGCTTGTGTATGAGCTGGCTCGGTGACACTGTCTTCTCCATCCGCGAGGCGTCTACTCAGAATCTCAAGAAGCTCACCGAGGTATTCGGTGTGGAGTGGGCCAACGAGGCCATTGTTCCCAAGGTTATGGCAATGGGTCAGCACCCCAACTATCTCTACCGGATGACCACTTGCTTCGCTGTTTCGGTATGTTCACTGCTCCCATCGTAGTACTACTACTGACTAGTTTAGACCCTCGCACCCGCCCTCAGCCTTGATGTCATCCAAGCCTCCATCCTCCCCATGATGGACAAGCTCGTTAATGACGACATACCCAATATCCGCTTTAATGTGGCCAAGTCATACGCCGTTCTGATCGACACGCTTAAGCAACTCCCCGAACAGGGCACCGTGCTCGCGCTACAAAAGGCCGGCACTCCAGGGCAGGGATGCGCGAAAGGACAGGAGCTCATCACGAAGAGCATCTTACCTAACCTGGAGAAGTTGCAACAGGATGACGATGTCGACGTTCGGTACTTTGCAACAACGGCGGCGCAAAGCTACACAGATGCGATGCAGACTTAGGAACCTGTATCTGCATGGAAGGATATCATGCGGGGATTGCTGATCAAGAAAGAGGGTTGAGGTCCGACGAGGTCACGAAAGTATTGGAATAAATAATGACGGTGAACTATGATACGAAGGCGGATTGGAAGGTGTCAGCCCAGGCTGGATAGGTTGAGCATTGTAAGGCTCCTCAAAGCGACGTGAGGTCGTACGAGGTTGGGAGTGGATAGCAGTGCGGTGTGCAAACCCAAAGACTACCCTGTTAGATTTCGAATGCGTCATGTTTGAAATGCATTGTTTTGGCATCAAGTACATTAACAATGACAAACTTCAAGCACCACATGTTCGCCCAGCGCAGGCAACACGAATGCTGACAGTCACCGGATCACCTCACTGCATGTACGCGCAGTCACAGGCATGGAATGTCTTCCTATTCATCCGATTCCGTCATCCTAGCTATGCTAAGCAAGCCGCGGGAATCTCATCATAGCTTCGACTCGGATAGTCAGACGGCTCCAGCGGACTTGAGCAAGCCGGGTAGCTCGCCCTTCTTGCTCTGCAGCTCCGAGTTTCCACCGATGTGCTGCTGTCCGATGAAAATGTTGGGCACGGTTCGCTGACCGGTGATGTCCTCGAGGGTGGACTGGATGGCACCTCCATCGTCTATTGCCTTGTCAGCCGTAATGCGCGCGTTGCTTGCTCCGCAATTTGCATGTCACGTACCAACCTGGTCCAGCTCGATGGCGTAGAACTTGGCGCCGCTGTCGGACAGCAGCTGCTTGGCGGCGCGGCAGTAGGGGCAGTACGACTTGGAAAAGACGGCGACGGGGTTCTCGTCGATGATGGACTGGACTTTGGTCTTGGTCGCGGACATGGTGGCGGGGCTGGGGGCGCGCGTGAAGAAGCGGCGGAGGAAGGAAATGGTTGCGGTTGTTGCTGGTAAGCGCTGTAGCGGGGTGTGAGCAGGCTGCTCGAGCGGCTGGGGTATGTTTGAAGGAGAGGAAGAGGTTGAGCAGTGTATGTAGGACGTACGAGGGTGTGGTTTTGTGATTTGTGAGCTGTGTGTAATACTTATGGAATGGTAGCGTTTTACTTTGTCCAAGGTTGGTGCAGAAGGTGGATGGTGATTAGTCAATGCGATGCGCGCCCCGCAGTGAAAGAGAGAGGCAAGGGGACGTGGATGATGGCATCGGCAATGGCGCGATTAGACAGCTTCGGCGCCGACAGCCGCGGGCCGGCTCAGCTAAGCACCGGCCTACACTCGGATAGAGCCGAAACGGGTTAATTGCGTCCCGTATGACGAATTCACGGCGGCGCAGCAACGAGCCTCAGGGTCCAGGGCGCAGGTCGGTGAGGGCATAGTGACGGCGTGAAACAGTCGGTGCGCTTGTGCCTGGACGATTGGGGTACCATAGGCACGTGAGATTCAAGTAGAACAGATATGTCCGGGCAAGGGATGGCAGAGACGGAAACCGCAGCTTCCGCGTGCCGAAATGTTGGTTGCCCGTCTTATGTTCTGTGCCTTTTGCGACGCCATACCTTGACGCCTCACGCAGCTCCGCTACATTACAAAGCATCCTGAAATCGCCTCGCAAAGCTTTGCGCATTCGACCTCGCATCAGTAAACCACTCCATGCGCGCCGAAGCGCGCCACCCCCAACGATGACGGAAAGCTCTCCGGCGGGCTCGACCGCCTTCTTCGTCCTCGCTCTGCTTACCATATGCGCCGCCGTGCTCCTCCTGCTGCGGTACTACCTCCCGCTCCGAACGACACCCGCATACATCACCGTGCCCGTCTTCCTTACCATCGCGCTCCCCGCCTCCATTGTCCTCCTCGTGCCTATCGACCTCGCTAGCAGCGCCGGCACCAAAGGAATATGGCTCGGCACGACGGTGGTCTACAAGTCCTGGCGCGTCACATATTGGCTCACGTTCGTGCTGTCGTGGGCGATCCTGCCGCTGCTGGGCGAGTACGCAGATAGTGGGTATCGGGAGCCGAAGGCGCGGTTCCTGTACAGCGTGAGAAGCAACGGGAGGTATTGGGCGGCCATGCTGGCCACGGGAGTACTGGGCTTGGTGTACTTTATCTGGAACAATGGATTCGACTTGGAAAATCTGAAGGGCACCGTCATGGCGTTGGCGTATGCATGGTCGCTGGCTCTTGCGATATATCTGATGGGCCATGGACTTGTCGCATTCCCGAGGACTTTGTATCGGTATGCGAGCATCAGCGGAAGACTGAAGAGGCTGCAGGCTCAGGCACCAAAAGTTCATGACAAGTTGGAAGAGAGTATGGAGAAGCTAGACCAGTATGAGTGGCAGGTTGTGCAGCTGAAGCAGAGGAAGAACGGCACAGCGAGGGAATTCCAGGAGTGGATTGATGAGCTAGCGGAGAAGAGCAGTTTGCCAGAGAACAGGGCGAGTGTAGTAAGCCCCACGAGCGCAGCGGCAGTGCCGCCCGTTGTTACGGAGCGTTATCTTGCGGACCTGACAAGAAAGTTGAAGAGAGCGAGGCATGCGAAAGTTCGCTTCGAGAGCGAGTGGGACCGTCTGGTTCGCAAGGCCGTCAAGACACAGGCCATACTCGACTCCAAAGCCAGCCAGCGATTGGAGTTCCGGAACTCGCAGTTCCAGGCTCGCAGCGGTGGGTTCCTGGACCGACTGGCATTGCTCACACCATACACACGCTACCTCCTCCACGTCCACGTTATTCCAACTTTGTTCTACATCGCCTGGATCATTACGTCTCTCGCCTCCCTTGCAGTCGTCTGGTCCGAATGCATCCGCTCCTTCGTCCGCGACTCCAAGCTGTCGGTTATCGGCCTCACAGTCGTACACCACCCACCTTCATCACGCGGCCAAATAGGATTTGGCGGCCAATTCATTGCAGCTGCATGGCTTTGCTACATGCTCACATGCTCTTTCTTCTCGCTCACCGAAGTCAAAATTTGGGGTAACCGCGCGCTCGTCAGACGGAACACCTATCAAGAATCTGCAACTTGGTATTCCCTTCAGTTGGCGAAGTTGACGGTCCCGCTTTCGTACAACTTCGTCACGTTCATGCCATACATGATTGTACACGAGACGAGCTTCTACAAGCTGCTGGGGAAGTACGTGGAGAGCACGCCAGTCGGCGAGAACTTCAGCGACTACTTCCCCATCTTCGTCCTCGTCCCCGTCCTAGCGACCGCATTTGGCCTCTACAAGAAAGTCAAGAACATCAGCGGCTTCGGCGACCTCCTCGAAGACGAAGAAGACGAGGCGGCCGAAGCGGCCGGAACCGGCTCCTGGAGAGAAGGTCGCGCCCTCATCGAGCGCGAACTCCAGGCCTCCTCCAACAACGGTAGCCTGGGCCTCGCTCAGCGGAATGCATTGCCGCCGTCGTCCCACGAGCGATACAGCGATAACCCGCCTTTGGCGGCCAATGCGGAATCGAGTTCGAGAGGCGCACCGCCCGGGAGACGGAGACCGCCCATCGACGACGACGAGGGGGATGCGGGGAATTTCTTCGAGAACTTTAGTATGAGGGTGAAGAACACGTTTGAGACGAGGGACTGGACGTTTGAGCGGCCACGGTGGCTGGCTGGAGAGGACGAAGTGGAGCGGGGACAGAGGAGTAGAGGGATTGCACGGGGAGCGGATAGGGGAGGTGGGTTCTTAGGGCTGTTTGGTGGCCGGTCCGAAGAGGGGAGGTTGAGGTTGTAGGTATGGTCTGGGGGGGTATTGCATAGGCACGAGCACGGTATGGCATAGGAAAGGCGTTACATAGTGTGTGGGTTGTTTTTTGCACTATAGATGGATAGGTAATTGTAATGCGTACCTTACAAGGGATCGGGGTGCGGGCGTCAGTCAAAGTTGGGTCCGAGGAGTCTGCGTACTGTGAGCCAGGCGGTTTAGTCAAGACATATTAAGAGAAGCACCTGTCCTTTCGGGAGAAGCTCCTTCTCTAGAACATATGAAGATCTCGTCAAATACATGCGCATCCGTTTTGGGAAGACGTGACGCCGCTGGACATTCCCCCACACAGAGTCTAGCATGTGCGCACGCAACAGTTCAATAGAAGATGAATGATTCAAGGAGATGGCAAGCGCCCATGGTACTAGTCAAATTGGGTTTGTGGTCCACGCACAGACAGCTCCACGTCACTTATGACGCTGGCGCATTGGTTTTGACTGTGCTGTGGGACGGACATTGAGATGACCCGCGATGTTACTAGGAACACGCTGCTTCACATGTGCATCTTCAGAAAGCATTCTAAAAGGGAATAAGGGATAGGTAGCTATCTAATTGTCTATGTAGAAGTACAGTACAGGGGTATCAAAGAACAGATCAATCGCTACAACAGCACGTTTCACCCGTACTATCAGAGATCTCCAGCTCACAGGTTGAACTCGAGCTTCCCTGCTTCCCTTCGGAACATCTCACCCAGTGAAATGAAATTTCCCGTCGCCTAGCAACCCTTCGTATCCGAGTTCCTTCAATTCGCGCTCCAGCAAAGTGAAGTTATCCGAACGGTTCTGCTCGCTCCATGCCTTGCCGATCTCAAAATTGTTCTTCATTCTTTTGATGAACTTGAGCCATGCAGACAGCTGAATCTTCTTCGGGACCTCTTCTGGTGCATCCAATATCTTTTGTTCAAGGTCCTTATCCGCTTGGTCGCTGTATGAACTCGCAACGGCGCTGCTGCGTAATTTCGCAATATAGTGGGTTTCTATATTGTCCTTGATGCTCTCTCCGATATGGACCGCGAAGTCTTCCACAAGTGATTGCGGATAGGAGGTAATGTCAACTTGGAAGCCCACAATGGCGAAACAGAGCGCGAATTGCCGGTGCGTGGTGATGGCCTGCTTCCATTCCCGATTATCATCGTGCCAGCTAATAGTCCATAGGTGAAGGTAATCGTCCCTGAGATCCTCTCCAGCGTGCTCGTGTCCAGAGGGGTATGTGAAGAGCTTCTTCTCGAGCTGCGCCTTGCCCTTGAGTTGTTCGCCGCCCGAGAGTCTGAGTTCTTTGGAAGTGGAGCCTGCACGTTCGTCGTCGGAGGGCTTGCGTTTGTGTGCTTGGTCGCGAGAATTCTGGCCGGCCATGGTCAGCTAGCGATATCGAAGGTAGGTAAGCGTGGTATAATATAATCGAGTTGGGAAGCGCGAGGATGTTGTTGATGGTCTGCTTTTGCGAAGCTCTGTAAAGTGGTAAAATATGGTTGAAGGTATGTATGAAAAGGGCAGCACCGCATGCGAAAGGGAATTTTATACACGCTCTTGTGGTGCAGAGAATCTCTGAGTCCTTGAGCATATCAGCGGGCATGATTTGACGTTCATGCTGGTGAACTTTTCTGAATAACCTCTGAGCCGTGGCAAAGCTGACGGTTTCTCAAGCGTGCGAGAGTATCGTTCTGGAAGTTGTGAGTAACAGTCATCATCTAAGTCATGTAAGTTGTCGGTGTAGACCTAGCACGCGATTGCCTCCCGGTGATGGAGGCTCCTGCTTCCCTCTTGCCCGTCACTTAGGGAAGGCCCATACTACTTGCCGTTGAATAATAGCCATCAAGGACTGGATATGCGTCCTGTAGCGTGGTAACCAGCGTGCGCAGTTCTATGACACGGCAACTCGATAACTAAATTTGACACAATAACAGCAAAGTAGGTGTCAAGCCTTGAAGCATCTCACGGGTCAGACTATCGAGTATACACCGTGTTCACTCGAACAAAGGCTATCACTATGCGAACACATAGTGACTAAGTCTACGGCTATTTCTGTTCAAGGGTGAAAAAGTTGATGGTACCGTGACAAGTGTGACGGGGCATCTTTAACCCACAACCACGTGTCCTGAGGTTGCACAACACCCACAATTGGGCACTACTACCCCAAGTCTGAGGTAGATGGTGAAAGTAGCTACTCAGGATCATAGTTCTCCTATCATAAACTTAGAGAACAGACACAACCTCGCAGAGCCGCCATACCTTGTGAGCGCACCTTTTGCTGATTAGGAACTTAAGTTTTTGCCTTGACTCCTCCCTGAAATCCTTGTCAGGGAGTCCGAATACGGAGCGTTATGGACTCATGGCTCTATAAAGCCGCATTGTCTCTCTGATTGCACAGGCCGCTGTCACCACGGGCAGGCCCATATACATGCGGAACGCTTGCGTATTTCAGCATTGACACGCACATCCCCAGTGGGCACTGACGAATTTGACTCCAAGAGTGTGCATCTTCATGTGCCTAACCCCTGAACTAAATATCACCTTCGTAAACTACACCGACTTACCACGTTCCTCAACAGGTTCCCCTCAGCAAATCCCCTCACTGCAGTGTTCCGGACTGTTGTATTGCCTATCTTGGGGTAACTTAATAGCATAAGGCAACAGGAAATAGATGTTTTAGAAGGCTTTGCACATGCCCGCTTGGTGCAACCGCGCACACGTCCTGATTCAGCCAGCATGCCACGCATTTCGAAACATACCTAAAAGGAGAGCAGCAAGGGAGTCGCGTAAGTTCCTTGCTCGGTAATTTTGTTATTTGTTCGGTCTATGAGCTCCAGTAGCTGAACGTTTACTTGGACGTGCGAACAAAATAAAGCTATTGGTTCCTATACTACTTATAATTGTAACCTCCTGCGTCGTACGCCGGCCCTCAGATGTTAGAGTCGCCACTATCTCTCTAAGATCATAATCCTTAGTTCTGCAGGTAGGGAATAGAGTTAGTAAAAGAGTTCTTTATCCTTTATAAAGGCGGAAGAAAAGTTAAGTTTATATATAGCTTTTATTTAGTCTCTTATAAATCGATAGAGTTTTGCTATTATACTCTTTCCGTTGTAGGTATTAAGAAGGATATTACGTAGAAGGGTGAGGTATTAGTCTTTAAGTTAATAAAGTTTATTATCTAGATTTTTTATAATACCGTATTTGAAGACTTTAGGGAAGGGTTTTAGCTCCTTTTTTAGTAGCATCTTATAGAGTGGCAGAAAGAGGTGCAGAATCTTCTTTTTTAGCTATTTTTATTGTGTGGTGTTATTCTATGGTATATTGGAAAGATCGCGTGGTTTCGCTACCGTTGAAGCTTCGGGCCAGCAACCAGGCTAAGGCTGCTAATTCTTAGGCAACTAACCCCTGCCAGCTTAGATCCACCAGTCTATTCGCATTTCTTGTCTAAATAATAGACAGGCTTTAACTGCTCGTCCTCATTAATATACTAGCATTCGAGCTGCCTCGAGTGTCGGAGGTCCGTACTAAAGTTGCCATTTTGACAAAGACTCGAGAAAAGGATCACGCCGGACGTCACATTGCGACTGACAAACCAATCTTAAAGATCAGTGTAAAACAACACACGTAAATCTTCTCAACGGACTCTCTAGACTTCTCTCGCAACAGCAACTGAAAGAAGTCACATCAGAACGCATCTTCCCTACTTTGAACTTGATCGGCTCATGTGAGAACAGCTTCGAACTATAGTCTGGCTTTGGGCGTGTTTCCGCGGGTGATAGACCATGCCGCAGAATTTACGGTATTTTGAGTCTCGGGTCGCCCCAGGAACCATTGTGTAGTCGACATCTCCTCGGCGTCCGCCATTTTGAGCTGCGCCCGCTTTGAAGCCGCGACAACACGTCACCTGCACATGTTAGCTACCTCCAGTCCTTTATTCTTTTTTTTAGAGTTCCCCAGCACACATAAACCTTTTCGTAGTCGGGACCGGAACGAGCTGGTCCCAGGAGCAAAAAGAATCACATCTAGTCCGTCCATGAGTGATTTTCGAGGTGAGCCTGCGAAGCCGGCCCTGCCCAACGCTCCCCTGTACCTTTCGAGATGGACTCTTGGAAGACAGCCCATCATGAAAGCCTTGTAAATTTTAGATCGGGCAGATACACTCGATGAGTCCATGGCAGCGTCGGTTTTGTTGCAAAAGCTAGGACGCGTGGTTGTGCGAAGCAGCGGAAGTCCGTGAGGACGATCCGTTTATATAGAAGATGGTGAGCTGAAGATTGATCGGATGAAGCGCTCCGAAAAATAAGCGGGCCCTCAACAGACGTACATTCCAATATACGAGAGAACATACATACACATTCGGCGTCCATATTGTGCATCGAAGGCACACTGATACTTCGTCACCTCCGATACACACACCTACATCACATTCACATTACCAATGCCTTTCCTTTCTCGTCCCATCCCCAGCAGTCCCCCAACCCCTCAGCCCTCCTTGTCAATAGCCTTATACGCCAACTCCTTATTCTTCCGATTCTCCTCCACCCTCCACCTCTCAATATACTCTTCCGTCTCCCCGCCCTTCCCATATCCGTTATCCTTTCCACTCACCGGCTCCCCCCACTGCAGCCAGCACGGCACCACCCCCGTCCATACGCTGCTCCTCAGCGCCTCGTCTTTCAAATCCTTCCTGTCATCCGATGGACCGCCCGTGCGCACTTTTGCGCTCGCGGAGGCGATGCGTACGCGTAGGATGGACGTTGATTTGAGCTCAGCGGGCAGGGGCGGATTGCGACTCTTGTCCCACCGCGATGGAAGCATGTTATCTGTGATGCCTGTAACGAATATAAGGTGGTGCTGTAAGAAGGCGGGAGAGAGGGGACGTACGTGTCATGGCGAACAGGCGTTCTGCTGCGTCCGTGACGAGGGTGGCGTAGCCATACACGACGGCGGAGCGGTAGTTGCACGAGTTGTCTATGCCCCGTCCGTCAGTCGGTCACTCCACCTTGCGCGTTCATCAACCTACGGAACGGAGCCAGCGCCAGTACCAAGCCATCCATGTGTCTGCACACCTCTTTAGCCCTCCTTCCAGTACCCGTACTCATGGGGAATGAACTCACGACGCCGCAACCGTCACCGGTAGCCCTTCACCCGAGTTCTCCTTCTCTTTCCGGAACAATCGCCCACTCACATACCTGACCATGTCAGTGACTCCCATCAGGACAAAGTAAAGGGACTACGCACCCATGGATGTAGATGTCTTGCTCCGAGGTCGCCGGATCCGCGTCCTGGTCCACGAACTTCGCCGTGCACCCCAGCATAGGCAGCACGACCGGAAACGGATGCTCAGAGTCGACGAACGAAACATGCAGAATAGGACTCGTGTTGACAATTGCATGGACCGTGGCATAGTCGTAAGCGCCTGGGAGGGGGTCAGCCAAATTTACATCCACAGAAAGAAGGGCACTCCTGTCGCAGTTTCCGAAGAATGCAGAGCCCGCAATAGGAACCGTAGCTCCGAGGTATGCTTCCGGATTCTGTACAGTGACTGGCCCGCATCTTTCCGGAGCAGCTGACAGTAGAATGTGTAGTTTTCGCGGGCTATTCCTCGGAAAACGTGACGGGAGGGGAAAATGGAACGAACCTCTCTTCGGTAGACGCCCCAACTTATTCACGGCCGTTCTCGCATACTCGGGCGACGCCATGCTATCTTTCGTAGAACCTCCTCTTGCTGCAGGGACGATATAAACTCGTAGTGTCAAGCAAGCTGTGCGTCAGGTAGTGAACAATGTCGTCCATCCACGCTACGCTTCGACTTTATACCACTGTTCTCCGCGACGAGCTCCCCTTGGATTCCAGGCGTCAGCGGGAGCTGATGAAGCAGCGATTGTAAGTTCTTACGGACGTCCTGTAATATACCGGCTGTACCTTCCGCGTTGGGCAAGCGGGGTAGGAACGCCCCGTGTAATTGGCCGTAATGAGTTCATTGCCAGCGTCTGAAGCGTTTGCTTTATGCACATACGGTCTTTGTGGGGGATACTCCAGGATAGCAAAGGGAAGATGGCCACCCTCGAGCCATCTCGTCATAGCAATCCGCAGAACATCGGCCCGGCCGGAGTCGGCTTTCCGTTGCCGATTTCCAGTGACAGCAAGCGTACCAGACCCATGACGCATGTAATGCCTCTTTGTCATTCATCAACATCTACTCTCTTCCACTCCTCTGCCTCGTACAACCTCGTCGCCATGTCCCGAATCCAGGAGAGCAAAGCCACCGCGGGCCCCAAACCCCATCATGCAATAGCAATACCCTAAGCAGCCTTCCAATCCGCCTCCGCACTTTCTTGCAAGTGTAACCCAGAACCCTACCTAAACCCCCACGCCGGAAACACGCCGCCGCGTACACTCTCCAACTCCAAGCACTGATACGGACTACTCTGCGGGTCATAGTACAGGCCCTCGACCCGCCCATCCCTCCTCCTCAGACAGACATAGTAAAACCCACTGATGGTGAGCCCGCAGCCCGAATCATCGAACGCGTCGCGTTCCGCGTCTCCAGTGGAGCCAAATTCTGAGCCTCCTCCGTCCCTCAAGCCCGCTGCAGATTCCCAAGACGGAATATTTCGCAATCCTTCCGGCGTTTGCGAGAACGGAGGCCGAGGGGGAGAGAGTTGGTTGTGATGGGGAGATGGTGGCTGCACGGCTCGACGCACAGGTGACGTCGTACTATTGTTCAGGCTTTTCACGAAGCAGCGTTCTTTCCAGCGCATCAGGATCCAGTCCTTACTTAGTACCTCTTCGAACCACGTCCTGCTGGTTAAACAGCGCACCACGTCGTCATCGCTCATGCCCTGGAAAACGGGTAGCTTCCGCCAGTACGTGGCATCGTTGCCAGGCGTCGAGCTGAAGCTTTCCGTGAGCAGCGTGTGCGTGTTGAAGTCCAGGATCTCGCCTTCGAGGTACGTCGTTATGGAGGAGGTGCGGGTGAAGGGGAGCGAAATAGAGGGAGCGGAGGTGGAGACGAGGGATTGGTGGGAGTGTGGGTGGGAAGGAACATTGTAGGCTTCCATTGTGGCGGAAAGGGACATGCGGTCGTAGTCGACCGAGTGTATTGTTACCTACGGTGAAAGGTCAGCTCGGGCCAAAAGCTTATGGGTTTGCACCATCCAAGGCCGCTGTGTTACCCCAAGATGAGCAATAAAACATCGGACTATACATACTTTTACAGGCCACCTATCCTGCTGCGGCGAGTGACTGGTGACAACCTCTGGCCCAGAAGTATGCATGCCTCGATTCCTAGGCGAAAGATGGCTACTCCCGTTCTCCCACATAGCACGCGTGTCCGCAAGAATGGAGCTCGCGGATCTATTCCCTGCGTGCGTAAAGCGGTATAGTGTCGTGGTGGTGCCCGAGCCGGCCGTCGTAATCGTCGACGTGACGGACGTGGCATGTTGGCACCCAGACTGAGCCGTCAGCAAACCCGAAACTCTCGAACTGCGTATGCTAGCACTTACCAGCACAGCACCGGGAGCCAGCCACGACGTCTCCGCCGGCGGTGGAATTGTGCAGGGATCCAGCACAAAGTCTCGGTAGTCCTCGACGAAGTACTCTTTCCCCAAGAAGCCCGCATCCAGCGCGTAGTTCAAGGAGTCGTCAATGCTCTGGCTTTGGCGTATTTTGGACAGATATCTCATGGTCTGCTCCACCATGGGCGAAACGCTCGTCGGCGAGGACGCACTCGCGGTGCGATCGAGGTAGCTCCGGCGATACGAGTCGACGCGCTGAAGGATATCACGGTCCCGCGTGTTCTCGCGCCGCTGCAGCAGCCGCTCCATGGCCGCACGCGTCGACTCGGAGGCCGTGTACGGCCCGTCTCTCCCGTGGGGCGGGCGCAACGACGTGCTGGCCGCATCTCGGTCAGCTCTGGTGCGGGCGGAGAATCGGGGGTCCCTCCGCACGGCTTGCAGGAGCGCGGCCGACCTCAGCGCGCCGTCGGCCTGCGAAGGCTGCGACGCGTGCAACAGGCGCGACACGGCCGCGCGCGATCGCTCGCGCTCGGCGTCCAGCTGCGAGCGCGCCAGCACGCGCAGGATCTCGGGATGCGTGTGCGGCTGCTCGCGCCGCAGCTCGGCCAGGATGCCCTCGAGCTCGGCCTCGTCGTCGGCCTCGTCGTGCGCCGGCGACCAGTCGTACAGGCTGTTCCTGCTGGGCACGCGGTCGCCGTAGGCAGCGTGCAGCGCCGCCGGGTCGGTGCTGCCGGCACGGCTGCGGTACGGGCCCCGCGCCTCGTCGTGGAGGCGTCCCAGCCGGCTCATAACCCGGCGCAGGCGGTCGGTGCTGCGTTCGCGCTCCAGCGTGCGCAGGCGGTCGCGCGAGCGCTCGAGGCGGGCCTGGTGCCGGTCCACGGGGGCGCCGTGCCGCGAGAGGTGGCCGCCGATGTGCGTGAGCGCCGCCGTGTGCTCGTCCAGGTCGGCGCGCAGGGAGCGCAGCGTGCTGTCGAACCGGGCGGCCTCGTCGTGCTGCGTGGTGAGGGTGGCGGCGAGGTGGTAGACGTCCTGCGTGACGGGGCTCTCGAGCGCTGCGCTGAGGGCTTGCGAAAGGTACGACGGCGGCGTCTGCGCCCGCTGAGGCCCAGCACAGTCAGTACGTGCGGGGTGCGTGGTTCTTTTGGCAGGCCTGCACACGTACCTGCTGCGCTGCTGGCGGGCTGGGGTGGCGCGAGTTTGCGGGCGGCATCTCCTCCAGAGACTACCGTGTACCTTGCACGATACAAACGCTTCCGTCGCTACTATCGCATCCGCACGCGCATCGCGATGGGCAGTGGCAGCGGCGGTGGATCGATGTGCCCGTCGGATGTCGCAAGAGTGAGCTGCTAAGGTCAGTCGCAGCTTCGGCTTTGTTTCCGCCGCAGCCTCAGGCCGGCGCTTTGTGCCAAACACTGCTCTCCCAAAGCAACCTGAAACAGGCAGCACGAGCAAAGCGTTTTGCAATCAGCGCGTGCTCGCCTGCCGCCGCCCCAGCATTGTGATTCCGATCGTGTGGCAGCGATCCGCAGAGCCGCTGCGAGTCAGTCCAGGCCCGACCTTGGACCCTAGAGATTTGCGCTACCCGACCACCTCGTCCACATCAATCAGAGCAGAGAGACCATCTTGCATCCGATGTCAAAGATTCGTTTTTTTGTAAATTAATTTACGCTATAGAGAAGCTTGCTTCCGTCCAGCATCCGATTCACCCCACCCGGGGGTGCTTCTTCCAAGACGCAGTCCTGAAGAGTAGGAGATGAGCCTACAGTCCCTGCCCTACCAGCTCCTCTCCAAACGGGCGAGCACCAAGTCCACCCGTGCATAGGAAGTGTTTGTTCCGCAAGCAGAAGACCACGACCTGAGAGTCTGGCTCCCGCACCAAGGGACCGCTGCTCGTTCATCGGCCCGAAGCTGGAGTGCAGGGACGAAGATTACAGTACAGCATCCCAGATGCCGGTGTGTATCTTTTGTCGTTGTCTACCAGTAATCCTGCTGACACTCAATGCCAGTAGGGGCGCTGAGCGTAGAAAGTTAGGGGGTTCGGGCGGGTAGGAGGAGATCTGGTCTCGTCTCCGGCCGTCGACCCCCATCACCCGCTCGCCCACCGTCCCCAATCCGAGTAGACGAGAACGTGACTCTTCGTAACTGCATATCAATCATGAGTGGCATGCCATGCTCAATGAAGAGATCGCAGCCGCAAAGGCGCCCAGACGACATTAAACAAAAAGGAAAAATAAACCCAGCCGAGTGTACCTGCTCGTAGCCGTGAGGCTGATCCGTCTTTGAAATGCCCGACATGCGAACCTCCCGGAGATGCAAAAGAAATTGGCCAGACCTGGTCCGGCCGCTGGATGCATAGAAGCCACAAAGGAAATGCTCGCTAGAAAACAGACAAAAGCGGATATCAAACAAACTTTGTACGAGAGAAGAGAGAAGAAAAATCAAACGCTCGCTAAAAATCGATCAAACGCCGTCCCATGCTTGGTATATGATGTAAGGGGTGTTGTACATCATTTTGTGCATATCGCATATGTTCGTCTCGTGTCGCGCGGGAGCCGCAGGGTTGTGCGCATCAACCGGGTGCGGTGTGTGGGAAGATCAGGGGGACTGGCCAGGTCCGCGCTTCCCAGGCAAGGTGACAGAGGACAAGTACCACGTTCCGAGTGTACGCTGTTACGTGAAAGCAGCGTACTGTGGTGCAAATCCGGTATCCCATCCGAACCCGCTGCTGAATCCGCTGTGCACCGCGCTTGACCCGCATTGCTGGGCTAGCATGCTCGGCAGAGGGAGAGCGGGTATCGGGGCGACTGCCTGGGGTGGGCTGTAGTACTGACTCGTGGTGTTGAATGGCTGGCTGTAGGAAGGTGTCGGTGAAGGCAGCTGCACGGCCTCCAAGCCCACTGCACCCCAGAAGGAAGGAGATGTTTCACCGCAGGTGGCAATGGTCGGGCTCGGTGTCGATGAAAGCGTTCTCCACGACTCAACAGGCGCCGGTTGTGACTGGAGGACGTGCCCGGACCACCAGTTCGTGGTGCCCGGCGAGCTTGGAAGCAATGGTGCCGGTCGGACAACGTCGACGATCCTGGGCGGAGGAGGAAGCAGCGGGTGGAACAGCCCCATGATGGCGCCCTTGACGTCCTCACCTCGGCCCTCAAGAAGTTCTCCCGCTCCTTCCTCCTCCATACCTTCCAGCGCACGCGCTCCGGTGCGGAACACGTAGCGGTTGACAGCCTGCACAAACTCGTCTTGTAGCTTCTTCAGTTGCGCCTCCTTCTCGGGCCAGTTCCAGGTGCTGGCGGACACATCGACCGAATAGATGTCTTTGTGGTACTCGGTAAGCGCCTCAATGGTTTCAGGCGTGAGCTTGAATGCAACTTCATGTTGTGAAACCATGTCGACATGTACGACATAAGCCTCGATATGGATGACCTGGTAGTTGAAGATGGCCTCGACAAGCGGGTTGGCGTCCTTGCGAAGTTCTGCATCCGGGGCCTTTGGTACCATTATCGAGCATAGCGACCAGATGGCGTTGGCGCCTGACAGGGTTTCGGTGAGGCATCGTGTGTGTTGCTGGACGCTATTGAGCGGTCGCTTAACCCGGTTTATCCTCTTCAGCGTTTGTGTCAACCATGGCTCCACTTTTGAGTTGAGGACGACGTTGACGGTCGACCGTGGCGCAAAGGCGGCCGCCGAGGCAGGTAATAATTGTATCGGCATTTTTTACTGGTTGTGACGAGGCGCGAGACGATGCGATAAAATATGGGACGGCAGGTCAAGGCAACGAAAAGAACAAAGGGAAGGTAAAGAGATGTCTCAGGCGGAATTACGTTTCAGCGGCGGGCCTTGTATTGGGGAGGAGAAGACAAGAAAGGGACGGGCGAATGAGGGGGAGGAAGGGCGAGGTGAGGGTAAGAAACTAGTCGGGTGGTGGGCATACCTTAAGAGCGCCGACGAGGGCGACGATCATGGGCCGGCTCCGCCGTGGCCACAGGACCGGCCAGGGCATCATGCACACTGCCCCGTTCGGCTTGCACTGCGCATCTAGCTTGTTTAATCGTGCATGTAGGGCGACGATGCAGCTGCAGGTCTAGTCGGATCCAAGCTGACCGACCGTCGCGTTGCCCGTTGAAGCGCGTAGATAGGTGGAGCCTGTGCGAGGGGATATTGCGATGCCCTCACGGCTGCCACCAATCCGTCTAGACTTGCAGGCGGAGATGAAATTGATAGAGAGGCGCTCCATCGAGGAAAAGCACTATCGAGACCCTACCGTCCATGTCGTCCAAGGCAGCTGAAGGCCGCGCTCACGGACGACCGTGCATAGGGAACTCGCTGGTGGCATGCTGCACATAGGCAGCTCCATCTGCACGGTATCCTGCAAACACCGAGGCCGGTTCTGGGGCGCCTGCGTTGGGCTCGAGCATGTTGCATGTTGCCCCGAAGTTACACTGCAGCCTTCCCCCGACGTGCGGTTTTCTGGAAGGTTTTGACGGTACCCAAGAGGAGAGCGCACCGCAGCGGTGTTGTTTCCGCATTGAGTATACGCGGATAAAAGGGACCAGAGGGTTGCGCGTGGTCCAAGGGTCTGTCTCTGGGGATCGGAGGAAGGTAGGAAGACTTGGACGTGGTCTTGGAGCGCAACGACAGGACCATGTTGCTCGGCACTAAAAATGGGCAGGAAACAGTCGACCCAATCACCTGGAATGGCCGGGATGTAGCAAGGATGCTATCCGCCTCCCCAATCTTTCCCGTGGGACGCTCATGTGATGGAGCGGCCCAGAAGAGCACCAGCGTCCCATCGCGAGTAGTTTCGGCGCGTGCTGATGCAGCACGCGCGACGTGCTCGAGCATCTCGCGAGAGGATGACGACGGAGGAGGCCCACGCGCACGAAGCCATGGCTTCCAAGGTTTGGTCGCCCGCACGTGCTCGGGACATGGCAGGTTCCGGCTGTGGCAGTGCGAGGCGGTCATGGCGGAAATCGGCGATCATCTGCGCTGTCGTCTTTGCAGATTTCGCCCGTCTCCTAGTCTACACCAACCTCATGTACAGTCATCGCCTACGCTGACCGCTACGTAGCGTAAAATCGTCTCGCTCCGGCCGAAGGCGCACGGTGGCCTTGTCGTGCAATTGCGCAAGCGTTGGGTCCTATCCATGGCCCATAACCCATAGCCATGCACGTCTCTTCTGTTTCATAATATGCAAAGGCGACGCCGAAGCCTGCGCCTCACTTGCGACGGTGGCTCAGGCTTCGCTTCCGAGCGTTCATCATTCGGCTCCTGCTGGACAACGATTCCCCGCGAGCACGCACGGTTGATCGCACATTGCGCGCATCAAGGCGCGAGCTGTCTTTACCTGATCTGGTGGGATCTGGTGGCTTTCAGCTTGACCGGGGTCCAATCGCGGTGAGGCGCTCGGCTAGTGACGGCGACTTGCCATTCCCACCCGTGGACACCAACCGACTCCTACGACATGTCACCATTCCTCACGTCGATGTTTTTCGCCGTTTCAAAAACTGCTCGCGGGAGTCATCGCTGCATACGCGTCTGCAAGCTGCATGCGCATCGACGTGGCTTGCGGTGACTCATCCCTCGGAGCTGTGAATATCGAACCGTCGTCGATTTCTCCTCCATTTGAGTTTCAGGCCCCCGTCTGCATTCTCTACTTTCATGTTTTCGTCCCGAGCCCGTCCAATGTCGGCGTCTTCGGTAAGCCTCCGGTTGGGCATTGGTGGCCGTCCAAGGGGATGATCACGAGCACGTAGTCCCGTACTCGGCCACTAGATGCGCCTGTGCTTCTCGTCGGCAGGCGCCACAGACATGAGTTTGGAGAACCGGTACAGGCTCGCAAAAGTCGCGCAAATCTTACATTTGGCGCCCCAGCGTCGCCAATGTTCTTGCATGCACTGTTCACCTGCGTGCATCTCGGTCGCACGTCTTGAATAAAAACGTTTTCGGGTCAGGTGCTGAAATCGGGGCGCTATCGTCGGCGACTCCAGCTTTTTAGCGCCGTCGTGCGTCGCCGAGGCACGGGTTGTGTTTTCCGAACAACGGCCATTCGAATTGGTAGAGACATTGCATAGGGAGAGATTGTCGAGTAATGAAAGCGTTTGTTGGCTGTTTACATTGCACTTGCCGCCAAGGATGGTTCTAAGGGTATCTGATCGGTCGGTGCCTTCCCAGCTTGACCAGCGAGGAACATCGCTTCCTCACTTCGCACATTTGACGTCTCCAACACCATAAAGCCAACTTTTCATCGTTAATTTCAGCCCATATTCCCTCTTGTCATACGATCGAAGGGAGCTGTGTATGGAGACAACGGTACGCCTGATCAGCACATGGTGCGGCTTGTATGCCGCGCCCAGAGCACTCGGTTCGTCGAAACCATATCGGAAACTCCCGTGTTATCTACAAATATGGCTCTCCACTGCCTACCCTGTGATAAACTCAACTACAATGCAGTAGGAGCCTAGATCCTAGATCCTGCGGCCTGTCACTGCGGGGTCCCAGAAGACGTGCTTACGTAGCACACCTGCAGGTCGCCCATCTGACACTGTTCCTGCCTCTTCGCCATCACTCGAGAACGGATCTCCAACGAACACCTGGCAGTTCAAGCCCAAGGCTCTCAGATTCATTTCTAGCTCGTCCATCTCATTGTCGCTCAGGCTTTTGGAATCCCACAAACACCTTACTTTTTCCATGCCTGTCTTCTTCCGTGGGCAGTATATCTGAATCTCTGCTTGCAGCCCTTTCAGCCCACACAGAAATTGACATATCAAGCCCTTTGGCTTGCCCTGGGACTGCGGACGCCAGCTCAAGAGGTGCTGTGCGTTAAGTGTCGGGAAGCCCGACACGTAAACTCGCAAGTGCTTCAGATCTGACATGGACCTGAGCGCAGAGCAGCACGCTGGCCAAGACTCAAGTTGAAGACCAATACTGGCATGGATGGCATGGTGGTTCTCGTCCTTGCGGTAGCACGCCATGTATATCTCAACGAAGCGAATGTGCCGCCAGCGCTCAACCCGTATTCCTTCTCTGAGGATTGTTGCGAGGCGGAGGTCCCATAACACGAAGGTGTTGCTTTTATACAGGGTTTCAATGGCCTCCTTGTATCTGCAGAGTCGTCAGCCACGAAGTCAACTTTGAGGGTAGGATGAGATGACAAACAGTTTCCGGCATGCGACGAGAAGATGGCACATGTTCCATTCAGCCAGTTGTTTTGTCGTCGGGCGCGCGCCATAGGTGAAGATGTATGATGACGCTCTTGAATCAGGCCTTTCGGCGTGTGCCTCTTTCCAATAGGCCGCGTTCATCACGGCGTGTCCAAGCTTTCGGTATTTGCAGATGATATGGATCTTTTGTCGCCCTATCGCATGCTCCCAAATGTTGAGCCTTACCTCGATTGGCACGACCCTGAACAAGACCGATTGTGTCTGGGCTGCAGCAGAGGAGTGGTTTCGACAGTGCGACTTTGGAAGCAATATATCGAGGGGCGCCGGGGTCGCTTCTGGCGAACTATCAGCACATGTAGCAGTGGAATTATCGTGGCCTACAAACCTTCAAAATCCTTTTTCTGCTGCCTCAGGTCGTATCGATCGTACTCCTTCCGCCTGCGCGCAAACATGCCAGGGTCTTCGATTGCTCCAGTCATGGCTGATGGTTGTTAACTGAACCTCCTCAAGCAAGAACAACCAGCCTATATAGTGGCACAAGGACATCGTAAGGAATGGACATCGTCACGGCGAAACTTCTTGTCGCCCACAGCAAAATTCCTTACACAACGTGAGTACCCACAAGTTGGGATCCCGACTTCACCGCCAAAATGGCGACAAAGGAGGCCACCTGCGGTTTGCTAGCCCACGAAGCCGACAACGCAACGTTCTCAACTTCTTCCCGCCCATGATACATTTCCCAAAACCGGTGACACCGGCCTCCTCGGCATCGTGGAGAGGACACAGTCAGGGGGCACAATGTTTCACACGTCTTGTCACCCACGACGAATGTCTCGCCATAAGGATACAGGCGATCTATGATATCGGGCTTCACCAGAATTCTGGTGATGATCTGAAACAGATGCCAGTTTTGTTTGGAGCTAGTTGTGTAGTACGCGCTGCTCCGAAAGGCGTGCCAACGCACTGCTCCGTATCTGTCTAGGGTTGCCCCTCAGCGCATCACAATCCCTACTACGCCAGATGTCAACTTGAGGTGGAAGTTTGGTTGCTACTTAACATGATTTTGGTAGTCACGCAGGGCGATTCGTTCAATGTCGTCTTTTTCGACACTCGAATGCTGGTAGGGAAAGGGGCTATGGAGGATGGATTATAATTTTAAAAAGGTAGTAGAAAAAATAATTAAAACTAAAGGCTGGTGTACGACGTAAGAGGTTGTAATTCACAACCGGATTATCGGAACTGCGTCTAACTGCGTTTCAAGGTGGCCAGATCCCAAACGTGCTCCGACCGCAGCCGGACGGCATTCGCATGCTTCTCAATGAATATGCTGGAGTCAAGGGCTGATGACGGCGAAGCTTTACCGGTTCCAAAACAGAGGTGATAGCGTTGATGGATAGAGGTTGTATACCTAGGTAAGGAAGCTTGATTAGGACCGAAGACGCCAGCCTCCAGTGTTGGGTAGTAGAAGCCCATAGCGTAATGTAGATACGGCCCCCTAGCAACCGCTCCGTATCACGGATGACTTAGCTTGGAGATCGGCAATTGGATCTTTGCGGTCATCGCTCAACTGCCGACCCGCTACTAACGTAACAACCGGACTCCTATCGCTCGTACGAAGTTTAGCGGCCGAGTCGGCAGTTCAATGTCACTCGCACGCTCCGTTTGTGAATGACCAAGTGTGGCACGCTCAGCCAAAGTCAGCGCTGATGAACCCTGATGCGCGCCGGCATCCCACACTGTGCATCAAACAAAACCCGGGAGAGTCAGGCGAAAACAAGGAATTAGCGCCATTTATATGAATGACGGCATCGAGATTGAGAGGCCAGCTCGCACCGTGAGAGGACAGCGCGGTGGCAAACGAACACGCCCGTGTAGGACGGAATTGTGGACCCCGCCCCCGCGGTCCCCGTACTTCATGAGCCAAGTCACCCCAGACTTTGTGGCCTGAGACTGCGCTACTTGAATTCCTCAACTGCCGAGGAAATCGGCATGGGCACCATGCCAAATCCCGTGCGATCGAGAGCATAATGCTCGCACGGCAATCAAGCCTGCAGAGCACGGTTGCTGCACCTTCATATACGTGCCAGATATGAAAGCTAGGTCCCCCCCTCGTTAATCTCCTACCACGTTGCTTCAATTCAACATTAGCCACAATGCTGCTCAACGAAGTGTTGCCGTTGCTAGTCCACTACTGGCCGCTTGTCCTTGCTTCGCTTACACTTGGCTGGCTGCTTAACAACAAGTTTTGGAAGGGCTTGAACCGGTATCCGGGGCACTGGTTGGCGGGTTACACAAATTGGTGGAGGTTTTGGGACGTGTGGGGGAGACAGCACCATTGGAACCTCATCAAGCTGCATCGCGAGCATGGAGACGTGGTGAGATTGGGCCCTAATGTCCTATCATTTGCGGATCCGAGGGCTATCAAGGTCATCTATGGCTTAAACAAGGGCATGGTCAAGGTATGCTTACGCCCTGCTGTCGCTTACCCGCCCTCAGCTAACACTGCGTCTGCAGTCCGACTTCTATCCCGTCCAAAATGCTGTTGCGAAGGGTCGTCGCCTTCAGTCCCTATTCTCTACAGTTGATGAGGACTATCATGCGAGGTATCGCCGCTGCGTGAACAATGCCTTCGCCATGAGTTCGCTCGTCAACTACGAGCCGCTGGTCAGCTCCACCGTTGGTGTGTTTCTCGACAAAACGCAAGGACAATTCGCAAACACGGGAAGAAGCTGCAACTTTAGCCAATGGCTACAGTACTTCGCTTTTGACGTCATTGGGGACTTGACCTGGAGCAAGAGATTGGGGTTTGTCGAAGAGAACAGGGATGTGGATGGCATCATTGGTTTCTTGCAACGCTTCTTGAACTATGCAGGCCCGGTGGGTCCAAATATGTCATATCTAGAGGGGAGTGTATGCTGACAGCGCAATAGATCGGGCAGATGCCAATACTCGACCTCTTCTTAGAGAAGAACCCGATCTCCCTCTTCCTTCAACGCATCGGACTCAGCAAAACGGTGTTCCCCGTAACTCTTTTCGCACAGACCCGCTCAAACGAGCGCGCAGGCGAAATCGAAAAGATTAAGGCCTACGGCCTCCCAGAAGAAGCAAATCCTCGCGGCGTTGATCTTCTCTCCAAATTCGCCCAAGCAGCCCATGATCATCCTGATTTTATGGATGATACCCGTATTCTTGCATCTTGCACCTCCATGGTGTTCGCCGGCTCGGAGACGACCGCTATCTCCCTTTCAAGTGTATTTTACTTCTTGCTCAAGCACCCTGCCGTGTACGCCAAGTTGATGCAAGAGCTCGATGAAGCCGTGGCAAAGGGCACTGTTGAGTCCCGCGCTGATAAAACTGTCTCATGGTCCGAATCGCAAAAACTGCCTTATCTCGACGCAGTCATTCAAGAGTCTTTCCGCATGCATCCCGCAGCTGGTCTTATCCTCGAGCGCATCGTCCCACCGCAAGGAATGGATATTTTCGGGGAGTTTATCCCGGGCGGTACCATTGTCGGCTGCAATGCATGGGTTTTACACCGCCGACCTGAAGTTTTTGGTGCAGACGTGGATACGTTCAGGCCGGAGAGGTGGATCGAGGCGTCTCCGAATCAGTTGAAGGAGATGAAAGCCACAATGTTCCAATTCGGCGCGGGCGCGAGGACGTGCATTGGGAAAAACATCAGTTTGTTGGAGGTGTACAAGTTGGTGCCGAGCTTTTTGCGAAGATTTGAGGTAAGTCATTATGCACAAGATGCTAATTACGATCTATTGGAGCGCGATGCTAACAACAATGCAGATCGAGCTCGAGCGGCCAGATGCAGAGTGGAAGACGCACAATGCATGGTTTGTGAGGCAAATGGACTTTAACACAAAGTTCAAGCCTAGGGAGACCTCGCCGTGAGCGGTGGTAGATGGGACTTCGAAGTGATAGCGTGCGATTTTTGATCAGCGATTTAGCGTTTCATAGTTTCGGAGTATGCATCATTTGCTCGGATTCTTCGAGACGAGTTTGATATAGAGTGAAGCGGATAGACCGTAGTTGCGATCCGGCCTTCCTTGCAATATTGCAAAACCTATCAGTGGCGATTGAATTAATGTCTTATGCTTTGCTTGCATTTGGTTTTCGCTCACGACATCTTTTACGTTTCGCAAAGCATTGCAACCCCCCCCCCCCCCCGCGAACATCGATCCCAGGTCCTAGGACTACTCTATATCCCTCGGTCGTCGCCGTCCACATCCGCACCCTGCATACGGATCATCCATACAACATCCGACGCCAGATATTGGGAAAGAGATAGTGCACGACCAGCAAATCGAAGGACCGAAGTCATGGCTGACAAAAACTTGAGGCTTATCGAGGCCTTCCTAGAGCCGTGTTTCTGGCCCCTGCGAATACATGTACATTCGTGTCGGAAGGGTTTCGGTATCGAAGGTGCCTCAGCCTTCTGTGGCAACATCATCTCGTTGATTTGCTTAGCAGTCTTGGCTTTGTCTCCTTGAGGTCTCGTCCCCGAATCCCAATCTGCGTCCCCACCATCTGATTCCTGTCATCTTGAACAAATAAAAAAGAACTTTCGATCCATCGAGAGAGCCTAACCGTAGTTTCATGTCGCGTGTTTGATCTTTCTTGAGAAACCACTCTATGGCCACGAGAGTGGACATGAGAAAGAGTAATAAGGACATGTTACCGTTTTAGGGATCTGCTACTGGTGCACAACATAATCCAAGCATCACCCGCCCCTGGTACCTAGGAATGGTTAAGAAATATCCGAGTTCCCAGCAGCAGTAGGCGAATGTAAATATCAATCACAGCAGTCAATTTAATAACGTAGCAGACAGCCATAACGAAGCTGAAACTCTGTTTCAGGCCTTTTCGCCTTGGCATCCAGTATGACTTCATGTGATGGAAGGATATTTGGCGGTGTTGCCAGAACCCTAAATCCTTCTATTAGGAATACTGCGGCACCCTTAGGCATATTGTAGGAGTCTATGATTATATACAACTCCAATATACAAGCTTAGTGGGACAGATATAGTTTATTCCCGCTAGCCAAGGTTAAGTTTTAAAAGGCTACATTTGTGTACTTCTTTTTAATCAAACGACTGCAATAAGGACGTATTGATACGCACACATTTCTGCCTACTATCTCGCGTGTGTAGATGATTGAGCTTGCCCATTGTCAGTCGCATTCGGATTCGTACCTTCCTTGGTCACAGGCCTGAGTGTTGACTGCTCGATGCTCCCTCATCTGAATGGCGTTGCCCGCTTGTCGACCACGCCCATGGACTAATATATACTGATTGGGATCCACGCCGATTCGTGCTCGCCTACAACAAGGTTAATAGGTAAACGCTCTCGTTCGATGTCCACACCTGGGCAGTCCACCCACATACTACGCGATGATCATCCTCGCACCAAACGCGCGGCTTTGGTGGACTATCAGATGAGGTCTCATGATTTGGCACCGTTCCATTCACCGCGCGCCAACAATCGCACAGCAAACGGACCTTTCCCACACACAAAATCCTTAGAAAACGGAGCTTGCCCCTTTCGTCCACTTTCTATTCACCGATACTTTTTCACAAGATGCACGCAAGGTGCGTTTTCCTGCTTTATCAGAGTTCACCGACCACCTCCCCGCGCAATACCCGCTTACAGCAGTGTGCCGCGCAACGGGCCGTACACGCCAAGCTTTGCACCTTCAACCGCCAGTACAAAAGCACCACGAATAGCTGCGAGTATCACCAGAGCACTATTACATTCAATTTCAGGGTTAACGACTGCGATATATGACAATAGAAGGCCTCGTTGACTTGGTTGACACCTCTTTCCACGCATACACCCTTTCTGGATACCGCTCGATTCCCACCTATACCTAAATATTGTCAATAGCTTGAAGCTTTGACTTATACACAACCCCGCCGATACTACACTATTAGCGAATACCCGCTGTTGTATCTTACATCATGTTGCTACATTGGCTTTTCGCCTCAGAGCAAGACCTCGTGAACTGCTCCCTTGCCGAGCAGCGCGCCGTCTCCCATAGCGTTTCCTCAAACGAGAAGCAACTCTCTAACAACCGCGCGACGGCTTCATCCAGTGAGGAGGTTGCCGACGCCGCCATTGCGATCTGCAAGAGCGAGCAGACTACCGACCGTGATACTGTGTCCCTCTTGCACGAGGACGCCGTCCTGACCTCGTCATCACCAGCAAGCGGACAGCGCGCCGATAACTGTACCGCCTTTCCAGTACACCAGATGAGCGACAGTACCAGCATGCTGCGCTCAGCAAGCGCGCCCCCAACCCTGTCATCCCGATACAATGCCCCAACAAATGATGACACGCGTATATTCGATGATGAAGAGGTCAACATGGACAACGCCGATACATTTGTCGTCAATCCTGTCCTGTCGCGACAGTACCCCGAGCACAGGAACGGCGCCTTGGGAAACGAAGCCGCCGCAGCTGTCCGCGCTCCTCTGGTTGCCGCATCCCGGACTGCATGGGCTTGCAAGCGAAGGGCAGGAAAGGTGCTGAACTCGGGCGCGTTGAAGCGTAAATTCGACGACGCGACTGGCGCTATAACGGATGGCATTTCGGCAAGCGTGAACAACGTTACGAAAGGCCTGGACGTTCCAGAGATGGCTGGTCGCGTGACTGACCCAATATTTGGTCTCCCGAACAAATTGTCGGCCCTGAGACGAGAGTGCAAGCGCAAGTGTAGGCAGATAGACAATGCTACAGTACCAGGCATTTTCAGGCTCATGAGAAGCCGTTCAAGCCAGGACGAGGGTGAGAATGAGTACGAGTACATGGAGAACCTCGCCGATGCCCATCGCATCTTCGCCCGGGAGATGGCGGCGAAGGCGCGTCAAGCGCTGATCGCACAGCAAATTTGCGACAATCACCAGGTCGCATACTACAATAAGAACGTGGCCTGGCTGACTGAGCTTGAACGAGCACTGGTAAGTACTTCCGGACGTCGCGGAAAAGGCATCGAGACTTACAAAGCGACATAGGAGCGTGTCTACCTCGAGCACGGGCAACACATGCCAGCAGCAGACCTCATGACCGCGGATGCCTCGTGGACCACTGGCCATCACTGCTTCTCACTGGAGCTGTCGACATTTTGGCCCATGTGCGGTGATGAGCACAATATCACTGATTTTGGTCCCCAGCCAGCGAACTTCTATCTCCCTGAGACATACTGCAACGTGTCAGCAGCCAAATACTCCGAGCACAAGGCCACCGATGACGGCGACACCAATACCAATACCAACTAGGATGACCACAAGGACATCATGTCCTACGATACCGACGATGCTGTTGACCATGATAAGAGTTGAATGAGTTGGGCAACGACACGATGTCGATGTCATTCAGCAATCTTTTTCCACCAGCGGTTACCCCTTCTCTGCACGAGCGTTCTTCATATACCACGGTTCCCTTTGACAGAACTATCCCCTTCAAATCAAATCACCTCCAAGATGCTGCTGCCCCGCGCGCACATGTTTCCCGGAGCCTGGCGAATACGATAATTCTCATTTCCGTCGCGGATGCCCTCGAACCTTGATTTTGCCCCTGCACAACAGAGCAGGACCCGCTACTACGAAGCGATCGAATTGGAAAGTATGGAATACAGGTGACCTTTGATAGACTTGTTCGCATAGCGGCGTGTGCAGGGGACGTGCCTACCTCGTGTAGTTTTTGCATTTGTTTGTAAGATAGCCTATAATCTCTTGCCTATGCATGTAGAGACCCTAGACCGTAGATATAATACAAAAGTAATGTTTGATTTCGAACCATGTCTCTTGCCGACCGCGATTGCTGATGACGCGGGAGAAGACGCGGGGTTGAAGTGGGTCATGCGGCTCTGCGCCAAGCCGACGCGACACGTGCAGGGATGTTTGTTTGGAAATGTCCAGCCGTGCTTTCCAGATGGCATCTCATCAATTGCCCGGCAATGGGGGACATGCAACCCGACGATCGCTAGCCTTCACACGCGCCAATGCACCCGACTGCCCCCTTCATCGTGGATCATGTGCGCAGGAACCACCGCCTCGTCGTCCCGCTGCTCTTCGTCGTCCTCGCCGCAACATCCAACGTCCACGGTCCGGTACAACATCAGCTGCTCATAACGTCCGTCTCGTGGGCAGTTTTATGCATACCAACGCTGTTATGGACCGGTATAACATCACCACATGTGGCGAAGAGGAGGACGAGCTGGCTAGCAGGCGGCTTCCTTGCGCTCGCTCAGATATGCGAGAGGGCAGCGTGCGACAAGGAAGGTACATGGTCGACAAAGGTACTCGTGGCGATGCGTGGGCCATAAGGATAGACTCTGAAACCTCGTAGGGCTTTCTTCCTCTGCTCGTAGCCTTTCTCTCCGAGAACGACCTTCTTTCGAAGCACCTCGCACTGCCAACCCACACCCTGTCCGTCGACGCCTCAATCGAGGGCGTTACTACGGCAGAACAGCGAGCCTTACCACCGTCTTTCCGTCTGCTGGCCGTGCTTACGCTTTCCGCAAGCCTTGTTCTCTCTACACGCTTCACCGCGTCTCCGACTACTCTCCTTGGTATCAGCAGCGTCATATTCGCTGCCGTTGGCCTTGTTCTGTTCGAGCAAGCCATTAAATCGTCGAGTCACGATGGTTGCTCCATCAAGCCACCACAGATAACTGTCAACGGCACTTCCCCTCGTGAGAAGTCGATCGACGGACCCGCAAAAGAACAGCAGCTCGCTGCGCTCAGAGATACTGCTGCCGTCATGGCTCTGGTCTGTGGTCTGGCCGCTTATCTCGTCGAGCCGCGTTTCACCTCGGACGCTGTTTTGTGGGATCCTATCTACCGTTTGGGTGGTGGCTCAGTAGAAGCGATTCCCCATTCCAAGACAGGGCAACTGGCCTTTGCGCTGGTTCTTGTCAACATCTTTATCAACATTTTGACGTTCCTCATAGTAAGTCCTCTTCCTTCTCTCGATACCACTCACATGCATCGAGTCGACATTGATGGACTTCTCTTTATTCAATGTCTTAAGACGTGGTGAGGATACCGGGCCCATCTCGTGCTCCTGCACCCGGTGGCCTTCATCATCGCTTGCTCGATCGCCCAACGGGATTGCTACACCTATGTTTCGTTCCTTACTGATCGTTGGCTCTAGCTTTCTCGCCAAGGCGTCATGCATACTTCGTGTCTATATATATTTGCATACATCTGCGCTAGGTTGCGCCGCGGCGTCTCCTCATCCGGTGTCTGGTTTACGCTTATATACGGGTCATCAGCTCTCATACTCCTGTCCGGTAGTTCTACATTTTCATCATATGCCGATTTACGAAATTCTATACGATTTAAACGAGGTCTGTATGGTGTTACGGCGCTTTCGGTTGCTTTTGTTTTATTCCAGAGTTCCTTCATAGCGCGTCACGGTTTACCGCAGAGCCCCCTTAACGCCTCGCATTTCTCTCCTCCTACAAGTCCTTATGGACCGGTTCAAATGGATCTGACCAAAGGACATCCTGCTTCGCAGTTGATAGAATCCGCTGAAAAACGTTTTCGAGACCTACTTGATGGGCAATCTAAATCCCTGGGCGAGGCGGTGACGGAGTACCGCCGACGAAATGGAATTGCGCCGCCGCCACATTTTGATAAATGGTACGAGTTCGCGACTCGAAACGGCGTCGTGCTCATCGACGAATTTGACACCGTCACCCAATCGTTATTGCCGTACTGGAGTCTGAGGCCTTCGACAATCAGGTCACGGGTACGAAATGCTCTCGGTAATGAGGATAGTGCGTTGATAGCCATCATCATACGCGATGGTAGCGTGGTCAGAGCTGAAGGTGATCCTGAATGGCAACGAAAGGCCACCGCAGGGATGATGGAGAAATTCGTGCAGTATCTTCCAGATATGGATCTGGCGTTCAACGTCCACGACGAACCGCGAGTTGTTGTTCCCAATGACCACCTCTCAGCCATGGTGGCAAAGGCGCAAGACGTGCTTTCCGCTGCTGCAAAGAAGTATCAGCCCAAAAACGCTTTCTCTCCTCGCCCGTCGGACGTAAACAATGGACATCGGATCGAAGAAATGAGCTATAGCCGCTTCAACAGATTCGCCCATCAGCAGACATGGACTCACTCTCGCCTTTCCTGTCCCGCAGAGAGCCAGGCGCAGCAATTCGAAGACCAAGTCCCAGATAACCTAACCGCATACGCCGCCGGACCCCTCAATTATATTCTGAATGAGACCGCGTTCGCTAATATCTGCAATTCACCCTCTTTTTCTGGGACCTACGGCTTCTTCGAGCGCCCAAACGCTTTCAGTATTGTTCATGAGCTTACCCCTATCTTCTCCCAATCGAAAATTTCAAGCTTTCAGGACATTCTCTACCCAAGCCCGTGGTATTGGTTCGGTAAGGTGGGCTACAATGAGTGGCACGACACCTCCTGGGAAAACAAAACCAACAGCCTCTACTGGCGCGGCTCCACTACCGGCGGATTCAGTCGCAAAGGTGGCTGGCGTCGGCAACATCGCCAGCGCGTTGTTCGTCGCTTAAATGCCCTGGACAAAGCGAACATATCTGTTCCTGTTAAGAGCCTAGACGCCACGTCTTCAGTCCTGACGCATGAAATACAAGAAGTCGACCGTACGCTCTACAGATCTCTTGTCGACGTCAAGTTCAGCCATATTGGACAGTGCGACCCGGGGGACTGCGATGCACAAAAAGAATTCTTCGCCCTTGCAGAGCATGCTGATGGACAGGATGCGTGGTACTACAAGCACCTTCTCGATATGGATGGCAATGCCTTTTCCGGCCGCTTTTATTCCTTCCTCAAGAGTAGGAGTCTGACGTATAAAATGGCAGTGTTCCGCGAGTGGCACAACGAGTGGCTCGTGCCGTGGGTGCACTATATCCCCCTCAGTCTCATCGGGGATGAGCATCTTGACCTTGTGCGTTGGTTTTCTGGCGTCGAAATCCGCCAAGGGGAGGATTCCGGGAAGAAAGAGGCGGAAAAGGGCGGCAACGGGGACAGCCTGGGCGAGAAAAAAGCAAGAATTATTGCGGAGAGGAGCACCGAGTGGTCCGGAAAGGCACTGCGGAATGTGGATTTCGAGGCGTGGTTCTTCAGGCTGTTGCTTGAGTATGGTCGTGTTATTGACGACGATAGGGAAAATATCGGGTATCCTGGACCTTGATCAGAGCTCATAAGGAAGGCGTTGATTGATAATTGATTTTTGATATTGCGAATCACTACGCTGTCTCAAGTATAACACATGGCCTAGCCCGTTGACACTCGTGTCACACGTGACCTCGATAGGTCGAGTCCGTCACATACGCTGAGTTATTCAACAGTTATTCCGAAGTGCTCCGAAGCCATTCTGGTGTAGTGCCACAGTGCACTCGCACGTACATCAAACTCGACTGCACCCTTCTGTTAATTGCTTTGCTCGACCACTCGTCGGTACTAATTCAATAAGAGTACTTTTTCTCATAACACGTCGGACTTCTGCACGACGCCGGTGTGGCGTTCGGGTTGGATCATGGGGAAATGGAGAGTGGAGGAAGTGATGGTGAGTCTCAAGAAGGTGTAAGGAGTCTCTCCAATGGGGATCTCTGCCGGAGCATAATCCAGATGGGGGTGTGGGGTGGGATTCGGGGGTACGGTACTGCAACACCGTCGATGGCTACACTTTTCCCGCTTCAAGCCCAAAGGCACCTTCCGCTCGACGCTTGAGTGTCATTGTGCACGCCTGTTTTACCAAACAGAACGCTGTGAAGACGGCACTACATAAATATATGAGACAGGTGGATGAGGACGCGAGTGTGGCTGGGCACGATAGACAAGCTGCCGACGTTTGATGTGCATAAGGTAGAAATCCGGTATATTTCCATCGCACTTCAATATATCCCGTGGTGGAACGGCTTCAAGAGTGTGCAACAGGCTTACGATTGATGGTGGATAGAGGGTGTGGGGAAGGATATCAAGACACGGTCTTGGTTGACGGCACGATCGTGATCAAGCAAAGTCGCAGGTTATAAGATTGTATACTAGGTTTCCGGTAGAGTGCAGGGCGTTTGCTCTGATGGTGGCGATGTTTTGGGTAGGATACATGGCTGGGTACATGTTGGTGATATGGTTTCACTACAAGCTAGTAATTTCAAGTTTCTCATAAGTAGAGTGTAGCCCAGGTTAAAGGGACATCATGCGACAAAGGTTGAACTAGTCCCAGGTGCCACAAAGTAGAAACTAGCGCTTCTGCCTATAGGAGCCTGCGAGCCTGTGCGTTGCGTAACTTGACTAGTGCGAGCCTTGCTGCCTTATTTAGGTACTTATGCTTGCTTCCATGGCTTGCCCAACCTTATCCCTTTTCTATCACCGCTACACCACTCACGACTACCGACTTCGAGATGGAGGCAGCCAAACATCTCGCTAAGCAGCTCGAAGGGTTCTCGATTAACAAATCGAAACCGGCGGGCGCAACCACGGCCTACCTTTCCGCTCTGCCTGACGAACTCAAGCGTACGTAACCACACCTTTGAGCAGTCGGATATTCCTTTTCCGCCGCGATTGGAGCATTTGCTAGCTGCGCAACGACGTTACCCTATGGACTGCCCTTACGCTATCTACTTACGCTGACTTCATACGTGGGTTTAGTCAAGATCTTCAAGTACGCGCTTGTGAACGAGGATGGCGTCGACCATCGCGTCTTCAAGTACTACTTTGAGCGCATATTGCTTCCGTTCTTGCTCTGTCACCGGCTTGCCAACACTGCAATTGAGGCTTTCTATGCCAGCAACACTATCTTCATCGACCTAACTTGTGACCATAAGCAAGCTGGAGACGACTTGGCGCCGAAATCCGCCTTCTTGCGCCACGTGCAGCATCTCGTCGTAATGCTAGAGCCCTCCCCGCACGTCTTGGCTACTCTGGGATCCTCTCTAGGCGATGATGATACACGTGCGCGAGGCAACCGTGCCAGTAGAAGTTGATAGATTTGACGAGATAGTATTAAGGTTATTACCTAAAAGTATAAACTATAGTTGACGAGACTGCTCTGTGTATATAGATTCTTCGCCCGTCCGCTATATACCTATTTATATCCTCTATCTCTATTTCCGCGATTATTATACTATTCAACGACGATAGCTACTCTAGGTGCAGCTGTGCCGCTGCTTTGCCCGGAGAGGCAACGTATTGATGAACAGCTCCGCGAGCTCCACACCAATACCCCGTTCGGGCTACTCTGAGAGACCTCGTTGCAAGCGCCCCCAGCGCCTGTCATATCCAAGTTCACGTTCGTGCCACCAATCGAGACTTCTGCGACTGTGATTACTACTTTGGCGACCGGAACCTCCAGGCTTTGAAAGATGCAGACGCTGTTGAGATGAAAGTCAAGAAGCTGAGTGTGGTCTACGAGCACAACTTGTTGGCTCGACACGGTCAGTATATCGATCATGCCGATCGGCTGAAGCCTATCATATTCGAGAAGATCACATTGGCAAAGGACGGCGGCAAACTCAAAGAAGCGCACGGTGTCCGCGAAGTCAACAAGCAGACACGCAAGTACCGCTCGAAGATCATCTGGAACAATCCAAACACAGTCGACGCGTTGCCTGTGGTTCGATACACTACCCGCATTCAGACCATCTAGCTAGGCTTGATTCCGGGATCTGGCCACTCAGGAAAGGTTGTCCAAAGCGAAGTACGTGGCTATGTAGCATGCCCACAGCGGGGTCATTTGTCTTCGGGTCATAAAGGCAGAGTTGGAATTCTCTCACATTGTGCTGAGCTGGTTCTTACGATCAGGGGCGGAACAATGTACCTGGTATACTGGCCCTGGGGTAACATGTGCAGCATCTTCAGGGACCTGAGATGCCTGATTGCCTATCCAAGTAATTGAACAATGGAAAATCCATTCATATAAACCCCAAAAGTTGTTGTACGTGCTATTCGAGATTAGTTGAACCGAATGAGCTGGGTATGCATTCAGATCTCTATCTAAGTTTTATCTAGATGTGATGTGCAAGGTACCCGCGGTCTAACTCATGAACTCCGCGCTGAGAAATTTAAATTTGTGCGATGACCTAACAAAACAAATAAGATGGAATCAAGTTCTCCCACCGATCTTGAAGTAACGATTGCACCCATTTCAGCCATTCCGACTCTGAATATGAAGTAAAGACTACCTGGGTAGCCAATCTGCAACCGCGACATCCCGTCGAAGCCTGAGGGACACTATACCGATTGAACCCTGGTACGGATACGCCAGTGAGTTTCCCGTTCTTGCTGGGGCGGCCAAGGTTCGGATGAACTACGGTATCAAAAGGTAGCTGTGCATAAGTGCATTCCTTTCCATGCTCGTCAATAAATCGGATATCGATAGCGCCCATCGGAAAAGAAGCATCCTCGGATAAGCATGCCTGAAGACTGATGTCGCTGAATATATCCGGAGCGAACAGCGTCATGGCAGAAACGGGAGCTCTGTAGGAAACATAGCACCACGAAGTACTAGGAAATAGAAGCTTGAACTTGGTAGATAGCTTCTTGGCCGTGGGAACGATGAGAGTGAGGTCCGAGGTTGACTGTTCTTGGCGCTCGGACGTAAAATAGGTGCTGGGGTTGCCCTTCGCGGTGAAGGTGATGTCGATCTCGGAGAGCTGACCGAATCCGAAAGCACCTGTACAGAGCTTGCTTAGGAACGGCCAGTCCGGAGGACCCTCCTCAATCCGCATGTCGACTTCTATGCGACGTATCCAACGATTATGCGCAGAGGATGGGAATTGCTTCGATGCAGTGGCAATCTTGAAGCTGTTGTTGGAGTACAGCGCCTCGGTCGCGAGGCCACCGTACTCTGTTTGCAGAAGCGGGAGATAGAGAGAGTCTAAGACCCCAGTGTACTCTTCATGATTGATGGTGCCGTCGTGTGCAAAGACGTGGGTAAGGATGGCCGGCCGCGGCTCGTCCGGTATGGTGCGCCAGCCGTTCAAAAATGTGCCTGCAGTGGTGGGTTTGCGCATTTGTTTAAGGCTGTGAGTTGGAAGCTCAAGGCTAGAAGACGAGCCCGTTTCCGTGGTGGACATATTGGGTTGAGGTGGTGGATGTCGCGAGGTGAGGCTGCTCTCGGATACGGCGGAAGCGGTGATTTTACGGCTGCTCTGCTCAGGCGTGAAAAGCGAAAACAGATCAGGGCTTTTCACCGACAGTGTTCTCCATTGGGTGTCGCCTAAACAAAATGAAAAGTAAATAAGCAAACGAATGAAGACCAGTCCTAGTTAGGACTAGTCAGTTCACTTCACATGGCTTGGGATGAACCTTGGAAAGCGATCAACGCGGGTCAATTGCGATGCAACTGTGGAATAGTCCGGTACCGAGTTATCCCGCGGCTTCGAGAAGCGCCCGAGGACAAAGCAACTGAACTGGAATAGTCCGGGTTTGTTCAGCCCTGCAGGAAATGTATTTAACTTAGACTAGCCTATTGTACTAGTGACTGTCTCCCTGCCACGTCGCAACATCACCTCTTTGGTGGTCTTTCCGTCTCATCAAGAGATGTCTACGCTCTAGGATACCGTAAAAGCCTGGAAGAGCCGAGTTCGCCCGCTTACTCAAACGCTATATCGTCTTCGTCCGACAAAAGCCCCAGGAGGCAGTACGAATACCGACCTTCACAAAGCATACAGGGCATGTTCAGACTCTCACTCAAGCACAGGCCCAGCTCGAGCTAATCCGAGAACCCCTAATAGTGGCGAAATCGGGACTGGGAAGTTCGTACTACTTGCTCTAGAGGAGCAGTCTTCCGGTCCCGGAGCCTTATGCCGAGGAATTTGTAGACAGGCGTTTGAAGCGGCTCAATGGAGAATATATGCAGCCACACTCAATTGCAGTACCATCTACACCGGGTAAGCTCACTGGATAAATCAAGGGCACGTATAATATCCGAATACTACAAACGTCAACCTTGGAAGCAGCCTTGTGCTGGTTGTCGCATGATCTGTTGAGGTGTTTCCCGATGATAAAGGAGAAGCAGCGCTGCTAAAAGGATGTCTTATTGGACGACGAGGCTGTGCTTAGCCTGAGCATCGATGCACCTCAACTCGTAATGCTGCAACCCGCCACAGGGACAGGTCAAATCTCGCGCGTCTTGCATACGTTCGCATCGAATAGTGGTAAGTCGCTGGCTTTCAAGGCTCCAGCTGGATGCGAGATGCTTAAGAGCGAGGGCACAACGCAAAGCCCGAGCATTCAGACAAAGATATGTATGCCTTGAGTGTTTGTCGCTTCTGATACGTTATACCAGAGCGAAAGTTGTGGGAGGGAATCCCGTGCGCTTATCGATAGCGCGCGCTAGCGTGACGATACCCCTGCAAGAAAAATTGGCGCGAAGCCTTCCAACGTCCACTACGCGAGGGGTTCAGCAAGACGCAGGACATTACATACAGAGAGAGATGGCTTCAATAACATCATACTTATCGAGTGATGACGAGTCATTTGATCAAAATGGCTCCAGAAAGAAGAGGCGGCTATCGCCTGCTGAGGGCTCAACACCGCAGCCGCTTGCCACCACTTCACGCGTTAAGGCGAAGCAGAACGGCCTACCATCGCACACGGGAAATAGGTCCAAAGCAACGGCACTGCAGGACGTCTCTCCTGCTTCGGAAAAAGTTAGCTTCGCTTCACTCGATGTTTCACCTTGGCTGGTCGCATCACTTGCGTCCATGGAGATCAAGAGGCCAACGGGGATCCAAAAGGCGTGTATTCCGGAGATTCTAAAAGGGAGAGACTGCATCGGTGGCTCTCGCACTGGTACAGGTAAAACCGTTGCCTTCTCAGTGCCCATTTTGCAAAAATGGTCTGAAGATCCGTGCGGCATCTTCGCGGTGATGGTTACGTACGTACCGTGCTGCATGATGAAGTTCAAATTTTAAGAGACTGATCACATATTAGTCCTACCAGAGAGCTTGCTATTCAGATTTATGAACAAGTAAAAGCCATCGGTGCACGCCAATCCGTCAAGGTCATCTTGATTACCGGCGGTGCTGATCAGCGCGAGCAAGCGCTTCAGCTCGCATCGCGCCCTCACGTTGTCATAGCGACGCCAGGGCGCCTTGCGGAGCACATCAAGACTTCCGGCGAGGACACTATCTGCGGTTTGAGAAGAGTACGCTTTCTCGTGTTCGACGAAGCGGATCGTCTCCTCGCTCCGGGAAAAGGATCGATGCTTCCAGACCTGGAGACGTGTCTCTCAGTGCTGCCTACACCGGATCGAAGACAGACTTTGCTTTTCACTGCCACAGTCACCCCAGAAGTCCTGGCGCTGAAGGAGCGACCCCGGCCAGCTGGTAAACCACCAATATTCGTGTGCGAAGTTGATACCGGGATGCTAGCGATTCCGCCGAAGCTTCAACAGCTGTACATCATGGCGCCGGTTACCCATAAGGAGTGCTATCTGCACGTTCTTTTGAATACGCCAGGTAAGTGACCGGTCCGCTCAAAATGATGTGTTTACATGCTAACTAGGTTCCAGAGAACCTCAAGAAGTCCGTAATCATCTTCTGCAACAGAACCCAAACAGCCACGTTGCTCGAGTATATGCTTCGACTACTCGAACATCGCGTGACAGCCCTCCACTCCGGCCTCAAACAATCAGAGCGAGTCAGCAACCTCGCGCGTTTCCGTGCTCAAGCCGCCAGGATCCTCGTCGCCACCGATGTTGCAGCTCGTGGTTTAGATATTCCAGAAGTTGCGCTCGTCGTTAATTTTGATGTTCCTCGCGATCCGGACGATTACATCCACCGCGTTGGTCGTACGGCTCGTGCTGGCAGAGTGGGTCACAGTGTCACGCTTATTGGACAGCGAGACGTTGATTTGATCCATGCTATTGAGGAACGAGTTGGCTCGAAGATGGATGAGTACGCGGAAAAGGGCGTCAGTATCGAGGGTAGAGTCGTGAGGGAAGCTTTGAAACCTGTTACGGAGAAGAAGAGAGAGGCACTGTTGCAAATTGAGGAGGGTAGGGATGTGTTAGGGAAACGAAAAGTGGGCATGCAGAAGAGGCGGACTTGATGCGATCCTATGGCGGCTAAGATATTTTGACCATCAACGTCAGTTTTTTTGCTTGGATTTTCGTAAATCTCAAGACGCATCGATCGAATGGCTCTCCGTTTCTGAAGATACAGAACCGAAACAGGATACGTGAAGGGAGAGCCGCTCAAGCAGACAGACCCTTGGTTGACAAATTTGATCTATCCCTGTGACGCTCGGAGCCACATATAGACATTTCCAGGATATGGGCTCGCTTAAACCAAAACACCTGCAATTTCGAACCGCCCAGCATGGCTACCTCCACGACTATGGTACCTGCGATGAAACCATGTACAAGAACATCGCCTGGACTTAATTTAAAAAAAAAAAAGAAAAGAAAAAAGGAGAACGCAGTGAGGAAATATATATTTGTATATTAATCGAACAAAAGGGTGTGGCTGTAGTGGCTGTGTAGGCGACCAAAAGGGGTTTCAAAAAAGGAGAAGTATGTGCATGCCTTCATACTCAGTGTGTCGAAAAAGTCAGGTAGTGAGGAAATATAGTATAAATAATTTTCCTATAATAATCTATATAGTAATTTTATTGTCTATATTTAATATACTAATTATAGATTATAGTATCTATATTTATATATTAATTAAACAAATAGTGTGGCTGTAGTGGCTCAGGGCGACTAAAAGGGGTTTTAAAAAAGGAGGAGTATGTGCATGCCTTCATATATAGTATCTAGTATAGTTACCTAGTGTAGTAGGCTATTTTATTATACTTTTCTATTATTCTATATATACGTATATATATAGTAGTAGAGGTACTAGTATATATTAATACTTTATAGTATACTATTAATAATAACTAGCTATTAATATTATATTTTTTTTTAAATAGGTGTCTAGTACTAGGTTAAAAGGTAACACTTACTTATATATTAATATTTTAACTTATTATAACTAAGTATAGTATTTTTAATATATATTTATATACTAATTAAACAAATAGTGTGGCTATAGTAACTTAGGATAACTAAAAGGGATTTTAAAAAGGAGGAGTATATATATATCTTTATACTTAATATTATAGCCGGGCTAGTAGTGTTTTTAACGCACTGTATCTAAACGTGTTATACTAGTAAGTACAGCTTAATACCTTCCCCTACTATAATTACTACCTTATACTTATCTCTTTAGTCGGTAAATAGGCAGTAGGCGGTATTATAATATCTCTTTTTTAGTATATTAAAAACTTCTATAGTATTAACTTTAGTAACTTTATTAGTATATATTTATATATTTAATAGTAGGCACTTTATAGCTATTTTTACTACTTATACGTAAAGGTTATCGTCGGGTATACCTTTATAGATAGGTATACGAGGTATAATTATTATAGTCTTATTTTTAATAGTAATATATAAAGTCGCTATTAGTATATTTATAAATATTAGTTAACTATATTTTATAAACTACTAAAAATAAACACTACGCCGGTATTTACGTTAATATACTAGACCCTATTATATAATAACTTTAATAATAATAATAATATAGTAGAGTAGGCGTATTATAGTATTATAGTACTATAGCAGCTTAGTTTAAAAAAAAAAGTAGAGGCGATAGTAGCCTAATACTACTAGTATACTAAACTTTAGTATACTAAGCTATACGCTAAGCTACGTATTAAGCTATATATTAAACTATATACTAAGACTATAAGTTTAAATCCTATACTAACTAAAATAAAAACTTTTTTTAAAATTTTTATATACGCTTATTTTTATAACTATATCTAGGGAAATAACTTTTTTTAGCTTATACTTTTTTTAGACTAGTGTCTTGACGCTATACTTTACCTCTGTTTATATAATACTTAATATATTAAAAAAGTATTTTTAATATACCTATTAATATATAACCGTATACTACGTTTTTTATTATTATATTTAAATTATTATAGAGCTATTTTACAGGAATTTCTATAGTAGTTAATAGTTATTTTTTTTTAAAAAAAAAAATATAAGTACTACGCTAAAAGCGTAGCTTTATTTAAAAAAAAAATAGATTAAAGTACACGAGAATAAAATTTAAACTCGTAATCTATAATATTACTATTATAGGTAGTTAGATATATTATCTACTAAACTATATATTCTTTTACTAAACTTATAATATATAATATTACTATTATAAATAATTAAATATATTATTTACTAAACTATATACTCTCTCGCTAAGATAAGGACTTAGAATAAAAACTAAAAATTAAGTTAAACTAATATATAGCCTAAAATATAATTAAGTATTTTTTATTTTAAATTAATATATATATTTTCTACTAAGAGTTTAGTATTATAACAGATTTTAACTAAAATATATTAATAGTTTAATAATTATAATTTTTAATATTATAGAAGAATTACAGTCTAAAAAAAAAGTATTTTAAAAATATTATATACTTAAAGCCCTTTTCTAGGGCTCGAGTCTAGGCTGGCGAATGGGTTACGGTTACACAGACTACTTAGGGTCGTATAAACTAAAGAATATTAAAATATTTTTTAAAAAGTATATACTAACATTTTAAATATAATTAATTATATAATAATATAATATTTAGCGGATAAGCCGGAGTTTAATTATAAATTAAAAAAAATATAGTTTATATTATTATATATAATATAATTTATAATTTAGTCTTACTCTTAGTTTAAATTTTAAATTATATAATATTTAATAAGATAAACTATATGTTTTAAAATTTATAATTAAACTCCGGCGTATACGCTAAATATTATATTATTATATAATTAATTATATTTAAAAAGTTAGTATATACTTTTTAAAAAATATTTTAATATTCTTTAGTCTGTGCGACCTTAAGTAGTTTATACGACTCTAACCTATTTACTAGCGTAGGCTCGACTATAATAGATTAGGTCTAATAGGTTATAATAGTAGTGCTTATTAATAGATTTATAATAAGATAAAAACTTTTTAATTTTTTTTTTAATATTAACTACCTATTTCCTTTATACTTAAATTATTATATATTATTTTTCTATACTTATAAATATTTTATAACTTTTTTTTCCTCCTCTCTATATATTATCTACTACGTTAATCTATTATTATTTACTATTTTATATATAGCTTTTATATTATTACTAATACTTTTTTTATTAGCTTTTTTATATTTTATAGCTATACTACTATTAAAGTAATAGTTACTATTTTATTTTTAAACTTAGTATAGTTAGAGTTATTTTAGTTATTTAGTATAGTTAAAATATACTACTTTTATTTATAAATATAGTTTAGGTTAGTATTTATAATAATAAAATTTTTAGAATTATTACTATCGCGACTATATAAGTTAGTAATAATTATTATTACTATACTAGTACCGGTGCCGGTATAAGTATAGCATATATTTACTCTTTTCTATTATAAAGTAGTTATTTATAGTTATTAGATTTACTATTTATTATATATTATTTAAATACTTAAGTAGGCTAATATTTATATACTAATTATATAAATAGTATAGCTGTAGTAACTTAGAGTAACTAAAAGGGATTTTAAAAAAGGAGGAGTATATATATATATATATATATATTTAAATAAAGCTACGCTTATAGCGTAGTACCTATATTTTTAAAGGAAATAACTACTAGCTACTATAGGAGTTCCTGTAAAATAGCTCTATAATATTTTAAATATAATAATAAGAGATATAGTACGTAGTTATATATTAACGTATATACTAAAAACGTATTTACTAATTATAATAAGTTAAAATAGCGTTGCCCGCTTAATCGCCTATAATAAGTTAATATATAACCTCTTTTAATCTAGTACTAGACGTCTATTTATAAAAAAAAAGTATATTAATAGTATATTATAGAGTATTATTATATACTACTACCCTTAGTACTATATATAATATAATATAAAAAAGTATAACTAGTAGTCTAGTACGCTGGACAGCTACTTACACTTTCTTTTATAAATATTACTATATATACTATATTATATTATAATAGCCGAACAATCCTATAAAAGTAATATATATAGTATTTTTTATATAACTAAATTTATTTACGTACTATTAATAGTATTCCTTAATTTAGATAGGTAATTAAATAGTATAAAATAAATAGTAAAAGTAATTTTTTATATATTTATATACTAATTAAACAAATAGTGTGGCTGTAGTAGCTTAGGGCGACTAAAAGGGGTTTTAAAAAAGAAGGAGTATATATATACCTTTATAAAGTAATTTTTTTAGACTACGATTTTATAGAGGAGATAGCTTTTATAAAAGAAATAGGTAAGTATATACTATACCTATACGGCTACGGCTATAGTAATAGTAATTATTACTAACCTATATAGTAGGCTATATTACTAATAGGTACTTAAACTATATTTAAAAATAAAAGTAGTAGCTTCTAGTTATACTAAATAATTAAAATAACTTTAATTATACTAAGTTTAAAAATAAAGTAGCATAGTATATTATTACCCTAATAGTAGTAGAGCTATAAAACGTAAAAAAACTAGTAAAAAGGATATTAGTAATAATAACTAGATAGGCCGAATCTTAAGGATAAAAAAAGAAAGCTATATATAAGACAGTAATTAATAATAATAGATAAATATAACAGACGAACGTAGTAATAATATATAAAGGGAAGAAAAAGAAGTATTATAAAATACCTATAAGTATAGGTAAAATAATATATAATAGTTTAAGTATAAAGAAAATAGATAGTTAGTACTAAAAAGAAATAAAAAAGTTTCTTTCTTATTATAAAAAACCTATTAATAAGTGCTGTTATAACCTATTAGACCCGACCCGTTACGATTAAGCCTAATATATATCTTTATACTTAATATATTAAAAAAGTTAAATAAGACTAGATTAAAAAAGGTATAGTATTTTACGCTAGTATACTAGTACGCTTAGTACGCCCTTTTAAAAAAATATTAAGTTAAAAAAGTTTAGTATAGACTACTATATTTTTTAAAAAAATATATAGGTAGTAGTAGTAATTACTATTTATATATCTCTTTTTTATCTCTTGTAGTTAATTTAGTTAAACGTTTATTAAAAAAAAAATACTTACTAGAATATTTTTTAAAATATTATTTTTTAAATATTTAGCTTTTATATAATATAGTCCTCCTCTTATTAATACTAATAATAAAATATATATCCTAATTAATCTTAAGGCGTTTAGTATAGTTACCTAAGCTTTTTTTATAGTATTTTATTATTTTATAGATAATAAAGATATAATCTTAATAAATACTTACTAGTATAGGTACCTTATTTATATAGAAATAACTAATTTTATCTATTTAGTAGCCGGAGAAGTTAATTATAATTTATTAACTAAAGTTATAGCTATATTTAATAATAGGTACTAGCCTAATAAGCTAATTAGATTATTAATAAAAGAAGTAGTTAAAGTTATAAATATTAAGTTAGTAGTGGCAGGGTAGCATAGTAGGTATATACCTAAAAATACTAAGATTCTTTAATTTTTAAGGTCTCTTCTGCGTATTAGGGGTTTGATTCCTCTTTTTATTATAGTATTTTTTAAACGCGCCTACTTTACTAGTAAAAAGTAAAATTTTTAAAAGTATAGAATACTAGTAAAGAATTAATACAAAGCTATAAAAAATTAAAATTCTTATATAAAATATATTATATCTAAAAGTATAGATAAAATATTTAGGCTAAAATTACTATCTAAAGTTAGATAAGATAAAAATCTATACCTAAATAGGCCTAGCGTAGTAAACTAGTCCTAATTAGGTAATAGATTAGTAGTTTAGTATAACTATTTAGTAAATAATAACCTATAAATTTAGGTGTTAAAGAGCCGGTTCTAGTTTATTTAGGAGATAAAATACTTTTTTTAAATAATTAGGTAGCCTTAATATAAAAGGCTTATTTAAAAAAAAAAAAATTAGTATTAGCGGCGGCGGCTATAATAGATAAGAATATAAAAGTAAAAAAAAATAGAGAAATATAATATATAGATTATAATAAAGTTAATAGGTAAAATAAATATTTTATAAATATAGTATATACTTCTTAGCGTAAAAAATATAGTAAAAGTAAAAGTAAAAACGGTAGTAATAGTAAAAGTAAAAGTAAAGACGGTAATAATAGTAAAAGTAAAAGTAAAGATAGTAGTAATAGTAAAAGTAATAGTAAAAGTAATAGTAAAAGTAATAGTAAAAGTAATAGTAAAAGTAATAGTAAAAGTAATAGTAAAAGTAATAGTAAAAGTAATAGTAAAAGTAATAGTAAAAGTAATAGTAAAAGTAATAGTAATAGCGGAAACGATAGTAAAGACGTCCTAAGCTTAAAGCTTAGAGCCTATAGAGCGATAGATAAAGGGTAATAGGTAAGGGACAGTAAAGTCTTTAGTAGGTAGAAATACTAAAATAATTAATATTTAAAAGTTTTAAGGGGGGTCTATATATAATATATATTTTTTCTTTAGTATATAGCCTAGATAAACAGGCTAGCGGATAGACGTGCTTAGTTATTACGTTATATTATAGTAAATAAAAAAGGAGATATAATTATAAATAAAAATATTATATATTTATATATTAATCAAATAAATAGTGTGGCTGTGGTGGCTCGGGGCGACTAAAAGGGATTTTAAAAAAGAAGAAGTATGTGCATGCCTTTATACGTTAAAAATATTAACTATTACTAAATACTATACTACTTATATATATATATATTTATATATTAATCGAACAAAAGAGTGTGGCTGTGGTGGCTATGTAGGCGACTAAAAGGGTTTTTAAAAAAGGAGGAGTATGTGTATGCCTTCATTATATATATATATATACGGAGCGAAAAGTAATAAAAATAAATATAACCTTTTATTTTATATAAAAATAAAGTTAAAAAAGTAACTAATAGGTTATAATAGTAGTTATTGGCTAAGTAGACTAAAACTTACTATAGTACTCTAGAGCGTTTTAAAAATATTTAGTAAAAGGACTATTTTTAAAAAAATTTATTATTAGTAGTACGGAGATAAATTAAATTATATAAAAAATATTATAAGTGTCGCTTTTATAGAGTTCTTTATCTATATTATAATATAATATAATATTATATATGCGACAATATAACTACCTAGTATAATAGATTATAAGTTATACTTTTTTTATTATTTTATATATTTATATACTAATCGAATAAATAGTGTGGCTGTGGTGGCTGTGTAGGCGACTAAAAGGGGTTTTAAAAAAGGAGGAGTATGTGTATACCTTTATTATTATTTTATATATATAGATATATATAGTACTAAAACCGCTAATATATATTAATACTTTATAGTATACTAATAATAGCGTAAGCTATTACTATTATATTTCTTTTTTTTATATATATTTATATACTAATTAAACAAATAGTGTGGCTATAGTAGCTTAGGGTAACTAAAAGGGGTTTTAAAAAAGAAGGAGTATATATATACCTTTATACTTAATGTGTTAAAAGAGTTAGGTAAGACTAAGTTAAAAAAGGTATAGTGCCGCGCTAGCTACTAATATACTTTCTTTTTTTTTATAAATAGACGTCTAGTACTAGATTAAAAAAATTATATATTAATTTATTATAAGCGATACTATTTTAACTTATTATAATTAAATATAATAAATATATCTTTAGCGTAACGCGTTAATATATAACTATATACTATTTATCTTCTTTTATTATACTTAGAATATTATAGAGCCGTTTTATAAGAACTCCTATAGTAGCTAGTAGTTATTTTTTTTTAAAAAATATAAGTACTACACTAAAAGCGTAGGTTTATTTTTTAAAAAAATAGCCTTTTTCTAAAATAGATTATTAATAAAAAATAAGTTATAATAATATTAAAAAGTTAAAAACGTTTTAAATAAATATAATTAGTAATATTAGAAAGAGTAAAGTACTTTAAGTATTTAATAAGGCTTTAGAAGCTAAAATTAGATACTATATATACTAATTTATAGAGTTTAATTTTAAAAGATATACTATTTATATTAAAAGTAGTAAACGTTTTTTAAATATAATTAAAAAGTACTAAAAACTTTTTAAAAGAACTAAAAACTACTAAGAAAAGTCTTAAAAGATCTATAAATATTATTTAAATAATATTAAAATAAAATATATACTAATAATAATAACTAACTTTAGTAGAATGTATTATAGTATAGCTATAAATATAATACTAAAAAATAATGGTACAGTATAGTATACTAGTTTCTCTACTTTAGTACTATTAATAAAGATAGTAAATATAATAAACGTTATAGAAGCTATATAGTATAATTAATAGGCTAAAATAATAAAAAATTTTACGTAGTAGTAAAAGTTTAAATTTAAATTATAGTTATATTTTAGTTAGTTTTTTAACTTTTTTTAAGCTCCAGAGTAGTAGGGATAATATACTTAAATATTTTAGAAATGTATTATACTAGTTAGTAATATAATATACTAACTTATACTAAAATAGCCTATTTATAAACTTTTTATTAATATTATTATTATTATCTATTTTATTATATTTATATTATTTATATACATTTTTTACTATTTTTATACACGCTTATTTTTTCGACTGTATCCGGGAGAATAACTTTTTTTTAGCCTATACCTTTTTTGGACTAGTGTCTCGACGCTACACTTTACCTCTCTTTATATAATAATATTTTTTATATAACTTTACGAGGTTGGCTATAATTAATAAATATTATTTTGGACTTAGTATACGTATTATATAAATAGAGGATACTATTATAAGTCTAATATAAATTTATTTAGCTTTGTTTATTATTAAAATATATATTAGTATATGTCTCGATTATTTTATACTAAAATAGTTTAAATAATAACTTTTAGGCTATTTACTCTTCTAAGTTAGTTATAATATATTAATAAAATTTAATAACCTTTTTATTAATATTATAGTAGGCCTTCTCTAATTATTTATATTTAAGTTTTTTTATTAAACGACTAAGATTTTATAAAACAGGTTATATAATAAAACTAGTTTAGTTTAAGCTTTCTAGGCTTTAAAATATACTAAAAATTATTAATCTAGTACTTATACTTAATATAATTAATTTTATAAATATTTTTATACTATTAGTACGCGTAATAATTTACCGAAATTAATTTTTTATATTTATTTATTAGAGCGGTTATAATAGTTTTATTAAACGTAAAAAATTTTTTTTATAAAACTAATAGGTATCTATATATACTAATTAGTACTAAATTAATCTAAATATTACTTTTATATTTTTAAGAGGACTAAAATAGTACTTACTATAACGTAGTTTTTTTTAAATAAGTAATATAGATATTATTTATACTAATAGTTTTAAAAGACTAATAACTGTTAATTATTATTTTATTATATTAAATAAATAAACGTAGTCTTTATCGCGGACCCTATACATAAATATATAACTAATATATATGAAGGCATACACATACTCCTCCTTTTTCGAACCCCCTTTTGGGTCGGCCCGAGCCACCACAGCCACACTTTTTATTCGATTAATGTACAAATATAACTAATATATAAAATATAAAATACTTTAGTATAAATACTATTTTTATAGATTAAATTAATATAATACTTAGTTAAAGTCTTTTTCTTAGACGCTATAATACTAAATAGAGATAAAAAGATATAAATTAGAACCTATTATATCTATTATCGCTCAATAATATTATTTAAAGTCTATATATATTTTATTAGTATTAAGTAGTTACGAATAAGAAATTTAAAAGTAATAAATACTTTAATAGTTTTATTAGTATTTTAAACTATTAATTAATACTAATCTACGCCTACTAGATATACTTATAAAAATTAATTTAGCTAAAAGTCTAAAAAAGAGAGAAGAATTAATAAAGGTTAATATTAATATTAGTTAAAAATATACTAAAACGCTACGCTAGCATAAATTATATAATTAATAATATTATTTAGATTAAAACTATCTATAAAAGGTATAAGAATATTTTATTATAGAAAACTACCTAAATAGGCCAAATTATAATAAAATAGTATAAAATATTATTATTTAATATTATCGGTTCCGGCGAGACGTTTATTAAATTAATAAACTTCAAAAATACACTCTTAAGTAGAAGTATAAAAGACTTATTTATTCTTTTATATTTTATTTTTATTATGTTTTACTCCGCCTACTATAATTATAAACTAATATCGTTATTATAGACTTATTATATAATTTAAAGTAATATTTTTTTATCTAATTTTATACTAAGCGTTTATAATACCTATTAAACTTTCTACTAAAATAATAATACTATAAAGGCCTGCTAAAGTAAGTTACGTATATATCTAGCTTATTTAGTAGTTTTATAAAATACAAAAAGCTATACTTATTATTATTAGTACCTACGCCGCCTATAATACCTATAGCCTAATTAGTAATATCTACTAAATAAGAATAAGAGTATATATTTATTTAATATTACGTGTACTAGTAGACCCCGAAGTTTATATTTAGTTTTTTTTTTATTTTAGATTTTATAAGTATGCTAATAGATTTATTTTATTTTTTTAGTCTACTTTTTAGATCGTTTTATAACCTTTAACTCTATTAATAATAATATTAGGTCTTTTAGCTCTTTTTTATTAATTATCCGCTTTTATAAAGCCTTTATCTTATTAGCTTAAAATTTATTTATATAAAATAATATACTAAAGAGGGCTTTAAAGTAGCTAAAAATAATATATTTAAAAAAGCTATTCTCTGCTAGAAGTTCGCGTATATAAATTAGTATAAAACTTATTAATAAGCTATATATAAGTAGAAGAATTATATTTTAGTTAATTTTAAATTTTATTTTAGTTTAGAGTGTTGCTGCTACTAAAAATGATTAGTAAAATAGGCGCCTAGCTAAAATTAGTATAGTAATAAAATATTTCGAAAATAAAAAAGACCTATAAAGATATAATATAGTAGAGTATTTTTAAGTAACAGTTAATAATATAGTATATAATATAGAATAAATAACTAAACTTACTTAAAAGCTAAATATTTAGTTATATAGACTTTAGGTAATAGTTTAATAACTCCCTTTAGTTCTAAAGTTTATATACTTAGTAACCTCTTAGGCTAACTACGTTATATATAATTATAAATAGTAATCTTTTTTAACACTGAGTATAAAGGCATATATATACTCCTCCTTTTTTAAAACTCCTTTTAGTCGCCTATATAGCCACTACAGCCACACCCTTTTACTCGATTAATATATAAATATATATAAATAGTATATATTTTTATATTTGTATACTAATTAAACAAATAGTGTGGCTGTTGTGGCTCGGGGCGACTAAAAGGGGCTATATAAATAGTAATTACTAATAATCTTAAGTATAATTATAAGTAGTTACTAATTTATAGATATATAATTAGAGTATAAGTAGAGCGTTACTATATTTAGTAAAATACTTTACTCTTACTAAAAGAAAGGAGTATAACTTTTAAGGGTTTAAAATTTATATTACTTATATATAGTCTGTATATAAGCTGTTTAGTATTTATTAAGTTTTTATTATTATATTATATCGCGGCTTTATAAAGCTCGTAAAGTACGTTAATTAAAACTTAAAAAAGGAGGTAATATTATAATAAGAGTACTTTTTCGACACATTAAGTATAATAGTATATATATACTCCTCCTTTTTTAAAACCCCTTTTAGTCGTCCCGAGCCACTACAGCTACACTATTTGTTTAATTAGTATATAAATATATAAATTTATTAAATACTATTAAGTAGTTATTATATATATATTTATATATTAATCGAATAAATAGTGTGGCTGTGATGGCTAGGAGCGACTAAAAGGGGTTTTAAAAAAGGAGAAGTATATATATATCTTTATACTTAATGTGTCAAAAAATTAGTTATTATATATTTATTTAGTACTATTATTTTTAATTATACTTAGTGTAGTATCTTTAAAGGCTAGTTATTAGATTATATAGTATATATAGCACTTTTTTTTCCTAATTAAGTATTTACTAAAAGTAACTTTATTAAAAAAAAAAGCTTTTAAATTAAACTTAATAAGCAAATAATATAAAATAGTAAATATATTTTAATATAGTTATATTTATATATTAATCGAACAAATAGTGTGGCTGTGGTGGCTCGAGGCGACCAAAAGGGGTTTTAAAAAGGTGGAGTATGTGTATGTCTTTATTTTAATATAGTTATTATATTACTATATATTATTATAGATAATCTGTAAAAGTTTATACTTATATAAAAAAAATTTATTAATATAGACGTAAACTTAACTATATATATAATAATTATAATATTTTATAAAAAAGCTAAAAGTCTATTATTTAAGAGTACTACTAAATAAAAAAATAATATTAAAATTACTATAGCTATACTACTATACTAGGTAATTAATAAGCGAAAATAAGTCCTTTACTACTAATACAGGGGGCGACATTAGGAAAAGACTAATCTAAAAAGTTACTATTTTTAGAAATTAATATAAAATTAATTACTAAGCCTAAAAATACGTAAATTATACCGTTTTAAAGAGAAAGTTAACGAGACTTTTATAAGGATTTTAGTTACTACTTAGTAAGTATACGTAATAAACTAAAATTACCTATATATAATAATTTTTTTAGTCCTTTTTTTTGGTTTCTATAACTTTTTAGTTAGTGAACATATTTAACTAAAATTTTAAATATACTATTCTAGGACTAGCTTAAATCACGTAACTTAAATTTTCATAAGAATTTATTATATAATAATAAATTTATATAATTAGTAAAAATTTAGTTCTTGCCTATATAATTAGTAATTACGTAATATATTATTAATATTATAGTATATTATAATATCTTTTAACTTTTATAAACTTAAACTTCTATTCTCTTAAAATAGCGCCAAATCTTTTAAAACTTAAATATAAAATTAATATACTTTTAAAAGTAAATAGTTCTCTTTTTTTAATTACTACTACTTTAAAAAAGCCTTAGGAAAGTATTTATAACGCTATAAAACAAATTAAAAAGAAAGAAAATAATAAAAAAATAATAAATATAATAATTATAATATAAAAAAAGTTTATATAGGAGGTATAAAAGAGTTAACTAAAAGAGATAAAAGAGTTATTATTAGAGACTTAACTAGAAGTCCTAAAAAGGAAAATAAAAGAATTCTATTAAAAAATAATCTAAATATTATAACTAGATAATTAGAAGGAGTTTTAAAAAAGGAGGATTATATAATTAATATAAGTAAAAAAAAATTAATAATAAATAAAGAAAACGCTAAAAAAGATTAAAATACGTTATAAATAATATAAATAATATTAAAAATATAAATTTAAAAAAGATTATCTTTTCTATATTATATTTATATATTAATCGAATAAAAAGTGTGGCTGTAGTAGCTTAGGGCGACTAAAAGGGGTTTAAAAAAGGAGGAGTATATTTATACCTTTATTTATATTTTCTATATTATATTTATATATTAATCAAACAAATAGTGTGGCTGTGGTGGCTCGGGACGACTAAAAGGGATTTTAAAAAAGGAGGAGTATATGTATGCCTTTATACTTAATGTGTCAAAAAAGTTATATTTTCTAATAAGTTCGCAATATAAAGGGGATAAAAGAATAGATAATATTATAGAAAAAGGGGTAATAATAGAGTTAGAAGAGAACTAGCTATTAGGTAATTACAAAGTATGTTATTTTAACTTTTTAAAATATTAAAATATATAACCTTTTATCTATTTTTAAGCTATAGTTTTATTTTTTTAATATTAATTATATTAATTATTTCATAGGCCGAGACCTTACCCTATAAGTTTAGAATACAATTTATATAGGAGGTAAAAGTAATTTAGTATTTATTAAAATACTTAATTCTTCTACTTCTTTTACTAGTAAGAATTATATAAATAATGCCCTTATACCTAAAGTTAAACTAATAATAAATAGGGGTAAGTGATATAAATTTTTTTATCCCTTTTTTTATTAATATAATAATAATTTTTATATTAATATTAATTTAAATTAGTAATTTTAATAAGATAATACCCCTATTTATAAAATAACGGACGTTTTAAACTAGTTTAAAAGTAATAAAATTATACTTTTTCCTTACCTAGCCTATAGCCCTAACTTAGCCCCTATAGAAAATATATAGAGTTATTTAAAATAAAGGCTAAATAAAAATAAAAAGGCTAATTTAGGTATAGGATTTAGTTTATAAAGTATAGAGACCTTTAAAAGAGCTATTATAAAGAAGTAAAATAATATACTATAAAAAGTTATTAATAACTATATTTTCTTCCTCCCTAACCGTTATAAAATAGTTATAGAAGCTAAAAGCTACTATACTAAGTATTAGTAATTTATTATTTACTAGTTTATTATTATAAATTTAAAAAAGTGACTTGTATATATAATTATATAATTAATATATAAATATATAAAAATATTTTATATACTTATATATTATAGATACTATTATATATTTATATACTAATTAAATAAATAGTGTGGCTGTAGTGGCTCGGGGCGACTAAAAGGGGTTTTAAAAAAGGAGGAGTATATATATACCTTTATAATACTATTATAATATATATAATAATAAGCTAATTTTATATCTTACATAAAAAGTTATAATAGTCTAAATTAAGGTTCTAAAAAAGTTTTAAGTTTACTAATTTTTAATTACCTCTAAACCCCCTGGTAAGTAGCCACTAAGTACGTAAATAGAATACGCTGGTCTTTCTCTTTAAAATAGTATTTTTTACGTATTTTTAGGCTTACTAATTAACAAGTTATATAACTTTAAAAAAGGTAACTTTTTAGATTAGTCTTTTCCCAATATGGTCCTCCTATAATAATATTAATTACTAGATTTAAGTTTTATCTAGAACCGAAACTACTAGTACCCTTAACTACTGTAACTAATATTATAACCTAACTACGTCTTTAAAATAACTATAATTTAATATTTTAAACTTTTTTAACACATTAAGTATAAAGGGATATATATACTTTTTTTTTAAAAAAATTCTTTTAGTCGCCCTAAGCCACTATAGCTATACTATATATTTAAGTAATATATAAATATATTAAAATTTTAATTAATTTTTAACTACTCTATAAGCCTATAACGTTAAATTTTATTTTTATATTATTTTACTTTATTTTTCTAGTTAATACTACTTTATAAACTCTTTTTAGAAATTTATTCTTTATAGAACTAGTATATTCTACCTACTACCTTTATTATTCTTAAATTTTTTTAATTATTATTTAAGCTATTTATAGAATAAAATCTACTATATAAAAAACTTTTTTATATATATACGCTACGTATCTTTTTACTACTTTATCTACTTATTATTATACCTATACGTCTTATTTACTTTTAGCTATTTTTATCATTAACTCTAGCCTTGTTTTTAAAAAAGTTTTATATTAAAGTGTAGAAAATTTTATATAATTACTAAGATTTAGTGCGCGACTTATCAGATAATATTAATAACTATAGGGCACTAAGGTAAAAAGATAGTATAATTTTTTAATAAGTAACTATATATATTAAAGACTATAGTCTATAGTATAAAAAGTATATATTATAGGTAAACGTGCCTTTACTTAGATATAAGTACTAAAACGGGTACGCCTACGCTAGTTTATACTAGTGTTTTAGTATATACCCTTATCTTATTTTAGAGTACTTAGTTAGCTCTCTATATATAGATTTTTATTAAATATTAATATTTAATATCTATTTTTAAATTTCTATAATATAATTTATGTATTCCTCTACGCCTATAAATAAAATACTTATAAAATAATACTCTGCGTAATAGACTACGTAAGTGCTAAATTCTAAAAATCTACGCTCTATTAATTATATAATTATAGTAAACTAATTCTCTATACTATATAAAATATCTATTAGTATAGATAAGATAGTAAAATCTTATATAAAGACTTTACTTAAATAGGCTAGTAATAGCGCCGCCTAAAAATTAGTTAATAATAGTATTATTTAAAAACTAGCTAGTAATAGCGCTGCTAAAAAATATAATATTTAAAAATTAATTTAATATACGCTAACTAATAATATATTACCTAATTAGTTAAATAAATTACTTTTACTATCGCCGCCGCAGTCGTCTAATATAATAAAAAAAATTATTTTTAAACTTAAAATTAGTAAATTTTATAAAAGTATAATTACTAGATTACTAAATACTATTTATAACTTTAGTAAATAGTTCATAAATAGCCCTTTTACTAAACAAGTTAAAAAAAACCTAATAGTAAATACTAGTAAAGAACTTTTAAAAAATAATTATTATAAAAGTAGTATTAGCGTTTTCTACCCTATTTTACTAAATATTAGTAATAATAATAATAATAATTTTAATATAATAACTATTACCAGTTAACCTATAATAGATTAGTAATTATAGTATAGCTTTATAATTAATTATAAAGTATTTATTATATAAGCTAAGGCTATAGAAGCTGATATTTTGTTATTTATTAAAACGGTTATTATAACTAATAAAAAATAATTTAAAGAAAAACTTAAGTATAAATACCTTATTTTAGTACGTACTCTATTTAATAAATAATTTATAAATAAATATATTATTACTACTATCTTTTTTATTAATAATTTTTAAGTAAGTATCGCGGAATACCCGAAAGATTAGTTTATAATTATTTTAAAATATTTTTATTATTAAAGTACGTTGCACGGTAATCTAAATACGACTAAATAAATAATTAAATTTATAAAATAGTTAGAAGTAAAAGTATAAAAACTATAATATACTACTAAAATAAATATAGTATGACTATAGCTGTAGGTTTAGTAATAGAAATAAAATTTTAATAGTATCTTTTAATTAGTTACTTATATTTATTAGAAGCGTAGCAGCGTAAAAAATAATATATATATTTTATAGAAGGAGCTAAATATTAAATAGTAGCATTAACTAGCCGCTAATAAAGCTTTTAGTAAAATAATTTAATGTAGTAATAAATATAAGTAATATTTTACTATAGTAATTTAAAAAGCGTGTAAACTATAAGATAAACTAAAATACCTAAAAACGTTAATAAAAGCTTTTTATAGTATTATAGTTAATAATAAACCTTTTAAAAAGAATAAAAAGTATAAAAAAAATAAAAAAATAGAAAATAAAGAATAGTATTATATAAGTTACTATAAAATCTTACGTCTTTAGAACTGTTTAATAATAATAATAATAGTAATAGCTCTAGTAGCTCTAATAGTTCTTCTTATTATAGTAATATAAAAATAATGTTATCTAATAAAACTTATTTTATATTTTATAAAATTAATAGTAATATAGTAGTATACTAGTATTAGTAGTTACTACTATTACCTTTAAAAATAAGTATTATTTAAATAATAAATAGAAAGATATTAATAAGTTTAGTAGTACTACTAATAAGAATCTAAATATATAAATTAAAAATATAGAAATAAAGTTCCGGTAATTATATAAACTTTTTTTTAATAAGTAGTTTAAAATTAAGTACTTTTACTAGGTATATAAAAATTATAGATTTATTTATTACTCCTTAAGAAGGAACGACTAAAGGAGCTTATATATTAAAATTAATTAAGAGCGGTTAAACTTCGGGCCTAATTAAAATAAACATAAAATACTATTATTAATTAGATTTATTATATATTACGTTTTCTATTAGCTAATAAAACGTAATATAATATTATTTCTTTAATAAAGGTATACACATACTCCTCCTTTTTCGAACCCCCTTTTGGGTCGCCCCGAGCCACTACAGCTACACTTTTTATTCGATTAATATATAAATATATTATTTCTTTATATACTAATATATCTAATAATATTACTGTGTAGTATTAGCTACTTTTTAACTATAAAACTTTAAAACTACTTTACTAGTCTTAAACTAATATCGCCTAATATAATATCTATAAAAACTTTATTCTCTCTTCTTTTATTTAGTACCTTTATACCTATAACTTATATATATACTAATAAATATATAAAGCGTAATAGGTTAAAATAACTAATATTATATAAAGAGAGGTAAAGTGTAGCGTCGAGACACTAGTCCAAAAAAGGTATAGACTAAAAAATAACTAATGTAATATCTTTTCCTCCTCTATTCTAATATTCTTTTTTAATATTATTCTTTTTAATACTGCTTATAAGCCCTCTAAGTATAAGTGCTTTAATAGTTAATAACCCTAAAATAGTTATCTCTAATAATATTATAAAAATACTAAACTAATTTTAGTAAAAGATACTTTATATATTCCTAATACTATACTAATACTTTATATAGGACTTTAGTCTATTTTTAATTATTTAGCTATACTTAAATTTTAGTTTTCTAGTCCTAAATAGGTTAAACTATTAATAGACTATAACTATTATATTTTATATACCTTTTTAGAGTACTATAGTATTATAGTATAATAGAACAAATAGTTTTAAAAAAATATTTATTTTAAATCCCTAATATAAGATAAGAAGCTTACCTATTAAGCTTTTAAACTTTAAGAGTAAATTAAGTAAAAGCTTTATAACTTTAATTAAATAAATACACTTAAGGAGAACTATATTTTTTAAAAAAAATTAATAATTAGTATCTAGATTATAATAAATATATTTTTATTAAAACTATATTTCTACTTTTATAATTATTATATAAGTTTTATTATAACTCCTAAAAGCGCTAAAACTAATATCTAAACTAATACTTAAATTAATACTTAAATACGTTATATACGCGTTTATTACTTTAATTACCTTCTATTTTTAATTTTTAATATAGCTAGCTAACGCAGTACTTATATCTATATTAAATATAATTAAGTACTTAATTTATTAAATAATATATTTACTAATAAAAAACTAAAACAACGGTATACTAATTACTATAATAATATTTATTTAAAGTTATAACTACTAATTTTATAACGTTATATATTTACTAATATTATAAATATATTTACGCGCCGTCCGCTATACTATATCTTATATAAACATATTTTTTTTATTACTTATTTACGTTCTTATTATTCCTGCGTATATTAAATATTTTTACCTTTTTATTATTATAATAATTAAGTCCTACGCGTAGCTAATTTTATAAAAATTTTAATTTTTTACTTCTATTATTACTTATATATAAGCTAACGCTAGATTATATAGTTATAAAACCTCTCTATACTTTATTATAAAAAAAATATATTTAATTCTTACTAAGTATATACTAGATTTAGAAAATATCTCCTCTAGGTAACCTTAAGTATTAGATAAAGTATTAGTTTTTATAACTATAAAAGATAATTAAAAGTTATATAATAAAGAGTTAGATAGTTATAGATTAAATAGTAATCTTTTTAATTTAAACAACTTTATAGTTATAAAAAAAAAGTAAACTAGTAAAAAATTTTAGTAAATCCTCCTATAAAAATAGTATAGACTATTTTTAGAAGCCCGTACTACTATTTAATAAAAAGGTATATATTACACAGTTTTATAAAATGCTAAATAAAATTTAAATAGATAAGTATAGAATAAAGGTATATATATACTCCTCCTTTTTTAAAACCCCTTTTAGTCGCCCTAAGCTACTATAGTCACACTATTTGTTCGATTAGTATACAAATATATAAATAAGTATAGAATATATAACTAATATTAGTTTTATTTAAATATCTGTAGGGGCGAGTATAAAAATTATTAATAAAATTATATTAAAAAATTTAGTTTAGATTATATTCCTCTTTATAGCACTACTAATAAAATAAATTTTAAAGTTATACTAGCGTCTTTACCTCCCCTTACTAATATAAAAGAGTATTTAATTACTTATATTTAAATTATAATAAAAGTTTATACCTACTAGGAACTCTAATATTATTATTAAAATTATATTTATAATTTTTTTATAAATACTACGTAGGTCTTTAATTAGTTACTTAAACTTTTTTAAAATATTTTTTTTATTATGTAATAAAGTTGCTATTAGTAACTACTTAATTAGAAAGAAGAGTACTAAATATACTATATAAACTAACGACCGGCTCTTAAAAGGTACTATACTAAGCCTAATTAGGAAAGGTAGCGCCTACTAAGACAGGCACGTAACGACTACTTAATAGTACTTAATAGTATTACAGCTTAGTAATTTATTATTTTATAGTAACTTATACTTACGTATCTACTATTATAATTAATATTAAGTAGGTATTTATAAAAAAAGAGAAAAAAAATATTATATATATAGTACGTAGTGCGACGCGTAAAATAGTAAGTTTTATTAATTATAATACTAGACTCCTATATGCCTAATAAACTGTAAAATAGATAATCTACTAGTAATAGATATATAGGCTCTTACAGTACGTATTATAAAAGATATATATTAAATAAATAAATAAAAATAATAATAAAAAAGTTAAAGTTAAGATAAGTAACCTCCTATAACTAGTATAAAATAATAATAGTACTTACGCGACTTTTAGTATAATATTATATAATAGTATACCTAATATAACTAAAAAGTAGTATATACTTATAGTAGCTGTCGCTAAAAGGCTAAAGATTTAACTAAGGCACAGATAATAAGGCAGAACGTCTTATAAATTAAATAAAAAACTAGTATTACTAGTACTTTTAGATACCTACTAAATATTTAAGGTATAAGGTAGTATATAATAACTATTTTAGGCGTAACTACTATCCTGGTAAGTCTACTACTAAGACTAATAATTTATAGAACTTTTACAGTTAAATAAGGACTTTATATAAAAGTAGTAAAGTAACTTAAAGGTTTTATATAAGGGTAGGCTAGATAATCCTAAGTATATTATAAATCTATAGGTATATAGTATTATAAAAGCGCGGTAGGTACGTAAGGCCTAAATATTAAGAAATTTTTTAAATTAGGCTATAAGGACTATAAGGGAATAATAGCTAGCGGGTCTAGAGTAATAAAAATAAATAGTTTAGTATATAACTAAATAAAATAAAATATTCTATATTAATTATTTTATTATAACTCTAAAACCTCTAGGTCTCTGTCGAGACCGTTTTAAAATATTAAAATTTTTATTTTAAAGCTGGTCTACGTTAATAGTAATAATCTAAAATTAATTAATTATTAATTTAAAAAAAATTACTAGATTTACTACTTTATTGTATAGTAGTAGTTACGTTTTTTTATTTTATATTATTATAGTTATAGTAATATATTAATAAATTCTACTATTATTAAAATACTCTCTTCTAATAAATTAGTTAAAGAGTATAAAGGTATATATATACTCCTCCTTTTTTAAAACCCCTTTTAGTCGTCCCGAGCTACTACAGCTATACTATTTGTTCGATTAGTATATAAATATATAATATAGTTAAAGAGTAATTAAAGGTTATTTACCTAATCGTAGAGAATAACTCTATAAAATTTAAAAATTAGACTAATATCTACACTAATATCTAAACTAATATTTTATTTTATTATAATTTAAACTACGGCACTCTAAATAATAAGTTTTATAATAGTTTAGATAAATTAAATAATTTTCTATAAGGCCTAGAAAAATTATTATATAAAAAAGCTAACTAAACTTCCGAAAACCCTAATTTTAAACTAGTAGATATATCTACTATTTCTAATTTTAGCTTTTTAATTTTTAAGTTTAAGTTCTTTTATAATTAAATTTAATTACGTATATAACAGATCTATTTTTTTATAAATATAATTTATTAAACTATTAATACTAAGTTTAAGTGTACTATACAGTACTTTAGTTTTACTTTTTTTTTTCTTATAGTTTTACTAATTATAATAAGCCTTATTTATAAAAGGTCAACTTTATTACTTAAATATATTATATAATATACTCTAAGAATAGGCGGTTTAGTTATTACCTATAATTTTATTATACTATTTTTAATTATATTATACGTAAAGCCTCTACTACGTACGCTAAATTTTTAGCTTATTAAAATAATAATAAAAATATAATAAGTAGAAAAAATATTTAGGTATAGTTTAATAGCCTTAACTATAGTATATTTCTTATTAATAAAATAAATTAAATAAATATAAGTCTCAAAAAAATAAGACTGTACTAGTAAGTTAAAGAAAAAAAATTAGAAATAATAGTAAGTATTACTATAACTTTAGCCTAATACTTTAATTAATATTTATTACATATAGGTTTACTAACTTAAAAGTTTAATATTATTTATTATCTTATTTATAACTAATAACTTTTAGTACGACTTTCTTTATTTTATATTTTATTTTTTAAACTAGTAGACTAGTACTTCTATAATTTATTAGCAGCTTACCTAAAACTTTATAAAAAATTATTTTTATATCATTATTTACTATTTTTACGCGCGCTTTACTATATTTAAAAAATATATTTTACTCTACTATTAAATACTATAGATTTTTAAAATTAATATAAGTAGTAAGGCCGTAGTAGTATATATAACTATAGCCTATATTAAATTAAAAATACTCCTAATTTAAATATTAAATTAGGTCTATTTATAACTAAAATTAATATAAGACGTCTAGTTTAATACTAAACTAATATAATTTCCGCTATATACCTTAAATCTCTTTATCCTAATACTACCCTAATAGTTATTAATAATATAATACCCCTATTTCTTCTATATAACTAAATAACTTTTAATTATTAAAAGCTATTGTTAATATTAATACAGTATTATATTTACTATTATATTACTTATAAAGGCATGCACATACTCCTCCTTTTTTAAAATCCCTTTTAGTCACCTACACAGCCACTACAGCCACACCCTTTTATTTAATTAATATATAAATATATTATATTACTTTTTATTATTTTTAAAAGAATAAGCGTATTAAAGAACTAGTTTATTAATTCTACGCACTATAGCTTATATAAATAAAACTTACGTTTAAAGTACTTTTTAGTAAAAAGTATAAGTAATTTAAGCTAGTATATAACTACCTATACCTAAATTTCTACTATTTAGTCTTAGTATTAGGCTAGCGGGCTAATACTAATATCTAGATTTATACTAATATAGTAAGGATATTATAATATATTAGTATTTATACTTTTAAATCTAAGGAGAAGATTCTACTATATAAAAATTTAGCTAGTTTAGTTTTATTTTATATTAGTAATAACTGCGCGCTTACTTTATTTATTTTAAAACTTTTAAATAAGACTATTAGTAAATAAAATTATTCTGCTTACAAAGTCTTATATATACTATTTAAGTTACTTTTAGTTTACTTATTACGTATTATTATTATAGTTAATTATTATTTAAAGTTAACTTAGTTAATAGCTTTTTTTTTAATTAATACTAGCCTGTCCTAGATAATAAACCTAATAATATAAATATACTATTCTAATTAGGTCACTTATTACTATAAAAATATAAGAAGCGCCTAGTTACTAAGGAGGTAATATTTTATATTAACTTTTTTTTTATTTTAACTATATAAAGCGAGTTCCTATAGGGCGCCTTTAAGTAAAACTAAAAATTTTATTATACTTTTTTAAGTACTCGCTAATAACTAATCCTATTTAATTTTATAAAATTAAATTTATACTTTACTATCCGTTCTATAATCTTAATAATATATAGGTTATTTTTAGTACTATATTTTAAAGTAATACTAAGGCCTATATATTTTACTAATAGTATTATATATATTCTATTACTAATTACTATAAAGAAGAGGTTAAGAATACTAAACTAGAAGATTTTAATCTTAAAAAAGTATCTATAAAAAATTTTTTTAAGTTTAATAAGCTTACTACGCGCGGCCTAGTCCTAGATAAATAGTTAGTTAATAATAATATTTTAAAATCCTAGCTAATTAATTATACTAAGGACTAAAGTATAAATAAATATATTAATTTATATAATTTTAATAATACTCTATACTAGAAAGAATATATTTAGGAGCACTTAGTAGTTATAAGGACTAATACTAATACTAATACTTTAGCTAAAAGAGAAAAACTTCTTTTTAATAAGTAGAGACTTTTATTTAATATAGTTATTAACTACTTTAAAGCTATTTTAGCTAAACGTATCTTTTTTTAATTACTTATTAATCTAAATAGTAAGGCCGGTACTAAAAAGACTTATATTATTAAATTAATATCTACGCGACTTAAAGTATTAGTTTAAAAAGCTAATACTTTTTTATTAATTATATAATTTACTCTTACTAGTATTACTATATATCTTATTAATAGTTATACTATTAATAACCTTTTCTAGATACCGGTTATATATAAAAAAGGTTTTATAAAGCCTTTTAGTAGTACTATATTATAATAACTTTAGACTACTTTTACGTTAATTTAGTATATTATTATTAATAAAAAGTCTATAGTTAGCCTTAATCTACTTACCTAAATTAGTACTTACTTAAAAAAAATTTAATTTAAGTTAGCCTATTAACTATTTACTAGTTTTAATATTATTCTTTTTAAAAACTTTTACTAGCTACTACTGGTTAAAAAGTTACCTTTTTATAATACCTTCTTTTTACAGAATAATATCTATAGTTATATATAATAATTATATAAATAGTTTACTAAAACTATTATTCTAAAAATTATATAGTAGTAGTAGAGTAATATAAAAACTTTCTTTTATAATACTCTTTTTTATTTTAGGACTAATAAGAGCACTTACGCTAATTAAAAACTTTTTTAAATAAAATATATATCTATACTTCTTTTAGCTAAACTTAGTATATTAAAAAATATACTTAGTCTTTATATATACTAAAAAAAGGTATACTAAATAAACTATAATAAATTTTAAAACTAATACTAGTCTATATTAGTCTATAACGCTAAATATAATAAACTATCTTACGCCTCTATACTAGCTAATAAGGCTAGAAACCTAAAGAATTAGCTCTTACTTTCTATTAGTACCTAAATAATACTTTTTACTAATATATAGACTAAACGCGGTCTTATAAATAAAATAATTAAAAAAGTTATTAATATAATTTAGTTACTAACTATATAGAATTATACTATAACTTTTAATAAAGGCATATATATACTCCTCCTTTTTTAAAACCCCTTTTAGTCGCCCCGAGCCACTACAGCCACACTATTTGTTCGATTAGTATACAAATATATATATAATAAAAATTAATAAGTTTTATTAGTATAAGCTAAATAGTAAGTATTAGTCTAGTATTAGTCTAATATTATACTTATTTATTCTTTAGTCTAAATACTTTAAAAAATTAAATATTATTAGTAATTTACTTATCTTTTAATACGTATCGCGCTATTTTAATAACTAGTTTATAAAATTACTATAAATATTTGTCTTATACTAAATATACGCTTTTAATAAAATATAATTAAAATACTATAAACTACCACTAAGTTCTACCTTATTAATTTCTTTAATAACTTTTTTAACACATTAAGTATAGAGGTATATATATACTCCTCCTTTTTTAAACCCCCTTTTGGGTCGCCCCGAGCCACTATAGCCACACTTTTTATTCAATTAATATACAAATATATATTTCTTTAAATATAAGTATTAGTATAATATTAGTCTTTACTAATATAAGCTAATATTTATAAATATAAATATAGCTAATATCTACGCTAAGCGTGTTACTATTTAATAAAAAAACGTTTAACTTATATATTATATAGCGTTAGCTATACTTAGTAATAAATATATATTTATTTAATACTATTAATACCTATATAAGTCTTTAGATAGTTTTCTTAGTTTTAATATTCTTTTAAGTATAAACCGCAGTAAGAAAGAGCTTATATAAATAAATAAAAAGTTAGTAAGAGCTACGCCTAAGTCTAGACCTACGCGTAATATATAATAGTTATATAAAAATTTTACACTAAGTACTAATAGCCTAAGTAGTATAAATAATAATAATTAAAAAAATAATAGTAGATTAATCGCAGCTACTATTTTAGATATTTTAAAAACTAATACTTTAGCTACTTTATCTAATAATACTTTTAAATTTTAGTTATCTAAAACCTCTAAACTAAAACAAGATTCTAAAAATAATAAAAAGAAAAAGAAAATAACGCCTAAGAATAACTAGTATAATAATATATATTTACCTAATACTACCTAAATAGCGTTATAGTTTACTTAGCCTTCTCTTTTTTTATATTTTACTTTAGCTTTAATTCTATCTAAAATATATATATTAATTATAAGACTTAAAAAGAAAGTAAAAAAAAAGAGAAATATTATATTATAGCTATTTTTTAATATTTTTTAAACGAAAGACGATTTTGCTATAAGTAAAAATAAAATAGTTTAGTAATTATTTAATTTTTTATTTTTCTAATTATCTAATACTGTGTATTAGAAACGTAATAATAAAAATTTAAATATATTTTTTAAAAACTCTTCTAATACCGCTTAGTTAGATTTTAGTTTAAATACTATTTTATAAAATTTTAATATAAATACTGTTAATAAAGATCTACTTATAAAATATATTAATAAAAATCTCTCCAGTCTCGACAGAGACCTAGAGGTTTTAGAGTTATAATAAAATAATTAATATAGAATATTTTATTTTATTTAGTTATATATCTAACTATTTATTTTTATTATTTTAGACCTGTTAGCTATTATCTCCTTATAGTCCTTATAGCCTAATTTAAAGAATCCTTTAATATTTAGGTCTTACGCACCTACTACGCTTTTATAATATTATATACCTACAGCTCTATAATATATATATTTATATACTAATCAAATAAAAAGTGTAGCTGTAGTGGCTCGGGGCGACCAAAAGGGGTTTTAAAAAAGGAGGAGTATATATATACCTTTATACTTAATGTGCTCTATAATATATTTAAGGTTATTTAGCCTATTTTTATATAAAGCCTTTAAGTTATTTTATTACTTTTATATAAAATTCGTATTAGTTTACAAAAGCCCTATAAGTTATTAGTCTTTATAGTAGACTCCCTAGAACTATTATATATTACCTTACGCCTTAAGTATTTAGTAGGTATTTAAGAGTATTAATAATACTAGCTTTTTATTTAATTTATAGAGCGTTCTACCTTATTATCTATACTTTAGTTAAATTTTTAGTCTTTTAGTAATAGCTACTATAACTATATACTAATTCTAAATTAGGTCGGGCGTACTATTATATAGTATTATATTAAAAATTACGTAAATACTATTATTACCTTACACTAATTGTAAGAGGTTATTTATTTTAATTTTAATTTTTTTATTATTTCTTTTACTTATCTATTTAATATATACTTTTTATAGTATACGCTGCAAGAGCCTATAATATAAAAGCCTATATATATATTACTAGTAGGTTATCTATTTTACGGTTTATTAGGTATATAAAAGTCTAGTATTATAGTTAATAAAACCTATTATCTTACGCGTTGCGCTACGTACTGTAAATATAATATATTAATATCTTTTTTTTTATAAATGCCTGCTTAGTATTAGTTTATAATAGTAAATACGCTAGTGTAAGTTACTATATAGGGTAATAAATTATACTAAACTATAATACTATTAAGTACTATTACGTAGTTATTATATACCTATTTTAGTAGGCGTAGTACCTTTTTTAATTAGACTTAATATAGTACCTTTAATAGCTGGTCGTTAAGTCCTATAGTATATATAACACTTTCCTTCCTAATTAAGTAGTTACTAATAGTAACTTTATTATATAAAAAAAAAAAATCTCTAAATAGTTCTAAAAGTATTAAGAGAATATAGTACTAATAGTTCTATTTCTTTTATATCTCTAACTACTTTTTTTAGATTTTTAATTATTTTTCTAGGATAGTCTACAGACATTATTTAGTAAAATAAAAATAATAATATTTAAAATAATAATTAGTAGTAAAAGTAGGAGTAACTCTCTTAATAATAAAGTAATAAAAATAGTTAACTCTCTTCTAATTTACCTACGCACGATTAGTAGTAATAGTAAAAATAGTTTTTTAAATAGTAAAATAAAAAAAGTAGTTAACTCCCCTTTAACCTACCTATAAGTATAAAATAAAATAAAACTCTTACTACTATAATAGTTAGTATTAGTCTAGTATTAGCTCTTTTAGTATACTAACTTATTTTAACTAATAAACTAAGTTCACTAGTTATTTTTAGTATACTTATATTATTATATTAGCTATTACGCTGTAAGTATTAGACTAGTATTAGTTTACGTTAATTACTAATTTATATATAGAGTATAGTAAGTATATTTACTATTAGTCTAAGTTTAGTTTAAAGGTTATAGGTAGTTATTATAATTTATAGATAGGTTATACTTAGTTTATTAAACCTTTTAACGTTATAGGCTCTTATATTATTTTTATCTATTAATAAGCTCTATATATAATTCTTTATAGATTCCTATATATAACTTACTTAGGATTTTTATATACTTAATAATAGGTAGATTCTATCTTTTATAAATAGAATACTATTTATAAATTTATTATTTTTATAATATAAAATCTCTGTATTACTGTCTAACCTCCTTAAGGAGTAGTCTAATCCTTTTACTTAAATTAGTAATATATTTTATCTATAACTACGCTATTATAACGTTAGATAACTTATACTAAAATATACGAGAACTATATAATAATTTATAAAAAGTATTTAGTTTAATTAATTAATAATTTATTATACTTACAGAATTTAACTCTAGTAAATTATAATAATATAATAATAAGTTTTTTAGTTAGTAGCTAGACTACTTTAAAAATAAAGTAACGTAAGTCTACCTAAAACCTATTTTAATAAAATTTAAAACTGTAACTAATTTTAATTTATTTTTAAAAGCTATTATAACAAGTATAGCTCTAGTAAATAAAACTTAAACGTAATTTATTTAATAGTTATTCTAATATAAGACTCTTAAGAACGTTACTTATAGAAAGCCTAAAAAAAAATAATAAAAATAATAGAGATAATAAAAAGTCTTTTTAAGCTAGTACTTCTGTTAATAAGAAGCCTAATTTTAATAATAGGCGTAACTCTATCTCTAACCTAAATTATTATTTATTAAAAAAATTCTATATAGTCTAAGCTAAAAAAGTATATATTTATTATTTAAAACCTAGCTATATACCTAATTAAAATTAGCCTAATACCTATAAAAAGGGCCCTATAGCCCTAGTACCAGTTAAATAGCTTTAAATAATAAATACTTAGAATACTAATACTAATAACGCCTATAATAATAACTATAATATTAGGTATTAGAGAAAAGTATAGTCTTTAAAAATAGTTACTTTTAAAGACCCTTATCTACGTATAAGAAGGAGATTTTTAATACTCTTTAGTATTATCTTATAGTAAAGCAACGTACGCTAGTAAACTAATTAAATTTATAATTATTTTTTATTTTATTAAGTAATATTTACTGTACGGCTTATAATTTATAAAAGTAACTTATTACTACTATAGTATATAACGCAACAGATCGTTTACCTAATTATAATAAAAATCTACTAAATAAGCTACTTTATAACGCTTAGATAAAACTAAAAGTATAAATTAATATATCTAATAAAATATTAGTTACTATATACGTTTTTTTAGATAGCAGTTATACTAAATAGATTATTAGTACTAATTTTATACGTACTTATAAATTTTAAATAGTTATAATATAGAGCTCTATTATCTTAAAACTTACTAATAGTAACGTTATAGGTATAATAATATATATAACTAAAATATATATAGCGATTAAAGGATATATTAGTAAAAATTAATACTAGGTTATAAGTATTATTAGCTATAATATAATAGTTAGATAACTATAGCTTAAGGCTTATAATCCTTTATATAAGTAGAATTAAAAAATAATAGTATTTAAGTTAGACTATTACTGTAGTAACTATCTATACTAGTCTCTACCTATTAAAGTAATATATAATTAATATAGTAATAGTTACGCTAAAATAATTAAACTAAAAGATAATAATAGTATTAATATAAAGTATTTTCTACTATAGCCACACTATTTGTTCGATTAATATATAAAAAAAAATATAGTATTAATATAGTAATTATTTTAGCTAAAGCTACTATAAATATAGTTTATTATAACTTAGACTTTATTGTTTAAATAATACTAAAAAACTAAATACGTCTTAAAAAAATAATAACGTAGATAACACCTAATATACTTATATAATTTTTATAAAAACTAAATAGGTCGCCGCCGCAACTATATAAGCTAACTTTAATAAGTTTTATTTAAAATTTAATTAACCACACCCTATAATTTATAAAATTAATTAAAAATTACTGAAATAATTTTACTATATTACTAATTTATAAAATTTAAAAAAAAAACTACTAAACTACCCCCGCGTTAATTAGGCGTTAATTATAAAATATATCTAAAAAAAAGTAGCTGCTAATTATATAACACTATTTTAAAGCGTTGCGTAAAGAGGCTAAAGTAATTAAGGCCTATATATAAACTAAAATAGTTAAAAAATATATTTATAAAAGTAGCTGTTTATTTACTATTTTATTACTAGTTATTAAAAAGCCTAAAGGAGCTATTTATATATACATTAATTATTATTGCTTTAATAAAATTATAATTAAAGATTATAATACCCTACTAAAGTTAAAAGAGACGCTTACCTATATAAATAAAGTACGTATTTTCTCTAAATTTAATATTATTACGGCCTTTAATAAGATTAGAATTAAAAAAGGTAATAAGTATAAATAGCCTTTTTTATATAGTTTAGTCTATTTAAATACGTAATTATATTCTTTAAACTATATAACGCTCTAGGCACCTTCTAGTAATATATTAATTAATTACTATATAAATATTTAGATAACTTTTATTTAGCTTACTCTAATAACGTTATTATCTTTAGCAAAAATAAAGAAGACTATAAATAATACTATTTTAAGATACTATATAGGCTCTATAAAGCTAGTCTATACTTTAATATTAAAAAGTATATATTTTTAGTATAATACGTTAGCTATTTAGATATAATACTCTTTATAAATAGTCTAGAAATAGATTTTACTAAGATTAAAGCTATTATAGAATAGAAGTAACTTAAAATAGTTAAGGATATTTAGGCGTTTATTAGTTTTATAAACTTCTATTAATAATTTATATACTACTTCTCTTAAGTCGTAAGACTATTAATTAAGTTAATATATAGTATTATAAGAAAAGTTATACTAACGCCTACTACTAGAAAGGCTTTTAAACAGTTTAAAAGCGCCTTTATTAATACTCTAATACTTACTTACTTTAACCCTAACGCGTATATAATTATAAAAATTAATATATTTAATTAGGTTATTACTAGTATACTCTCTTACTATAAAAATAATATTTTACGGCCTATTATTTTTTTTTAATAAAAATAAAACCCGTAAAGCTTAACTACCCTATTTATAATAAAAAGCTTATAGCGATTATTTATATCTTTAAAGAGTAGTAACCTAAGCTCGCTAGTATATTTAACTCTATAAAAGTATTTTCTAACTATAAAGCTTTAAAATACTTTATAATAACTAAATAATTAAATTACTAATAAGCCTAATAGGCTAAGTTCTTATTAGAATTTAATTTTATAATTAAATATTGGCCTAGTAAGAAAGGTATAAAGCCTAATATATTAATATAATAAACTAAAAATATTCCCGTAAATATGTATAATAACTAAATATAATACTAATAGTAGGTACTATTATTTTCTAAATAATTTAAACGACCTATATACGTTATCTATAATAGTGGCTCCTATTACGTTATATATCTAGCTAAGATTTTAATAAATATACTAGAGCTAAATACTGTAAGCCTATTATAGTAGGTTTATAAAGTTAGTAAAAAGCTATTTATTTTTAATAGTTAGAATAAAGAGACTACTTTAAACTTTTATAATAGTTATAAGGATGCTAATAATATAAACTTATTAGGGCTACTTAAAGCGGCTAGTCTCTATAATAATATTATTAAAACTATAGTTAATATTATAGAAAGCGGCGCGCAACGTATACCTTATTAATTTTATTATAAATAAAATATCTATATTAAGTTATAAGACTGCCGTCTTAATAATAACTTATTATATATTAATAATAAGATTTTTATTTTATATAATAAGGAGCTCTGTATATATATTATATAATTATATTATAATAATTACCTTACTAAATATAATAGTAAGTATAAAATATATATATAATTATTATTATACTATTACTAGTTATACTATATAAATAGTGTTACGTAATACGTACGTAACTATTTTACTTATACTAGAGTAAAATTAAAACGTAAAGGTAAATATAGCTTATTATATTCTTTATTTATATTAAATATATATTAGATAAACGTATTTCTTAATTTTATTACGCCGTTACCTAGGAGCTACTATAATAGTTATAATTATAGATATATTATAATTTTAGTTAATTAATTATTTAAAAAAAAGTAATTTATATTTTTAATATTTCTTAATGCTAAAGTCTATGTCTAGACTTTTATCAAGTACGTTTAGTATAAAAAAGATTATTTACTAAAGTTTATAACTAATTATAATACGTAATTTACGTCTTAGTTATAAAAATAATTATATAAAAGAGTAGGCACGACGCTAAAATTATTTATAGCTTTTAACTTAAAAATAGATAGATAAATAGAAATTACTAATTAGGTATTAAAAGCTTATTTATATTATTTTATTAATTATAAGTAAAATAATTAGATAGAGTTATTATCTATTATAAAGTTTAAAGTAAATAGTAGTATTATATTAATAAATATAATACTATTTAAAGTTATAAAGAAATACCTACTATATATAGGTACTAAATCTCCTAGTATACTACTAAAAAAATAAAAGGTAATATATAACGCGTAAGCTATAAATAGACTTTTTATATATATAAACTATATAAAATAATAACTATATCTAGCACTAATATAGGTATAGGTAAAAATAAAAAAATATATTAATAACTAATAACTACTAGCCCTAAAAATCTATTTAAATAATTAGATTATACTTCACACGTGTAATATTTATATATATTACTCTAAAAAACTAAAAAGTAAAAACCTTAGGCCGTTTAAAATTATAAATATTTATAATAAGTAATCGAACAACTGCTATAGTATAGGCTAGGCCTTTAAACTTAACTTTACTAATTATATTATACTTAAAGATATCTATCCGTAGTTTTACCTATAATTATTTTACTTATAAAATATAATACTACTATTAGAGTAGAAGTAAAAGCTATAAAGGCTATTTATTATAGAAAAAGGTCTATTAGTTTATAATATTAAAGCAATACTTAATTATAAGATTAATAAATATATAACTAACTCTAATACTAGTTAAAAAAACTTACTAAAATTCCTTATTAAATAGAAAGATTTTAATAACCCTAACTAGTAAACTTACTTTAATATTATAGGTTATTAAAAATATTTTATAAAATACTACTAGCGTTACCTATAAATACTTTAATAATTAAGTATATTCTTTTTAAAAGCTTATAATATGCAAATAGCTATTGCCTAGTTTATAATAAATAAATAATTAACTAATAATTAACTAATAATAAAATATAACTAGTAGATAAGTAGCACGACAGAATTGTAAAAATAATATAATTTAGTGTAAAAGGCTCTCTTAGAAGTATAGGCAGTAAATAAAAAAAGCTACGCTTATTTATTATACTTATAACTTTAATATAAAGGTATACACATACTCCTCCTTTTTTAAAACCCCTTTTAGTCGCCCTAAGCCACTACAGCCACACTATTTATTCGATTAATATATAAATACAAATATATAACTTTAATAATTAAGTTATAATAAAAATAGCTTTATAGTTTATTATTTTAGTAGTTACGCGTTTTATTATTCTAATAAAAACGTTTTATTTTTATAAGCGTTTAACTTTGCCCTACTATATAAAAGTTAAAAATATATAAAACTAATTATATATTTGTATACTAATCGAACAAATAGTGTGGCTGTAGTGGCTCGGGGCGACTAAAAGGGGTTTTAAAAAAAGGAGGAGTATGTGCATGCCTTCATAATAAAACTAATTATAAAGCTTTAGGAATAAAGCTTTTTAAAAAGAAAAATAGTATTATAGGTAAACGCGCTCTTACTTAAGTATAAATACTAAAATAAATATACTTATACTAGTTTACGCTAGCGTCTTAGTATATATTCTTATTTTATTTTAAAATACTTAGTTAGCTTCCTATACTGTTAGGAATTAGGGTAGAGTAGCAATATAGCACAATATATAAGACGAATTAGGTATATATTATCTATAAAAGTAAAGAGATAAATTACTACTAAGCTAAAGCCCTATAGCGTAGACTATATATCCCTTATTATGTAAGCACGCTCCTATCTAGAGTAGAGACACCTAAATCGTGACATATACGTAGATTCTTATTAAATATTAATATTTAATATTTACTTTTAAGCCTCCGTAACAGTATATATAATTCTAATTAGAGTAACGTAAAATAAAAATTACTAGTATATAAAAGAGCACTATAGCTTAATACTATAAAGAATATTTAAAAGAAAGTAAAAAGAGGCTTTTAAAAAATAATAATAGATAGTTAGTATAAGAAAATATAAATAAATAGTTTAGTATATAATTAAATAAAATAATATATTTTATATTAATTATTTTATAATAATTTTAAAACCTCTAAGTCTCTATTAAGATTAGACTTTTTTACATAAAATAGTAGTATAGTTATAGTTTTTTTTTATATAATAAAATTACTATTATTAATTATTTAATTAGGAAGAAAAGTGCTATATATATTATAGGACCTAACGATCGGCTCTTATAATAGTTATACTTATAATTATTATTATTATTAAATAATATAATAATCGCGGAAATAAAAATAAAAGATATAAATAAGTATAAATATAATATATAGGAAAAGAATTTATATATAGTAAATAGTTTTATTAAGTATAGTTTATATCTAAATAATAATCTTAATACTATCTTATTAAATCTATTAACTCCTACTAGCACGGTTGCCTCGCGCACGTGTTATTATCACTGCCTAGAGAGGAATGCAGTGCGGCCCACAATCAAACCAGGATTCGAAAACTTGTTGGCGAGCACTACCGGTAAGCCAAGCCCTCATTAGAAACCAAGTGTATCTTAGAAGGCTCTTGTACCCAACCTCAAACTTTGCGCAACACTGACGCGGTACCCTAACTTCAAGACGAGATTGAAGCTGCAGATCCTCGGTCGTCCCCTATTTGGTTTACTAAAATCAAGAAGCGTTACACGTTTGGAGACAGGCTGTCGAATTGGTTCGTTGGAGGCACTTCCATACACACTTCAAGGACGTCTTGTTCCCATTACGGGCAGTTCCAGTGATCGCAGGATTGGCGATCCAAGCATATTACGAGCTCAACACCTTCACCATCACTACGAGATCCGTATCCAATCTGCGACGTGATGTCTTGAAATTCCCGCTACTTCACACATCGAAGCACATATGTCGACTGATACATGATACTATTTGACTCACAAAGAGTGGGACGTGTTGTATTTTACGAATCTTCAGCATCTCAGGATTACGCTGTTTGATTGGGAGGTTCAGGTTCTCCTTTACCATCGTTAACGACCTGAACAGATCATGCGGCAACCAGCACAGATGATAATACGTTGATTACAGCGAAAAGGTTTGATTGGGAGTGACCAGGCCACACCAGCTGCCTCAGGGTGAGACGGATCTTACTGACGCGGCAGCCACTGAGTTCGATACGTCCACGCTCGACGCTAGGTACTTAGTAGACCTACGCTCGAGTGTTGCGCAGTTGGCGCCCACCTGAAAGATCTAAGATCATCGTCCTGCACAATTCCCAAATGGCACCTACAAACATGACGGCGAATAGATGCGGGGTGATGATCCCCGTCTATGGAATTTGGAAGAAACGGTGAGTGTGAGAGAATTGAGTGCAATGGTTGCAGGAATGTTCCAGGGATACCGAGGCAACAGCGAAGCAATGGCTGAGGAGAGGGTCGCAGGATGGCTATTCCCACAAAGCCTAACCTGTGTACTTGAACGGGGTAATTCAAGTGTAGATCCATGATTTTTCCTGCGCATTTCCCCCTTTGGGTTTCAAAGAACACAGTTAATGATCGGCCCGTTTAGTACAGGTCAACCAAACTCGGATAAGCAAGTGTTCTCCCAATGCCCCTTGAGACTACCTAGGTACACTAGCTGATGTTCGAAAATTTCTCTATTGCACATCCCGTATTAGGGGGAAAGCCTGATTACGCTGTGTCACCCCACAATAGGGCCGATTGTACTCGACCATTTGTCCTTGTACGGAACATTCATATGATCGCATCATGCGATTCTGCTTGCCTGATTTGGAGCTAAACTTGAAGACTGCAGTTACATTCGGGAGGTATTCTGTTCCGAACAGCTAATTCCGGTCTCAAAGCGATCCCTGTTACTCTGATTCCTTTCCCTTTGCGCAATATCTTCGTATTCGCCTTCCCTTCCCAGCAGGCGTTCTCCACCCTTTCCAAGCCAGCGGTCCGAGCTAACATAAAAGAGAAGAAAGTCGCACGATACGAAAAATTCTCCTCATCGTTTCAGAAACGCAGTCAATATCAATGTTGTAATAAGCTTACTAGCCCTGAAACGATCATGGCCCGAACGGGCCGACAGCGATAGATCCATGGGGTATTCTCACTCGCTTCGGACATTGCGTGAAGTCGACCAGATCGATTCGAGAAAAAGTGAGGCGTGCCGGAATTCTTCATCTGGGTGGGAAATAGGTGCAACAGAGACTGAGAAAGGCATGTGGAGCCTGACATAACAGGTGAGTAGAGAGTCGAGATCTTCGTCCAAGGAGCAGGGTCCATGGACATGCAATGATTGGACAGTGCGCGCCCTTGTTATATTCGTGTTTTGAATATATAGATATTGATCGAGCAAAGGGTGTAACTGTGGTGGCTGGAGGCGACCAAAAGGGGTTTCAAAAAAGGAGGAGTATGTGCATGCCTTCATACTTCGTGTTTTGAATTATTCCTGATAGAGTGACTCGGCTGGGTGGAGAATCGTCATATTGCCACATCCTCGGATGAGCTCTCGCTGTCGTTCACGTCGGCGATAACACCTGGGCATGATGCGATCAGGTAGAAGTATTATTGCAGCCATCCCGCAAGTGTTTCGAATGCGGCCGGTGTTCTCTCGAACGGTGAGCGAGGCACGGGAGGCTCCGTGGCAGTAAGCTCTTTACCACAGTAGTAAAGTTGGCAGGCGTGGGCAACACCGGGGTTTCGGTGGGTAAGTGCATGGTAGACCCTATGGTTCCAGTATAAACCATGTCTGATGAAGAGGGGATGTCGGCTCGTTTGGGTTAAGCATCGGCACTCTGCTGTATATTGCACCATATATTGCCCGCAGGAGCGGCCAAGGGTAAAGTAAATCATTTATGCGCACCTACTTCTTTGCTGTTTCTTAGTGAAAATAATGCATAAACAGACAGACGTGTTCCGTCGGATAATGTCTGGTGCAGTATCCCGGGAGATGGGACGCCTAGGAAGGGCATGGAAACAAGGCAGTGGGGGGTTATCCGATGAGACTTGGGGGTATAGGCAGCAACAATGCGCTCTGAACAATGGATGACTGTATCACCATGCCCCGATCGAAACAGGGATCTCCGCGTCATACAAAATTTCCCGACGGATACCTGTTCTCCGAGGAACCATTCGCCGCTATAAGGAATATCATACAGTCATGACTAGATGATACAAAATTCAAGAATGACCTGACGGCTATGCTGAACCAACCGAGGCACCTGTCTTCCCCGCACCCTAGTGGAGGACGATGGCTCCACGAGGGCATTGAAACCGTCGCAGCCATTGTCAAGGCTCGAAGAACTACTCTGGCCCGGCTATTAGATACCCTGGCTACGATGATCTTTCGCCCATAGAGGGTTCACCTAATCAAGGATATTATCTGCTCCATTCGTAAGGGTAGCCGTCAGAAGACACCCAGCACAACTGAGAGCAATAAACGGTCCGAATGGACGCTGTCATAGTCAAGGTAGATTTTGCCCAATGCTTTTCATGCTCCCCTCACACCATCTCTCAGGTATTGGCGACTCTCGCCGGAGGTACCTTGCCATCTGTCGCTTCGACGGTCTTAGTGATATCCTCCTTCAGTTCAGGGATACCCTCGATGAAGTCGCGCGCAAGCGTTTCTTGCAGTAGTCGATATGCATCGTGGCGGCCCTTCAACAGCTGATTCATACGCTGTACGGTCTCAACAAATTCTCGGGTAAAGATGTCCGGATTGCGCGAGCCCTCGACGTATTGGGTCACTTCGGGTGGAATGTTAATGTGCACGCTGGGCGCGGTCTGGGACAGCTTGACTAGCTGTTCAATGAGATGCGATCTGTGGAACCGTGTCAATTTCTCATAGATGGCCGCAACCCATAGGTTCCCCATACATGTCCCGTCGCATTGCGCCAATCGTAGGGGCGCCTTGGTGGTCATAGCCTTGCACAATGATGTTGTAAAGGCTTTGGACTATCTCCTTCATCTGATCTTCCACCATTGCGACCGGCCCTTGGAACATCAGCAAGAACTAGCAGCCTTAATTGATATAGTGCCGCTCACCGGTCGTATTGCTAGGAGCCATGTTATTGAGACCCGTTGGATGGTTGATGTGAACGGGTCGGGTTAGGCGAAGGCGCGCTGAAGCGCGTCAAGTAGTGGAGTTGCACATGTGAGAACGCCAAGACTTGCGGGCGGAAAATTATTCCCGACGTCATAGACGGCCCGCCACAGGCTTTCGATCAAGCGAACGTCCCAAAACAATCAGAAAAAGCCCATGTGCAGTCGGCCCAAAAGCATGGAACTTACTCGATGACAGATGCGGCTCATCGAGAGTCAAGCCTCCCACTTCGGACATCTTCAACACATGCAATGGCTGACGCGATAAGTCAGATTCAAGCAGCTTCTGCAGCAAACGAGAAAGACACGGAAAACAAGGTTGCGGATAACACCTCGGACAAGGCGACGGCAGCCTTCATCCGGCGAACCTTGTGCTCCCAAAATGTCTTGTTAGGGAACGGCGACAGAGGCCGCAACACGCCGCGACCTATCGAAGAGGTGTTACCGCCACTTACTAGCTCAAACGAGGTCGACCTGCAGCTCTACGGTATCATTGCGGTGATAATCAAGGAATTTGTACAAACGTGGTACTCAAAAATCACGCCTGACCATGTTTTCGTTAACGAAGTAATCCAAATCATTGCGCATTGCACAAGGGCGCTGGAGCAAAGGTTACGGAAAATTGATTTGGAAGCACTATTGCTCGACGAAATCCCCGAACTTCTTGAACAACACCTGACTGGTAGGTTTCCGATCTTTGGGCAGCGGGTGCATGTAACCTAACATTTCAACAGCATTCCGTCTTTCTGAGCAACACGCTTTTTCGCGCCATTCACTGGCCACAGATCCTCGTGTTATTTATCACGCTCTCCACCCGCACCCCGCGCTATCTCCTGTACCAACTGATGCGGTGCCATCCAGTATCAGTGAGCAGCGGGAAAGCGAATCTGCCTGGCGCCAATTACTGATCCAGGGCGTTCTAGCTGTGCTCCTTCCGACTGAGGATTTGGAGAACGGTTGTTTGCGAGCTTTAGTGGCTGAGATATTCGCTGAGATGATCATTGGAAACAGCATTAGCGGAAAGGCTTGTGAGGGTTGGCTGCTGTGGGAGGGCATCACGAGAATTGCTGAAGTTCTACAACATCCTGGTCCCAAAGAAGATGAGTTTCGATCGCACGACAGCAGCCCCGAGCAATCATTGAGCCGTCTCGAACGCTATGGATTACTTGCTCCACCAGCTGAAGGACAAGATACCTCTTCTCATCTGCTGTCGGTTAAGACTGAGCGTCATCACGATATCCGCATGACTGCCAGCAGATTGTTTTGGATGGTTATCCAATACGTCTTTTTGGCGGCTACAGCGTTGCGCGCGTCGATCGGGATTATCGCGAGTTCATCGTCTTTACCGCTGAGATCGGCCGTCATAACAAGCGGTCAATCGGCTGTGGAAGCAGGCCGTCAGCCTTCGCCGCTAGAAGACGGGAATCAAGCTGAGAAGCAACTGCTGACCTCGAAGCGGCCTATAGTAAGCATGAAGTTATGGAGCTGTGCGTCACAACTTGTTGAGCTCGAGACACGCATGCCTTGGCTTTCAGGTTGCATATCCATGCTGCAATGGGGAGCGGTGGCTGGCCCAGGAAAGGTGGGCAATATCAATGGAGTATTGGACAGGTGAGTTGCAGCAACATTTTCCTCTACACTCTGGTTGGACGACCGCTGCAAGGGTATGCGTCAGTGCGTTCAAGCCAGTTCTCGGCCTGCAGGAAGCCCGCATGAACTTTCAGTCACTTGACTTAGGCGCCGGCGAATGCGACGGACCGCGTGTGCTCACACGCCGTCGCCTCGTGCCGACCTGCAGGAGACCCCAACACCATGTGGGCGGCAACTCAAGGCGTTTTGTGTCCCGTTTCTTGGCATTAGTCAGCCTGGTCATGCCAACGACGGACCGAGGTGATTATCAGCGTCTGAAGCGCAACGCCTATGACCAAACCAGATTTGCGAAGTCGTACAAGGCATCTCTCGATTTCGGTGCAGCGATATTTGCGCCTTGACCCGCCTGTCACGACCCCAGTTCTTATGGATGACACCCCCCGTTCGCGCCCGGTTGATCTCCACACATAGTGCTGGTCTAGCTCGGGACTGGCCGCCCTCTACTGTAAGACGCAACACTGTCTCGCGGCTCTATCCGTGCAGTTCGAATCCTTAGTACCTGCGCTGCACTCACGAACTGCGCCTTTGGTTGGAGAATGTCTGCGATGCTGTGGTCCTCCCAGTATCATCACGAAGTGGGACCGTGTCCCTAGTGGGAAATCGCGCTTCGAGGACGCTACGATCCGCAGCCTAAGTCGACCACACCTTCAACTCCTTACCCTTCACATGCATCAACCCTGCCGAGGCAGTCTATGCTGCTTCATGGGTTTATTGATCTAAGATCGCTCTCATCGTACGATTATCCATCGAAACGATCCCTGCGACGCCTCACTTCGTGGAGACCCTCGGATGGACGTTTCCCCCTGAAGTATCGTGGCTTGGACCGCGCATCGGCGCTTACCCATGTTCCGAATCTTTACCTTACCTGCATCTCTCATTCATTTGATGCCATATCCCTCGATACCTACATCCCGTGTCTGACTGCATGTTGAGGATTTGACGGTTCGCCGGGGTGCACTGCATATATGTGCATGGTCGCAAACCAATCAGGAATGCTTTTTTTTGCTGAATTTTCCCGCGCTAACCTATTTGCTAGATTCCTGTCCCATACCGTGCAAATGCGAGTTCTCAACCCCGCCTTCCTTCCCATGTTTCTCCGCACCGTTCGCGCGACTTTATTTCCTCGCAACAGTTTAGCTCCAGCGCGGCAGCCACCTTCAGACGAAGAAGTTGAGGAAATTAAGCGGTGTTGCGCCGCCGCGCTATTAGGTTTACTGCCAACGACGGTGGCATCTGCGTTCTTTGCGAACCAGAATCAAGTAGACCAGCTGCGGCATGTGGAAAGATTGCTGGACTGTCTCAATGACGCTTATCTCAACAAGCATCTCATCTTCGCAATTGTGGAACTCATATTGCTACGATTAGTGCCTGAACTCGGGGAGAGTGGGGTACAGGCTCTCCTTGAAGAGAGGCTGGGTTAGCCCCTTGAAGCTGCATTTTTTTTTCCTCTAAGGGTGTGGTTCAGGGCACCCGTACGCTGTCAATGGTCATTTTCTTGTATGCGTCATTGCTTTTGCTGCGGCCTATTTGATGAGAAGGCGTTGAGGGCGCATACTGTGGTCTGTTCGATGAGGTCGTTGCAGTCGACGTGAGGACACCTTTTGCAACCTACGTACTCCGCTAAGACTCCCAACAACGCACTTCGCTAATAAAGTACTAAAAAATATAAAATACTTTAATAAATTTTTATAAGCTACTAGCTTTTTTAAATTTTTTTTTATATAAATTTATAATACTAACGCTTATTTTACGTTTAGTTAAAAATACTTCTATACTAAATTTAAACGCTATTAATAATATTAATAAAGCCTAATATCTTTAAAAAGAAATAGTATAAAACTTATAAAAATAAATTTTTATATTAAATTACTATAATACCGCTAATACTACTAAAATATATAATTTATAAAAATTATTTTTATATTTTAATTATTACTACTATTAAATAAGCCTAATACTATCTTAGTAAAAGTAATAGTAAAAATATAAATAATACTTATAAGATTATATAAATTATAAAAAAAGATTTTTAAAATAAAAATAAGCCAAATAAAAAAATTAATCATAATATTTAGTAAATAATCTTTAAAAATAAAAAAATATATAAAATATACTATTACTAAATAGCTAATTAATTAATTTATCGTCCTTACGTCCCTGCTTATGAGCATTAGTTGACGCCTGAACTACACCGGGGCCAGAGCGTCGCGCATTTCCACTCATCGCCAGAGCCTCTCACCGCTGTGAAGCGCGATCATCCTTTCTTGAGAATACGATCAAGCCACCGTCGCGCTTTTGTCGCGAGATTCGAGTTCAGCTGAGCATGCATCGTCCCCACAAACACTCTCTTCCTTGGTCCAGCCATATCGCAAACGGTTAATGTTTAGGTATCTGCACTTATCATTGGAGCAGATACGCGGCCTTGCCTCCCCACTTGCGCTGGTCCGTCATACCTATTGCTTCGCGTACAGCGTGTACCCTCCAGTAGATACATCCACCGGATCCCGAAAATGAGGGGCTCGGTCCAATCAAAGGTGTTCAGGCAGCGCATGACGCCTCGTATCCAACATCCGACGATGACGAGCCTCAAACAGCTCATCGCAAAGTCATTCGGTCCATAGCTTGGATTTGCAGCTAGAGTTACTTCTTCGTACACCGCAAGTAAGTCGCTTGAACCCGACCGGGTTGCCTAATCCGACCCCGAATCCTTTATATGCAGTTTCGAAACATTTAACTAATCAAACTAGGCAGAGACGCAGAGCTGATACTGGCTGGACTTGCGGTGTACATGGAGGTACCTTTGCTGCTCCATCAGGTTCATGTAAGTAAGACGAGCTATGACGCTGTAGGTGGAAGCATGCGAAGGCATGGCAGTGGGCGGGCGGTGAGCGCTCGCCACTTTTGTAGTCTTCATTTGTGCCGACGCAACGGTCATACTCCACCGGAGCGAGGCTGCTAAATGCAGACGGTCGAAGGTTTCTGGAAGGTCGCATTGGAAGAATATCAGGCACTGAGTGTTGAACGAAGCAGCAGTGAGCAGCTTCGTGTTGGACATCGATCGCAGTCAGTCATCGATCGCAGTCAGTCATCGATCGCAGTCAGTCATCGATCGCAGTCAGTCATCGCGTCCTCTGAGCAAAAGCCGCGTCCTTGAGATGTGAGATTAAACCCTTTGCAGCGCAATTAGCGTCCCAGGCTTCCTGGTCTGGCAGAGCGGCGGTCAAACGAACATGCTTCTTTCCGGTGGCCAAAGCACGCCTCGTCCCCCCGCATCGGCATCACCCTCACCAAAACCGTACAACCGCGAGGACTGCTGCCAATGACGGTGCGCATCACTATGCTCGCCTCTTGCCCGAGGAAGTCGTCATGCGCGTTTCTTGCTATTCCGAATGCAAAAATGTCGTGTTCTTCGGCATACCTTCGGATACAAGTCGGAGCCCACAAGGCGACTACGCTACAAATGCGTGGGGTGAGAGTTCCAGGATGAACTTATCAGTGAAGCTAAGAAAAAAGGTTTGCCTGGGAACATGGGCTAGAAAAGCAACAACTCTGAAGCCGGTCTCCACAAGGGTCAACCAAGCGCCGATATCCCGCCTCCGAATTACGAATCGATTGCGATAACAATATGCGAAGTTGTTTCAATGACCTTGCAGCGGACATACGCTTTACTGGTTCCTGAACACCGTGGCCGTTGGGCTGCAAGGGTCCTCGGCAACCACTGCCTACCCCCGTCGCTACGTTTCTTGAATCTTGACACAGGTGTCCACCGATTGCGTTTCCGCTCCTAGGACAGGATCTGGCACATGAAGTGCCGGACGTCCTGCGGCGTCAGGTAAAGGAAACGGATCCTGTTAAGCGTCTATCTAACGGCGTCTGCCAAAGCTTTCTGCCCTTTACCATGGCCACCCCGGGCGTGCTTCATAAAATAGGATTACGACCCTGGTCGATGAGCAAGAATGGCACGACGGTTCCCGCACCACGTCAATAATCGAACGAAACAGCAGGCTACCCTATAGCCTAGCGGGGCCGCGAACTCCGCGCTATCAGCGAACAAGTTGAGTCAACGCTCGCATCCAAAAAACTTGACTCGCAAGCGAAACGTTCAACACATTTCTTGACATGTCGAGTCAGGACGATGTGCGGATAGCCGAAACTCGCTGCCAGTTTGACGCAATGGATCGAATGACGCCACTTCCGCAGAGGCACGTGGGTACGGGACGTGCTGGTCCATCATCAAACATTGGCGGAAATGAAGTTCGATATTTGTATTGCATGAAGCAGGAGCTAGGCGTCCCGAGGAAGCTCCCGAGGAAACGGTTTCCAATGTCGCGGCGATGGGAGGAGGCACGGATAAGGTCCCACTGACTCTGAACACCACGACATCAACTCTCTCAAGCAGAAGAAAATCTGTCGGATAATGCGGTCATCAATTTCCAAGGTCCCACGTGTGTATGCTATCCTTCGAGGTCCGCAAAATAGTCTCGAAGCAATATCACTTAGGGTGCGAATACCGGCACGACCCCTCGTATTATGTCTTTCCCACGGTATCATGATCCAGCTTGACCATCCTAGATCCTTCCTCACCGTTCAGCTTTGCATACTCGCTGACTGCATCCCTTCCCTGTCACCGGTGCAGCGGGCCGTCTGTTTCGTGTGTCTTCTCACGCTACATGATGCATGATGCAAGGACCCCCGCGGCGCGTAGCATGTCAGATACGGCCAAGTCTTCAAGGACCGCTGCTTGGCTGGCTGTATGTCTATGCTGAGGATATCTGGTGTAAGTATTATGCCGTCAGGCGCACAGTTGAGGCGCCCAACGCGCACCGGAGATTGCGTCGTGCAGCACGCAAAGTAAAAGTGAAAGGACAAGGGTTTATCGCAACCCGCATTCGAACCTTCTGAAAGTCAAGTGACGGGCGGTGGTGCGTCTAATTTGTGGGGTACTTCGCGCGGCTGATATTGAAGCGTAGGGCTGGGACGCTATGGGCGACAAGGCGGTACAATGGGGTAGCGAATCATAAGGTAATCGATTAAATGCGAATGTCGCACAGTACGGACGAGCCCGTTGTAATACGGCGACGACGTGGGAATCTCGGCAAGCTACGATATCGGCGGGTAATTTGTATTCTCCGCGGAGCGCCACCCCACACTTTAGGCCTGTACCTCATTCGCCATGTACCTGGCTGTCAATTCTTCCTGCGTAACGCAGGTGAGAAAAGTAGCCCGCCATACTTGCACGATTATTTCTGAAAGAGCAAGAAGCCTTGCGAGACGCAAGCCCAATTCGGTGTCCTGCAGCCCAATCCAGTCGTCGGGAGACAATGCCGCTACCCGCTCCGCCCACGTTACACCACCTCATGCACGCCCGAATCCTGCTCTCGGCCCAATCCACTACCTCCGCACATTTGACGTCGCACAGCATACATTTTCAGTCACGTGGTTCCGTTATCCCCACATTGAGGACCCTTAATTCGATCTTGGCATAAACTGTTGGTTACGTTGGGCAACCTTTCAACCTTTGCACCTATTCTACCAACAAGAAACCCTGCGTACTACAAGGTGACGTCCGGCAGCGCCCGCTCTGTGCTATATCGAGAGATCCATTCTTGGTGTTCTATCGCTATTCCGGTGGTGCAACACGTCTTTGACAGGAAGGGCAATGAGGAACAGCCGGCGCGGGTGAGATGACATTGCCCGTCTTGTGTACTGTTGAGGACCCGGGAGCGGTTGAAGTATGCCGGTACTGGATCGTTCTGCATGCAGAGTGTATTTGTGTTTTGCGCAACATTGGCTGGCAGTCTTGTTCGGGTTCCGGATCGCAACCACACGCCAAACGACATATCGTTGATAGAAGCGTGGCCGCCGCAACGGCTGTTAAAAGGCGGGTCGTACCGGGTCTTGGTAGATGCTTTCAACGTTGGCATGGAGAGCGGTTCGCATTGGCGCAAAAGGACAACGCCCCCAGGAGGTGTATCACCAAAAGAAACAGTCCGTCAACATCGTACAAGATGTTGTGAGACGCAATCATTTCAAAAAGGGAATCCTGCGTACATCATCTCTTCCCTGAGCAACGTCTTCTTCCTTCTTTTGTTTAGGTCATATGAGGCTTGGCTGGTATCTGCCCGTCCTGGATTGGATTCATGTACATGGAAACTTTATTCTTGTGTTGCGCGTACATACCACCAGGGACTATGCATTGTCCAACCTGTCAGACTTAGCGCTGCTATTAGCACCATCACACGAAATCTGTGCGCTCCCGTACTTGCGTACGCTCGAGTACTCGCCAATCCTCACAAGCGCACCTGACATGCCAAATTTTCAATTACCCAGCTCCTGTTTCTCGTCAGAACCAAGGCAGTTCGGTCCAAATTCGTACCGTGCAACTACGGCACCAAGCATCCGCTCCGTGTCCCCCAGGAACAGCTCAAGTCGATAGCAAACTAGGGCTTTATATGAGGACAGAGACGTACTTGTATCATCGGCATCGCCTATCCGACTGCCTCCCCACGAGCCACTAACCGCACCCATCTTGCCCTCCACCCCTAGCTCGCCCCACCGGATCAGACGAGACGCAGAGATCTCCGCCCTATACCAATCCCTCCCTCTCATCGGGGGCTGCTCCACCCTCGATAGCCTTCTGATCAGCAAGAACCCCGCCGAAAAAAAAGCGCTTCTCGATGACACGCTCTCGCGTGGCCCATTGTATCCGAGGAACGAACAGGCTCCGTCCGTCGCACGTTGCAAGGTTCCCGACTCGTACAGAGGGCCTAAGCCGCTGTCTCGAAAGCGCAAGATGCTCGACTCGCATCGTCAGCACGGCGCTCGCCAAGCGCGAAAAGCCCCGTAGCGCGCAGACGAGCCCTGGCACCTCGCTTTGCGGCCAAACGTGCTCTGTGCGCTGCCTGCCGTGGGTGGCATTTGCTCGAAGCGACGTAAGCCCTTCGGGGCTTGCTTACTCCCGCTGCCGAACCTCCCTGATGTTCGTGCGCTGCCCTGCTGTACCCAAGCGAGCTCCGTGAGGGCGTCGGGGAGCCGGGAAAGCAGAGCACAGTCCCAATGGGGCTGTGACTCGCACGAAGCAAAGGTCGTCCGTTGAACTGTCCCGCGAACATGCAAGCCGTATACTGTAACTCCTCGGTCCCTCAGGAACGCCCGCCGTGACTAAACGCACGCCCGCGGGGGCGCGCACCAGATACCCAAGGACACCCCTTCGTATGCAGACTATTCAGGCCCGCTCGTGGGGTGGCTCGCGAAAGATTGCATCTCCACTATATGACATTCAATATGCCAGCCTCATTCTACGTGCCGGTCGTTAAGGTAAGGGTACCTCGAGATTCGCTCGCCACTTTCATGCAGAATGGATAGACTGGTCGTTGCGCTGCACACAACTCGTCCGTCTGTGCAATGGTGTCCCAGTGAGTCACCTCTGCATTAGCCCTCCCGCGTGCAACGGCGACGGGCACCACAATGTCCCCATCAGAGCCTGTGTTCAACGTCCAGCTCCCTCTTTACCCAGCCTCGGCATGATCCGATAGTTGCGAGCCCAACGGCGCGTGTCCTGGCACACGTGTACGTGTCCCTTGCGCAACGTTTCCCAATTCAAAAGAAAACATAGCATAGAGACTTGAATTATGAGCGAGGATAGTGAATCAGGTGGACAAATAAGGTGAGCTATCGTATTGGTATTGACTGGTCATTGCGCACACGGGTTAGCACCTAACACAGTTCCCTCACTGCCTTTGTACCCCTGGATCGAGGTCTAGGCGTACTTATGATTTCTTGGTATTGGTATTGACAAATCGGTAATTTGATCGCCAAAGGGTGCCACCGGGTACAGGTAACCGCCACTTGCGTCGTGGACAGCAACTCGCTCGGCTGCTCTAAACCAGGCTAAGGGTTGCGTGGCTGAACCTATCACCCCTTGACTAGGTCCAGGGATCTTTTGTCAGGCAATCCTGAGCTGCGCCTTCAACTCCTCAAACAATCTTACTTAAGGTGACCCCACATATCTGTGACGAGAAGACATAGCAGGAAGCGAAGCGTGAGCTTCAAAGTCGTAGTTGTATAAAAGCTGCAATGTAAATGTAGAAAGCATGGATCGAAAATGAGAAGAATAGGGAAACATACAGCAGTAATGATCCGCGCGAGCGGTTACAGTCTTGTTCTGGGGTGTTGTAGATCCTAACATCTGAAACAAGTATCGACACGCAGGGGTATAGAGGCCGTTGCAAGATAAAAACCGATCTAGTAAAAACATGTAGGTCAAGGGAAGCTCGACCAAGAAATGAACAAGGAAAGGTAATGACGATCCTGCTGATAATGCTGATGCTAAAGCGCTTTGAATGGTTGTGAGGCAAGGGAAAATCCAAATCTCAATGTGCTCATGATCGCATGGATAACCGAATAATCCCTCCGCGGTGCTGCACGGGTATACCATTCGCATTGTACTCCGTGACCCATGATTTAAAATGGCGTGCATGGATAAAAGCGTTGTTGTAGCCTTGTACGCTCAAGCACTTGTGTGCCGTCGCTTGGTCGCATTATCAAGAATAGCCAGACTGGTAGGACCCGCGCTGGTAACGGTACCACTAGTGTAACGGATCGATGCTCTCGACCTTGTCGACCGTGCCATAATTGGGCTCCGACGTTCGGCGCAGCCCGGACGGCAGGCTTTCCGAGCTGCGCTTGATCTTGAGCTTCTCCATAAGCTTGCCGATTGTGACATACTCTTGTGGTTCCACGACGAAATCTTCATGTTGTTGCTGGAAGAAGGTCCAAACGAGCTCCAATGCGCGTGCAGCCTCTTCTTGCGAAGGTGTATCAGGTGAGGTGTCTTCTGACACGGTTTTCAACAAATTGGACTGTTGCGCAGAAATGCTGACTGATGGCATCGTGGGTAATCCATTCGGCACTGGGGGAGGTTGCATCGAATTCGTGACCGTCGTGGGTGAAGCCTGCATGGCATCGTCCATGGCAGCTAAAGACGGCTGGAATTCCTCCATAGGAGAGTCTAGCGCGGTGGAATTAAGGAACTTGGGAGTAAGCGCCTCGGACGATGGCGGTGGTGATATGTACTGCTCGACACCAACCAACATGGGGAACGTTTGACTCCGGGGTCGTTGGAAGTTGTTACTACCTGGTTGACCCTGAGCCTGTTGGTTGCCCATGAAGGGATTCGGTCCGCATGCTGAGTCAGGCGTGAAAAATGGCGATGACAGTGAGGTTGGACTTGTGGGACCGGCTGAAAACGACGACGGTGCGGTGTCGGTGAAGACACTGGATAGTGATGTGTTACTCTGCGAGTGAAATGGGCGCCGATTGTTTGAGAAGTCTTGTATATCTGGGCTTTCTGTCTTGAGTTCTTCCTTGCTGGGTTTTGCCGAGGCCAAAAGTGGTGAGGGTGATACCCCGCTTGGCGAGGCAGGCGAGATGCCTCCAGGCGTGTGCACGTTGGACGGCGGATTTGATGTCCCTTCGGATTCCTCTGCGATGGAGCCTGTTCTGGACTTAGAACCTAGCAGATTATTCTTCTGCTTGAACTTCTCAAGCCAACTAGTGCTGTTTGCCTTGAAATGGCTGTCGCTGTTGCCCACCGTTGCCGCAAAAAACTTTGCTTTCTCTCGAATGATGTTGTCGGTGAGAGGTAGGCCTTGTCGCGTGTGGTTCCGCGCCCAGTTGGCGAGCGCACGCTCGATATCAGGAAACTTGCCTTTGGACCTTTTTATGGGTGATCGGCTGCCGTCGTCCTGGTAAAGGTATTTCTCCTTCTGACGCAGCACTTTAGATACGGTACTATACATGGTAAGCAAAAGCATGAGTGTTGGTGTGATGCGTGTCTACCTTCGCTCCACGCCAAACATGGCTGCATGACAAGTCAGTCAACTACCCGCGTTCCATCCGTGACAAGGTTTGGCTTACCTCCGATCTCGGTCTGCTTGACAGTAGGATGTTCTTCATGATACTGGCACATTCGCCTGCGGTCCGCGTCCGTGAGGGTCTTGCGTGGGGTGCTGGATGTGCGTCCGGAGTGGGTTGAGGTTGCCGACACGGGCGTCGCTGAGACTGGGGTGATGGGCACCGGCGCCGAAGGGAAGATGGGAGGTACGTAGGTCGATTGGCTCGTCAGCATGCTCGGCCATTGGGAAACCTGGGGCATGATCAAGGGGTGGAGCTGCGAATGTGCGGTCCGTTGCTGCGGCGGAGGCTGCATGGTGTTGGTGTATATGGGCTCCATGGGAATTGGGCCATAGCTGAACTGGCCGAAGTCTTGCACGGGGGCGTGGTGCTGAGGGTCGTAGGGAGCGGCGTGTGCCCAAGTCGCAGTGTGGTCCTCATAGGAGTCCTGGTGGTGGTGCTGGTGGTGCTGGTGGTGGTGGGGGTGCTCGTGGTCCATCTGCAGTTGGCTCATGGAAGCTCTGGTGGCACGACGAGGGAAACTGGATGCTCGCGGGCGCGGGAGGGTCCGTGTTAGAAGTCGAAATGAGGGGGCGGCTTTGCAAGCATCTGCGCCTTGGGGTTGGGGATGGTGTTGCTGGGGGCGGTGGGCGTGAGCTCAGAGCGGCAGCGTGCATGCATGCATGGGACGGACGAGTGTGGACAGACAAGAGGAGGCAACGATGCGGCGCGGATAGGCTTGCAGCGCGTACTTGAGCGAAGTCTGGTCGGTGGCCAGGGCCCTGGTGCGTGCGCGGCGGGCGGCGGCGGGTTGCAGCGGCGGGAGAGGGGCCATGGTGCTGTTTGTTTCGAGCCCGAGCGACCCTGTCGACCTGGCGTGCAAAGCAGCGCGGCCTGTGCGCGCCCTCCCCGGCCAAGCGACACCGCGCCGCCAGGGCTAGCGCGCTCGGGGATGCGCCCCCAGAGCAGCGACAGATGCGCCCAGCGTGCGGGCCTGCGAAGCGGCCGCGAGCCCTGCTGGCCCAAGCCGGCTTCGCTCCCACGCACGCGCAGCGGCGCCAAAAGGCCAGCAGCACCCTCCACGCTCCACAGCGCCATCCCACCGTCCGGCTAATCTGGCGCTGCCGGATCCGGTCGCTCCCAGCGCGTGCCCTGTTTGGCCCGTTGCCGTGCTCGGTGGCGTGCGACGCGCGACCGCCTGGCTCCAACGCTGCTCAGGTACGCGAGGCGACCATGCCCGCGGCCCGATTGACCGTCCATCGTCGGCGCCGCATAAAGGAGATGCCGCCTTGAGCACCCAGGCTGCCGATGCGCGCAAAGGGCTGAAACCCTTCCGCAAGGCCTGCCATGGACAGAGCCACCAGAGACGTATTAGGTTTGACCCAGGAGCCACTCAGGCGAGCCTCCCCATAATCATTAGCGCCCAAACCAGAGCGCGCCTCTGAGTCGCCAGCACGCCTGCATCCCTGCTTCTTTTCTCCGAGTCGTACTCTCGCGGGAATCATTAGACCAATCGAGCAGGCCAGAGCCGGGGAAAAGGGCTAGAGAATGATCGTCGTATTGCTCAGCTTCCGAAATCACAGCACGGGAAACCAGATGCTAATACACACGTTACTCCCGACCTTGCTCGGCACCAACCGCACTCGTTGTGTCGACTGGTACCGCCTCGTGATTTGTCGTACTTCCAAATCCCCCCCGGCGAATGATCGGGGGCGCATTCGCTGTGTAAGCTGCCTTGACCGAAATAGCGCCCGTGTGTCCGCCGTATAATGCCTTTAATACTGCGCATCGGCCAAGTCAGCTCTTCAAAGTCGGCCACGCCCTCATCCTATAGGAACAAGTAGCTGCCATGCGGCATTGAGACATGCAAGCCATGGTCCGTACCTCTCGCTCCACTCGCACCCTTTTGCTGAGAAAGGCATCTTAAATGCCGTCACGATTCAGCATCCATGCTGGCCATTATCGCTTGATAATCGTGACTGGTCAAATCGGTGAGCCGTGGGGCATCAATATAGAGAAGCATTGGACATACTGATGTCTTCATCGGCGAGCTCGTGAGACAGCCCGACACGCTGTGGCTGGTGCTTTACCGATTTACCGTACACAATGGCATGCTTGAACTGCTCCACGATGGTCTTGTGAATAGAGTTACACTGCACCATCCGTTAGCGAATTCATCCAACCGTTGGCGTTGCGTAGCCACGTACAAAATCTTCAACCGTGCAAGCGGTTGAACGAAGCACGACTGGGGCCGAATAGTCGGGCATCTTGCCCTTCGGTTTCGTATAGACACGGACTAGATTCAGTTTCTCCCACATCTGCTCCAATAGCTCGTCGATGTTCCAGCCATGCTCTGAGCTGATGGGGCAGGCATTTGGAATCCGGTATAGTAGATCTAACTCCTCGATGGAGATGGCGTCGATCTTGTTCAGCGCGTAAATAACAGGGATATAGCTTCGACTCTTCGCTTCAATGACATCGATCAAATCGTCGACTGTTGCGTCACATCGAATCGCTACATCGGCATTGGCCATGCGGTATTCGGCCAAGACAGCCTTAATTTCGTCATGGTCGATATGCGTAAGAGGAACAGTGGACGTAATGTTGATGCCGCCCTTGTCCTTCTTTTTCAAGACAATATTTGGCGGACTCTTGTTGATTCGAATGCCGAAGCCCTCCAGCTCGTTTTCAATAATGCGCTTGTCGGAGAGCGGCTTGTTCACGTCCAGCACAATGAAGATCAAATGGCAAGTCTTCGCGACAGCAATAACTTGCCGACCGCGACCTTTTCCGTCTTTGGCACCTTGGATGATACCTGGCAAATCGAGGATTTGAATCTTGGCACCGTTGTATATGACTTGTCCAGGAACCGTCGTGAGGGTCGTGAACTCGTAAGCGGCAGCTTCGGAATGCTGGCCTGTCAACCGGCTCATAAGCGTACTCTTGCCCACGGACGGGAAGCCAATGAAACCGACGCTGGCAACACCGGTCCTAGCAACATCAAACCCAACACCGCCGCCACCTCCACTTGAGGAGGGTGTGAGCAGCTCTTTCTTTAGCTTGGCGAGCTTCGCCTTGAGTTGACCTGCGAACTATGAGACGGGGCCGTAAGCGATTCGGATACGTGGGAGCGGTACCGAGATGGAAGGACGTTGCTTTGTTTTTCTGCGTCCGGGCCATCTAAAACACGGCGTCAGCAGTTGCGGGCAGACGCGTATGGAGCATGTCTTACTTCGGCCTCGATTTCTTTGATCTGCCCCGCAACACGTATTAGCCTCCTGTTTGCGCAAATTCCCAGGTACGGTGCTCACCTTGTCCACCGTGGTAGCCATGGCGTCTGCAAGTAATGCGGCGGGCGTGTACCTGCAGCAAATGGGGTGCTGGTGGTGTGTCTCGCAGCGGAACAAAAAAAAAAGTGAGGTTGAGGGTTGAGGCTGTTTGATGACGCGAGGGGCAATCGCGTCGGAGGAAAGTGCCACCGTCCCGGGTCGTCCCTGTCAACCTCACAGTCCGACACCAGCCGGCTGGTCGTTTGCTCGCCGACGCACCGTGCAACACGCCGAACATGCCGGAAGGAAGGATGGCTGCCCCGTCGCTGCCGACCACTATCGTGTGGACACGAAACAGACTAAAGAGCACATTCTTACATAATGGATATCGTTTGTGTCGCACGTCCAGCAATCCTCTCACTTCTACAATTACCAACTACATACATAAGCACCGCAGCGGTTTCGACCAATCTGGAGCCCATCCACCTCCCCTTTCGTTTGCCCATCGTCTCTAGTCTTAGCAACTAGTGATGGACATCGAAGCCGTAACGCAAGAACGCCAGAGAAATGCCTTTGAAACCCTCGTCGACCAGCTCAGCCAAGAACTCGGGCCCTGTTCAGGCATCAATTCAGAAGACGTTGATGCGGAAGAGCTGGAACGAATGATGCGAGAATATGTCTCGGACAGTGCACACTGGGAGAAGTATTTCTTCCCGAGCCCGCACCATGCGTACACCCGTAACCTAGTCGACAAAGGCAACGGCAAAAGCAACCTGGTATGTCTGAGTGTCCGCGTTGCACTATGATGGGCAATAAAAAGGCCGGCCGGAAGCAGCCGGATTCGAACCCAGAACCGTACTTATTCGAACAAGTCCCACATACAAGCCTTACTGATGCCAATAGCTCATTCTTGTGTGGTCTCCGAACAAAGCAAGTCCGATACATGAGTGAGTGTGCCTTCGCATATGCTCGGGATCCTGCAGGACCGTGTCAATAGCTAGAATGCTCTGTGTCACCTCTTGATTAGCATTACACTGCCCGATCACTCTCGGGCTCCTCATTGACCCAAAGCAGGATGCCTACTGACAGCCACGTTCTAGCCATGCCAATGCACACTGCATAATGAAAATCCTGAAAGGGTCGCTAGTGGAGACGCGATACGCCTGGCCGACTGTGAATCTCAATCGAGGGGAGGATCACCCACTCCAAATCATATCCCAGAAAATGTATGGAGAAAACGAAGTCACCTACATGTCCGATAAGCTGGGCTTGCATCGCATTTCCAACCCGGACCCAGAAGAATACGCTGTGTCGCTGCATCGTAAGTCGAACCGCTGCACATAATACAGTTTGTGAAGCAAGAAAGTGGGCATCAGCGACCTTGCAAACCAGCGCCTGTCATCGAGGATGTGTTATTCAGAGGCAGACCATCAGTGGATGCATGACCGCAGGTGAATTCCTGACGGGTGTTCTGGCGTACACAGCGAGGGTCCCGCGTTTCTGACAGGGGATTCTCTATCGCTATACTAACTTGGTTTAGTATACACTCCACCGAACGCCGCGGTTTATGGGTGCAATGTGTTCGACGAGGCGACCGGCCAAGCAATACACATGGCAAAGTGCAGTGTATACTCTGAGTATGGAAAGAAGGAGCCGCGGCTTTGAACGCGAGCATTGAATGGGATGCAGGAAATGTCAGAATTTACTCGCTTTTATCATAATGGACAGCATTCTTTGGTCTCGAAAGTGGTGAAGAGTGGGGTCACCAGCTCGCGGGTGTACTACCAGGACAAGCTGGCATCCATTGACTGTTTCTTCCCGTACGTGTTTTGCTTGTCTGTTTGTCTTTCTGCGTTTCAAAACAACCCGCAAGCAGTGCTCTGTTTTGCTAACCCCGAGCAATTTTCAACCGGGAGGTATCCCGCCACTTTCACCCATTCAACCTTTTGTGTCTCCATGCCACGTACTCAGTACACTGAAAAGCATGGGGAGTCTCGTCTCTCTTCTGGACTTGTCCACTTCCCTCCGCTGTCACAAATCCGCGCAGCTGAGGGTAAATAACGTCAAGCTTTTCACCACGCGGCACGCCTAATACCACTCCGAGCGCATTGGCCCTCAAAGCACATTCACTCCCTTCACCGGTATTTAACTCCCTCCACTCCAAGTACGGAATACCCACTCGCTTTACTTCAACATTTCAACTTCTGAGTACATCATCACCTTTTGTATGTCAACACTATTTGTTCATCATGGCAGACCTCGCAACCAACAACGTTCCCACCAATACTGGCAACGTTTCAGGTATCAAATTGCCCCCCACCATGGCTCCGGAGCAGGTCGCCGCAGCGCACGATCACATCATGACAATCTGGTGGCCTCAACTGTGTCGGAGTTCTCGTACGCAGGCAATGATCGATACCGGCATGTTCGAGGAAGCCTGGTACGAGAATGGCTTACTCGACATCCTCAACCCTGCTTTCTGGAAGATCCTCAATGCACTTGTCAGTATCACGGTTCTCAAGACACCTAGGAACCATATGCTAATCATAGCAGGGCAATCTCTATGCCAAGATCCAGGCCCACTACCCGAATCAGGAGGACATCATGACATTCCGCGTTCGCTGGTCTATTGACCACGAGACCGGCTTGGTGAACTTGTGCGCCCAAGGCAAGAAGAATGCCGCGGGTGTTGCGAAGTGCTTCCGCGCTATGGGTACGGCTTCCGGCTGGGTCGATTTTCAGGCGGAGCTAAATGTGCTGCGGGCTCGTCGCGACGCCGCCGACAAGACGTAAGTCTTACTTACCTTTCCGAAGTAACCACTATCTTTAATAGGGTGCTAACTCTTTCCACAGTACCGATCCTGAGGAGGCCGTTGTTAGTCCTCAGACCTTTCCCGCCGGCGATAGAACTATCTTGCACAATGTATCCTTCCGCCCTACCGGCCACGCCCCGGTGGTCTCTTCCATCCCGAAACAGGACATCGTGGAGCAGATGACCCAGGCCCTTCTTGATGAGCCCACAACGGCCAAGTCCGAAGACGAGCAGATTTCCACCAAAGTCTCCAAGTGGATCGCTGCCCAAGTTCATTACAAGGACCAAGACCCCTTCCTTGACCACCCCATCATCCAGCCGCCCGATACTTCCACCGTCTACGGCAATTCCACTGATCGGGAGGTCATGAACAACAAGATGGGCGTTACTCACGAGGAGTACGGTCCGTGTACTGACTACCCCGATGTCGGCGGTTTTACCAGCGTCTCCGACTCCGCTATCCCTGACGTGGAGGCTTCTTGGACTCTTCCCGACAAAGACAACGTGGTTGGGGTCGGGAAGGCTGATGAGTGGGAAGACTGGATCAAGGTCGGCGAAGGCTCCGACGAGGATGACGTGTACGTCCAGTTAGTCCTGCCGAACACGTACAAGTACACGAAGAAGGATGCGGTACCGGCGGCTCGCAAGGGCTGGTTCAAGGGCTGGTACTCGAAAAAGGCTTGAGCGCAGCATGACGTCGATGTAGTGTGGATTTGGTGTGGTGTTTGAATTGCGTTCATGCGTCGCTCCACGCGAGTGACATGTGTGCATCTGGGATTCTTGGAAGCATGGTTCTGGCATCATTAGGGCGCGGTATATGAAAGGTCATGCGCGTTTCTCAACGGCTTCGAGGTGACGTGGGATTTTAAGGGTTTCGAAAAGAGTTTCACGTTATCGTAAAGTGTAATTACCTAATAAGTCGCGCGCTAGATCCTGGTAATTATATAAAACTTTCTATACTTTAATATAGATCTTAAAAGAAAAACTAAAATTATAAATAAAAATTACTAAAACTAAATATATATATATATATATATATATAAGTATAATAATAAGTAAATAGATAATAAAAAGATATATAGTATATACGCTTAAAAAAGTCTTTTATATAGTAAATCTTATCCTATAAATAGTTAAAATAATCCGGACTCGACCGTGACGGCCGGATCTAATAGGTTATAATAGTAGTACTTATTAATAAATATATAATAAGATAGAGATTTTTTTATTTTTTTTTTAATACTAACTATCTATTTTCTTTTATACTTAAACTATTATATATTATCTTACCTGTACTTATAGGTATTTTATAATACTCTCCTCCTTCTCCTTTTTATACTTATTTGTCGTCCGCTATATATATCTATTATTATTAATTACTGTCTATTACTATCTTATATATAGCTTTTTCTCTTCTTATCTTTAGGCTAGCTTTTAGGGTATTATTACTAATACTATTTTTACTAGGTTTTTTACGTTTTATAGCTATACTACTATTAGGGTAATAGTATATTATACTATTTTATTCTTAAACTTAGCGTAGTTAGAGTTATTTTAGTTTTCTAATATAGCTAAAAGCTATTACTTTTATTTATAAATATAGTTTAGGTTACTTATAATAGAATTTTTAGAATTTATTATCTTTATAACTATATAGGTTAGTAATAATTATTATTACTATAGTTGTACTGGTATAGGTATAAGTATAGTATATACTAGACCTACTTCTTTTTTATAAAGATATAGTCTATAATTATTATAATTATTATTTATTTTATATCTACGGGTTGCCTATAAAAGTTAAATTTTATTATAGTATTCTAGAGCTCTATAAGAATAATTAGTAAAAGGGTTTTTACTAAAAGCTTTTTTATTACTAGTATAGTAATAAATCCGGTTACGTAAAAATTATTATAAATATTACTTTTATAAGATTATTTAGCTATTATAATATAATATAGTGTGTGTAGTAATATTTATAAAAAAAAATATAAGTAGCTACCCGGCGTAGTAGACTACTAGTTATACTTTTTTTTTTATTTTATATATATAGTAGCGGGGGTACTAGTATATATTAATACTTTATAGTATACTATAGATATACTACTTTTTTCTTTCTTTCTTTTATAAATAGGCGTCTAGTACTAGATTAAAAGGTAATATTTATTTATATATTACTATTTTAACTTATTATAACTAAGTATAGTATTTTTAGTATATATATTAATATATAACTACGCACTGCGTCTTCTATTATTATATTTAAATTATTATAAAGCCGTTTTACAGAAACCCCTATAGTAGTTAGTAGTTATTTTTTTTAAAAATATAAGTATTACGCTAAAAGTGTAGCTTTATTTAAAAAAAAAAAAAAGTTAAAATAATAATTAAAAAAAATTTAAAAATAATATAAATAGTAGAAAGCTAGTATTATAAAATATAAATTTATAAAAATAGTCTATAGGGTAGCGTTAGCTAAAGAAATAAAGTATTATATTATAAAAATAAAAATCTTATATAATAGATTTATAAAGTAGTTAAAAATTAATTAAAATTATAAATTATAAATATTTTAAAGGCGTTATTAAGTTATAATATTAGTTAAAATAGTTAAGAGCGCCGGTAGTTTCAGTTCTAAATAAAGCTTAGATCTAGTAACTTACTTCCCGGTCGGTCATTCTAAGGACACCGCTGCTCGCGTACACAGCATGAATAGTATTCAAAACATATATAACTACTAGGTATGGAATGACTTGCAATTATTGATTACGATCAAAATATACGTCCTTGCGTGGTATAGGTAGCCCTTTCTTGACGCGGCATTCATCCGTAGCAACTGCAATGAACGCGCACAGACATCCGTCACGCTCACAAAGCTATAATTGCCCAGAGCACAATATATTTAATGGCCTTCAAAATTAAACAAACTACTTTGGAACTATGCCTAACTGTGTGCTTCACAGAAACTAGATGGTCTTTGTACTGTGGGTCCACATCCATGCGCTGTTTCTTCCATGTCGCCGCACTGATATGGTTCTCCCGCTCATATTTCCAATCTCGCCATGCGACGCTGCTTGAATGGTCCCACATAGGCTTTCCTTCCTTCCACAAAATACATTATCAGTGCCAGAAGAAAGACTCCCACAAACATTACTACACTGCTATTAAGCCTCTCGGCGTTGACAGGCGTTTCGTTCGGCCAGAAGCACCAGAAGAAAGCAACCACGACGTACGAAAGATGAATAGCGTTTACTATCGGGCCCCATCTTCTGAAGCTCCATCGCGCGACAGGAAGCAGCTCGGGATGATAGAGGCGGCGGTAGAGCACGCATGAAAGCGAGCAGAAATAGGTAAACATCAGCGATACGATCTGGAGCGATATGATCGCATTGAAAGCAACCAAACTGCCGATGTGATGAGGGGTAGAAGCACCGTGATGATGCATGTTACCAGAACTGCGTTCGCGGAGATCTCTTTGTGAGTGTTCACTCTGGCGAGCCAGCTCGAGAAGGGTAAACCCTTGTCGCTAGCAAATGCGAAAGTTTGGCGAGCAGTTGACGCGCCGAAGTTGACGTTGGCAGCGGAGACGATGAGGAGAACGATGATTGTTAGCGCATTGACGCCAGCGGTGTTCATTGCTCCTTTGAAGACGTAAAGGAAAGGTTAGCCTGAGGGGTCGTCGATGGCGTCTTCGACCGAGGGCATGGCGAAAAGGTAAGTTATCAGGAGACGATGGCCATCCAACTGTTGCCGATATATGACCAGAAGAGGGAAATTGGGACGTAGCGGTCAGCGTCGCGCACTTCTTCGGCCATGTGCGCTGTCGCATCAGAGCCTGGAGTTATGAGTCAGCCTTCTTCTTCATGCAAACGAGATTAACACCCACCGAGGATTGAGTAGATCGCAAATATTTGGCCGACCATAGGAGAAAGGCCCATCCTGTTCCAACCGCCGCCATTGCTAAATTCAGTAAATACCCGCTCTGCGCTGTTGTGAGGAGCAAGTGTCCAAAGAACAGTAATGACTGCAAAGAACGCCAGAATATGGATAATCATGATCGGGTTCTGGATGCGGGGCCAGAAGTCGTGACTCCAGATGTTGACGATATAGAGAATCAGAACCATCGCCCAAGTGAACAAGGTGCCATACCATCGTTCTGGTCATAGCTTTCATCGTTGACTTGGAGCAGCGCTTGAATCAAGGTCCCAGTGGTGAAGCAATCTGCGGCATTGCTGGCTTGCCAGGATAGCACCGACATCCATCCTACTATGTAAGATAGAAAGCGCTGAATGCTAGGCGGCGCGAATTCTGACACCCAATGGTATTGACCGCCCGATGTCGGAGCTCTATAATTTTCACCGTTAGCAGACGTAGAGCTGTGTATTACAAAAAGAGTCGTACATGGACGCCATTTCAACCAAGCTCAGTCCTACAAAGCTGAAAGCCAGGACACTCCAGATGAAGCCCCAGAAGAGACCAGCAAGTCCTCCATCAATGAGGCCTTGGATGTTCGTCAACATGAAGTACTCCCATATTGCAGTCAGCACAACTGCAAAGGTCAGCGCTGATAAGGGGCGGTGGTTTCGCTAGTATGATCAGCACTGCCTTGCTTCACGGAATGATCATGTATGTTCTGCACGCACTTTAAGCTCCTATGTCTTTTCCAAGCGGTACATGTGTTTCTGATCTGCCTTTGTGAACCCTTCCCTGGGCGGATTTGCCTGACTGTACACATCGTCTTTTAGAGCGCCCTGCTCCTTGTCGTTGTCATTCATGTTTAGCACTTTTGTATCTTGATAATGAGAGAACTTTAGTGGAGATGGGACACTTTCGGAAGCTTACGCAGAAGAGGGGTGGTGAGACTCAGCGGCAGATCTGCTATTGTTAGCCGTTCGCGGCAGTTTTGTTGGCAGCGAGCCTTCAAAAGTATATCCAATCGTTGTTTCGTATAGATATATGTAAGCTAACAAGGTCAATTGAATGCTGGTTGATGTTTTCGTAGCGCCCGATGTCCCAAGCAGGTCGTATAGGAATGTAATCTGCGTGCTACTCTTTGTGCACCACGTTTCGCCCCATTGTCACCGAGGGTAATGTTCCAGTTGCAGGATATACAAACTGAGTCATGAGAAGACAAATGAAAATATCTGCGGCGTAAGTAATCCGCCAAACGTCCATCGCGTGTACACGGAAAGACCGTAATCTTCATGTCGACGGCTGAGCCCACCGCAACGTCGCTGCCTGAGGGCATATCTCCGCCACCGGAAGTTATCAGCAGTGAAGATCAGTCGGGAGTTATCGCAATCATTACTGGGTTTGCTCTAGGTCTGGTCCTGTTGAGTGCGTGCATGAAACTGTATGCTCGGAAGTATTTTCGAAACTTCCGACACGATGATATTACAATTTGCCCTGGCCGTAGTGAGTTGACTGGATGAATGAATAACCTGGTTTCCAGAATTATTGACCTTCGATAGGGCTTCGTCATCATCCAGAGCTCGCTCGTCTTCTACCAAATCCACGATGGACTTGGAGTAATATTGTCGAACCTCAACTGGGACCAGAAAATGACCATTCGAAAGGTACGGGATCCTCAGCACCAAGCTGTAGTCTGACAGTGTTTAGGCCGGTCTCGCTGCTGATTTGTTTTATATCACCATTCTCTTCCTGTCCAAAACGTGCTGCGCTCTATTCTTCTTGTGGCTCGCGCCAGACCAGAGACACAAAAATGTAGCATGGCTCTGGGTGGGTGCATCCACAGTATGGGTGATCACAAGCCTGTTCGTAGAATGATTCCGTTGTCCTACTGGAGATGAGTGGCCACTCTACTGGCAGCAGTCTTTGGCATTCGTAAGTTAGGTTCAAAATTTGACTCACAACACACCGGCTGACGCGGCATGGACAGTTCGCCAGGTGGGTATCTATCGGAGTGTTCGATATAATTATCGAGATCGGTCTCTTCATGACTTCGTGGCAACTGATTTGGAATCGACACATCCCTCTTTCGTCAAGGCTCGCCATACTGGGCGCTTTCGCATGCAGGCTACCGTAAGTGCTGCTCCATGTGTATCATCCAACGTATCGTAACGTCATGTAGAAATATTGCGCTTACCATCCTGAGATTGGTCTTTCTCAACACGACGTTGACACCTGAGAACTCGCCCTATTGGAAATCGCGTATTGCATGCACGACTCAGATGGTTATCGGGTGGATGGTATTATCATGCGTTATACCATACCTCCGTCCTCTGATCACCGCCTACAAGAGGGATGGACTGAGCTCCAAGCATCGGTCGTACAAAATCACCGAGCCCTCTTCACAGACATCAAGGACTGCGCCCACGCCGCCGCCTTCCCACCACCCGGATGCGGCGCATACCATCGGGGTTGATCCTCGTAACTCAGCATCGTCTGATAAAGTGCATGATGAGGACAGTATCACAAGGATGTCGCGCGGTAGCGGGCGTAGTGGAATCGCAAAGACGGTGAAGGTGGAAGTAAAGGATAATGACCCACCTGAACCTGTGTCGACACCACCAGAAGAGAAAGGCGCAGCAGGAGTAGCCATCTAATGGCACATGGTATCGACATGATGGAATTATTTGTTATTATTGTCGGAAAGTGGCGCGATAGAAGAACGCACAAGTGGCAGCTCTCATTGAGTAATGACATAAGCGATGCGGTCTAGCCGTCTTTGTACTATCATTTCCTGTTTCGCTCTAGCGGAACATTGGTCTTTACCTGTCCATCACTGTAGGGCTTGGGTCAGGCATGTGTGCCTTACAGTCAGTCCTGGACCGAAACATGAGTAATCTCTTTGGCATGGCGAGTTTAATTTTGCTAGATCTAAGCTCTATTTAAAACTAAAACTACTAATACCTTTAATTATTATAATTAATATTATAATTTATATATACCTGTAAAAGTTTTATAGTTTAAATTTTTAAATAATTTTTTACTATTTTATAAATTTATTATATTAGATATATATTTTTATTATATTATATTTTATTTTTATAATTAATATTATTTTATAAACTCTTTTTATAAATAAATATTTTATAAAATAAGATTATTTTATTTACTACTTTTCTTATATTTTTATTATTATTACTTTATTAATTTATATAATAAAATTTATATTATAAAAATATTATATATACACTTTTTTATATAAAACTATACTTTTTATATAGTACTTTTACTTTTTAAAAAAATAACTACTAGTTACTGTAGTAGTTCTTATAAAATAACTTTATATTATTTTAAGTATTATATAAAGAGAGGTAATATATAGCGTTAAAACACTAGTCTAAAAAAATTATTTTAAGTATAATATAGTAAGAGGGTATATAGCTTAGTAAATAATATATCTGGCTATTTATAATAGTAATATTATAGGTTATAAGTTAATCTCGTTCTCGTCTACTTTAATCTATTATTTAATTAGTTAGTTACTAGATTTTAGACTTATCCTAATTATATTTATATATTAATCGAACAAATAGTGTGGCTGTAGTGGCTTAGGGCGACTAAAAGGGGTTTTAAAAAAGGAGGAGTATGTGTATGCCTTCATTAGACTTATCCTAATTAGACTAGTCTATTACTTAAAAGGATTTAGTCTAATTTCTATATTAGGTTAGCGTAGTAACTTAACCTAATTAAAAAGAATTTTATACCTAATTAGATAATAGGCTAATCTAAATAAAATATTTAACTAGCCTATATTTACTAGTTAGTTTACTAAAGAGCCGATTATTAGTTTACTAAAAAGATAAAGCACTTTTCTTATATAGTTAGGTAGCCCTAATATAAATAATTAATTTTTTTTAAAAAAAAAAAGTGTAATAAAATAAATAAATTATATATAATAATATAATAATATATTATACTAAAAACGTATTTATTATATTTAATTATAATAAATTATAATAGCGTCGCTCGCGATAATAAGTTAATCTATAATTTTTTTTAATCTAATACTAAATATTTATTTATAAAGAAAAGATATATAATAGTTATAATTTTATATTATTATTATATACTAGCGTTGTTAATACTATATATATATATATAATATAATAAGTATAATAACTTTTTCGACACATTGAGTATAATAGTATACACATACTCCTCCTTTTTTAAAACCCCTTTTAGTCGTCCCGAGCCACTACAGCCACACTATTTATTCGATTAATATACAAATATATATATATATAAATATAATAAAGAGTTTACTATACTAAATAATTATATTAAATATTTTTCTATATATATTATATTTTATTACAATAACTAAATTTTTTTTAATATATTAAGTATAAAGGCATACACCTCCGATAGGTTATAACAGCACTTATTAATAGGTTTATAAAAAAAAAAGGCTTTTTTATTTCTTTTTTATACTAACTATTTATTTTCTTTATACTTAAAATATTATATATTATTTTACTTATACTTATAGGCATTTTATATATTTATATATTAATTAAACAAAAGGGTGTAGCTGTAGTGGCTGTGTAGGTAACTAAAAGGGATTTTAAAAAAGGAGGAGTATATGCATGTCTTTATTATACTTATAGGCATTTTATAACACTCTTTTCTCTACTCTTTTATATATTATTATTATATTTATTATATTTGCCTATTATATTTGCTATCTTATATATAGCTTTTATATAGTTTTATATTATTACTAATACTATTCTCGTTAGCTCTCTCGCGTTTTATAATTAATCTACTACTATTAAAGTAATCGCGTACTATACTATATTATTTTTAAACTTAGTATAATTAGAATTATTTTAGTTATTTAGTATAGCTAAAAGTTACTACTTCTATTTTTAAATATATTTTAGGTTATCTATAATACGACTTTTAGGATTTATTACCTTTATAACTATATAGGTTAGTAATAATTACTATTACTATAGTTATACTAGTATAACACCTTTATTGTCTCCCCTTTTACACGCCTCCTCGTACCCGTGCATATGGTAAAAGCACATACATCCTTATGCTGTTACTTTACTTTTAGGCTAGCCTACATCCTTTTTGACTTACTTTTAACAATTACTAGTATAGGTATAGATATAATATATACTAAACCTACTCTTTCTCTATAAAAACGCAGTCTATAAATATTATAATTATAATTTTTTTTATAGTACTTATAAGTTACTTATAAAAATTAAATTTTACTATAGTCCTTTAGAGTTTTATAAAAAAATTTTTAAAGAGAGTTATTTTTAGAGAAGTTATTAGTATAATTAATCTAGTTACGTAGAAATTATTATACGTATTACTTTTATAGGATTATTTATCTATATTATAATATAGTATATATATAGTAATATTTAAAAAATATAAGTAGCTATTTAGCGTAGTAAACTATTAATTATACTTTTTTTATTATTATATATATAGTACCGGAAATGCCGGTATATATTAATACTTTATAGTATACTAATTTTTTAACACATTGAGTATAAAGGCATGTATATACTCCTCCTTTTTTAAAACTCCTTTTAGTTGCCCTAAGTTACTACAGCTACACTATTTATTTAATTAGTATATATATATTTATATATTAATCGAATAAATAGTGTGGCTGTAGTGGCTTAGAGTAACTAAAAGGGGTTTTAAAAAAGGAGAAGTATATATATACTTTTATACTTAATATATTAAAAAATTTAGGTAAGGCTAAATTAAAAAGGGTATAGCGCTTTATACTAGTATACTAGCGCGCTTAGCGTACCCCCTAAAAAAATATTAAATTAAAAAACTTTAGTATAAAAACTCTAGTACGAAAACTTTAGTATAGATATTATATTTATTTATAAAAAAAAGATATATAGGTAGTAGTAACTATTATATCCTATATATCTTTTCTCTATTTTCTTTTACAGTTAACACAGTTAAACGTTTATTAATTAAAAAAAAATACTTACTAAAATATCGTTTTTTAAAATATAGTTTTTTAAAAATCCTACTCCTACTTTTACTTATACTTTTTTCTTAGCCGATACCGTACTAGTATAGGTTAATTTTAATATTATAATTTTAAATATATAAGCTATCCCCACTGTATCCTACCTAAATAGTAATATATAATAAAAAGTCCTTAATAATACCGCTAAGTATTCTATACGCGACGTAATTACTTACTAGTTTTATAAAAGTACTATTTATTAATTTTATATAATATTAGACGATTAGTACAATAAGATAATAAATAGTATAATAACTTTATTAATAGTAAAGACTATAGATTTCTAAAATCTAGAGTTAGTTATACTAGCTAATATAAAGGCGATAGCGTTAGTAAAAATAAATAAAAAAACTAAAGTAGGTATAGTACTACACTAGTTATAAAAAATAAAAAAAGGATAACGTATTAATATTAAATTTATAATAAAAATACGCAGTCTAGGGTACGTAGTATAGCTTTATAAGATACTGCTAGGGGTGCTAGTAGTAAAAGTAAAAATATTTTAAGCACGGAGCCTCCGTAGAGATACTATAAATAATTAATATTTAAAAGTTTTAAGGGGGGCCTACTTATATAGGTGTAGGTATATTTAGTATATAGACTAGGCAGGCGTATAAGGCGTACTTAGTTATTATAGTTATCTTTATAAGTAAGAAAAGAGATATAATTATAAATAAAAAGTTAATTATTATTAAATGCTACACCACCTGTGTGTGTAGGTAGAGCGAAAAGTAATAAAAATAAATATAACTTCTATTTTATTTTATAAAAATAAAGTTAAAAAAGTAACCGACAGGTTATAACAGCAGTTATCGACTAGTATATAAATATAATTTATATAGTATACTAGTAACAGCGTAAACTATTACTACTATTTTTTTCTTTTATAAATAGACACCGCGTATTAGGTTAAAAGGTAACACTTACTTATATATTACTATTTTAATTTATTATAATAATAATCTATTTTTAGTATAACGTATTAATATATAATTACGTACTATTTCTATCTTCTATTATTATATTAAAAATATTATAGAGCTATTTTACAGAAGCCCCTATAATATCTAGTAGTTATTTTTTTTAAAATAAAAGTACTACGCTAAAAGCGTAGCTTTATTTTTAAAAAAAAAAGGTATATATATACTCCTCCTATTTTAAAACTACTTTTAGTCGCCCCGAGCCACTATAGCTACACTATTTATTTAATTAATATATAAATATATATATATATAATATCTAAATAATTTTATAAAAATAATATATTTTATAATTTTATATAGATAAATTTATTAAACTTAACTATAACGGGTTAGATCTAATAAGTTATAATAGTAGTACTTATTAATAGTTATATAATAAAATTATAACTTTTTTATTTCTTTTTAATACTAACTATTTACTTTATTTATACCTAAACTATTATGTATTATTTTACCTATACTTAAAGATATTTTATAATACTCTCTCTCCCCTTTTTATATTTATTTATTATTCGCTATATTTATCTATTATTATTAATTACTATTTTATATATAATTTTTATATTATTACTCTTTTTCAACACATTAAGTATAAAGATATACATATACTCCTCCTTTTTTAAAACCCCTTTTAGTCGCCCCGAGCCACTACAGCCACACTATTTGTTTAATTAGTATATAAATATTATATTATTACTAATACCTTTCTTACTAGCTTTTTTATATTTTATAATTATACTACTATTAGGATAACCGCCGCTATTTTATTCTTACACTTAATATAGTTAGAGTTATTTTAGTTATTTAGTATAGCTAAAAGATACTACTTTTATTTATAAATATAGTTTAGGTTAGTATTTATAATAATAAAATTTTTAGGATTAATTACTATTACGACTATATAGGTTAGTAATAATTACCTATTTCTACTATAAAGTCCTAGTCTATAATTATTATACTTACTATTTATTTTATACTACCTAACTACTTATATAGACTAAGACTTACTATAGTATTTTAAAACTTTTTAAGAATATTTAGTAGAAAAGATACTATTAGTAGTATAAAAATAGATTTAGTTATATAAAACGTACTACGTATATTACTTTTATAGAATTATTTAGCTATTATAATATAATATAATATATATAATAATATTACCTAAATTTTTCGACGTATTAAGTATAATGGCATGCATATACTCCTCCTTTTTTAAAACTCCTTTTGATCACCCTAAGCCACCACAGCCACACTATTTATTTAATTAATATATAAATATATTTATATAATAATATTTATATATTTATATTTATATATTAATTAAATAAATAGTGTAGCTGTAGTGACTGTGTAGGCGACCAAAAGGGGTTTCAAAAAAGGAGGAGTATGTGTATGCCTTTATACTTAATGTATCGAAAAAGTCAGGTAAGGCTAGGTCGAAAAAATAATATTTATAAAAAAATCTAATAAAACTGTCTAGTATAGTAGACTACTTTATTATACTTTTTTATATTATATATATATAGCAGCGAGGACACCAGCGTATATTAATACTTTATAGTATACTATTAATAGTAACTAGTTATTAATATTATTATTTTTTATAAATAGACCTGTAGTACTAAATTAGAAGAGGGTATATATTAACTTATTATAGGTAATTAAGTAGGTAATAATATTTTTATTATTATAACTATTCTTAATATAATATATTAATATATAACTATATACTACGTCTCCTATTATTATAAAACCGTTTTATAGAAACCCTTATAATAGTTAATAGTTATTTTTTTTTTTAAAAATATAAATACTATGCTCTAGTCTTAATAAATACCTAGAGGTTTTACAGTTATAATAGAATAATTAATATAAAATATTTTATTTTATTTAGTTATATATTTAACTATTTATTTATATTCTTTTCTACTAGCTATCTATTATCTTTCTTTTAAAAACTCTTTTTTACTTGTCTCTAAATATCCTCTCTAGTATTAAGCTATAGCTCTCCTTTATATACTAGTAACTTTTATTTTACGTTACCTTAATTAGGATTATATATACTTTCTACGCCTTAGACTATTACCTATAACGCTTTTATTTATTTATTAAAGAATTATACTATTTCTATACTTTAGCACCCTATAGTTACTAGTATTAGTATTATTATTACTAGTATTATAGTTACTAGCGTTTTTTTTTATAATTTATTTTTATTAATTAACTGCTTTATATAATAGTATAGCTATAGTAATTTTAGTATTTTCTCTTTACTTAGTAGTTTCTATAAGTAGCAGATCTTTAGCTTTTTTATTTATTTAAGTAACTTTTTTTAGCCCTCTTTAGTAACTTTGTACATATAAGTATAAAATTATTTTATTTAAGTATTAACTTTTATAGGTTGCCTATAAAGATAAATAGTAGTATATTAGCTATATTAGATATATATATTACTTTACGTTTTTTATTTATCTAGTTTAATTTAAAAGCTTAAAATATTTAACGTACTCTAAAGTACAGGCTAAAGTAAGTCTAGTATATATATTTTATTAAAAATTTATTTTTTAACGTACTAGGAGCGTATATTTTAGTTATAAAATAATAGTATACTATTATTAATAAATAGTATTTTAGACGCTATAACCTATATTCTAATTATAATATATTAATATCTTTTTCTTTGTAAATACCTACTTAGTATTAGTTTATATATATTTGTATACTAATCGAACAAATAGTGTGGCTGTGGTGGCTTGGGGCGACCAAAAGGGGTTTTAAAAAAGGAGGAGTATGTGCATGCCTTCATACTTAATGTGTCGAAAAATAGTATTAGTTTATAATAGTAGATATACTAGTATAAGTTACTATATAAGGTAATAAACTATACTAAGCTATAAATCTATTAAATACTATTAAGCGGTTATTATATACCTGTCTTAGCAGAGTACCTTTTTTAATTTTACTTAGTATAGTACCTTTAAAAGCCGGTTATTAGGTTTTATAGTATATATAATACTTTCTTTCCTAATTAGGTAGTTACTAATAGCAACTTTATTATATAAAAAAAAAGGTACTATACTAAAAACGTAGCATTATTTTTTTTTTTAAAAAAAGGGAAATATATTTATATATTACTAATAATAATTCTTCTAAAAATAATTATTTTTAAAAAATAATTTTTATAAAACTCTAGAATATTATAATAAAATTTAACTTTTATAAATAATTTATAAGTATAAAATAAATAGTAATTAAAATAGTTATAAATTATATTTTTATAAAAGAGGAGTAGACTAAGCGTATATTATATAAATATAGCCATAGTAATAGTAATTATTATTAATCTATATAATTACAATAGGAATAGATCCTAATTTTATTATAAATATTAACCTAAATATTTTTTAATAACGTGGTTTATTATCAAGCGACGCACTATTATCGAGCGACGCACTTTTGCCAAGCATGCCCTAAGCATCTATCCTATAACTTTATCCTTTAATAACTTTACTAATACGTAATATTTTTTATAATTCTTTTATAAAATAAAAGAGCTAGATTAGGGCTTCTTATAAAAGAAATAAGCTTTAAAAAATATTAAATATTAGTAAAGTTATTAAGAGGGAAAGTAAGAGGAATATATATAAGGTCGCTTAAGGTCTAATCCTTGTAACACTAGTTAAATAGCTATAATAAATTGTCTTACTTTATATATAGTTAATATAGATATAAAAGTAAAGGCCTATAAAGTTATATTAATTTATAACTAAGAATAATATTAGATATTAAGCTAAAAAGGTTTAAAGTAACTATAGAGAGATTTATATAAATAACTATACTAAATAATAAAATATAGATTATTAAACTTTATAACCTGGTTATTATTAGTATATAAATAAATATTATGGTATAATATTATATACTATTTATTACTAAGGGTATAATAATAGTATAAAATATATAAAATCTAAATTTTTAATACTTATCTTTCTATAATAGACTTAATACTTAGTATTATATTATATAATATAGTATTTATAGTATATAGGATACTATTAAGTAGCTTTAAAAGTTTTATAGTATATTTCTTACTATTTAGTATAATTATTTAAATAGGTTATTTTCTTTCTACTACTAGGCTTTTTAGCTTAATAACTTACGTAATCCTAGACTATATTATAATTTAATTTTATAATCCTTTAATTTATATGTATATTAATTATATATAAAGTAAGAAAATTTATTATAGGTATTTAACTAGTAATACAAAAATTAAACTGAAGCGAGCATATTTTTACTTTTTACATTTCTTTATTTAATAATCTTATATCTATATTATACTTTATAAGATATGTATTATATTTTTATAGAGCTAGATTAGGGCTTTAAAATCATATATAAATTGTTAAAAGATATTAACTAGTTAAAAAGTTATTAAAGGGTAAAGGTAGGATGTAGATGCTTAGCAAAAGTGCGTCGCTCGATAATAGTACGTCGCTCAATAATAAATCACGTTATATTAAAGGGGAGTAATATAAAAAAGGATTAATCCAAAAAGTTACCTATGTTAAAAAATTATAAAAAATTAAATACTAAAACTAAAAATACGTAACTATATACCGGTTTAAAGAAAAAATTATAGAGATTTAAATTACTATTTTATTTACTACTTACTAAGTATAAGTTAATAACTAAAATTACCTAAATATAGTAATTTTTTAACCCTTTATTTAGTTTTTAAGAGTTTTTTTAGTTAGTTAATATATTTAACTAAAATTTTAACTATACTATTTTAGGCCTAGTATAGGTTATGTAACTAGGTTTTTTAAGTATATTAGTAATCTAATAATAAAATTATATTAATAATAAAATTTTAGTTTATACTTATATAATTACTACTTACGTAATTTATTACTAATATTATAGTATATAATTATATCTTATTAATTTTATAAATCTAGACTCCTATTCTTTTAATATAGTGCAATATGTAATAAAACTTAAATTTAAAATTAATTTTCTTTTAAAAGTAAATAGTTTTATTTTAGTAATTATTTTTACTTTAAAATTACTTCTAATAGTATTTATAATACTATATAATATATTAAAAATAAACTAATAATAATAATAATATTAATAAAGTTAGAAGAGGTAGAGTTCCTAAAATAATTTATAGAGTAAATATAGGAGAGTAATATTTAAAAAATTAAAATCTAAAAAGTTACTATTTTTAAAAATTAATATAAATTTAATTACTCAGTCTAAAAATACGTGATTTATATATTTTAAAAAAAAAGCTAAGAAGATTTTAATAATAATTTTAATTACTACTTAGTTAGTATACGTCATAAGTTAAAATTTTCTAAATATAATAATTTTTTTAGTCCCTTTTAAGGTCTCTATAACTGTTTAGTTAGTAAATATATTTAACTAAAAATTTAACTATACTATTCTAGGACTAGGGTAGGTTACGTAACCTAATTTTTTAATAAAAATTTATTATATAATAATAGATTTATATAACTAGTAAAACTTTAGCTTTTACTTATATAATTAGTAATTACGTAATATATTATTTATATTATAGTATATTATAATTTTTTTTTATATTTATAAACTTAAACTTTTATTTTTTAAAAATAGCGCTAAATCTTTTAAAACTTAAATATACAATAATTTTACTTTTAAAAGTATAAAATTATATTTTTTTAATTACTACTATTTTAAAAAAAGTTACTCACTGCTATTTATAAGGCTATAGGACGTATTAAAAATAACGAATAAAATAAAGAAAATAATTATAATATAAAAAAAGTTTATAGAGGGAGTGTAAAAAAGTTAACTACAAGAAGTAAAAAAGTTATTAATAAAAACTTAACTAGAAGTCCTAAAAAGGAAAATAAAATAATACTATTAAAAAATAATTTAAATATTATAAAAAGATAATTATAAAGAGTTTTACAAGAAAAAGATTATATAATTAATATAAATAAAAAAAACTAATAATAAATAAAGAAAACGCTAAATAAAGATTAAGTTATACTAAAAAAAATATAAATAATATAAATTTAAAAATAATAATATTTTTTAAAAAGTTAGTAATATAAAGGAGTAAAATTAAAAAAGAATATTATAGAAAAAGATATAATAATAAAGTTAAAAAAGAACTAGCTATTAGCTAATTATAAAGTAAAATATTTTAAATTTTAAATATATTAAAATATACTACTTTTTAAATATTTCTTACTTATAGTTTTATTTTTTTAATATTAATTATATTAATTATATTATATACTACGATATAATATTCTAAATTTAGCATACTATTTAATTAAAAGGTAAAAGTAATATAGTATATATTAAAATACTAATTTTTTATATTTCTTATATTAGTAAAGATTATATAAATAAAATTTTTATACCTAAAGTTAAACCGAATTATTAGGAATTAGGGTAGAGTAGTAATATAGTATAATATATAAAATAAATTAAATATATATTATTTATATATATATTTATATATATTTATATATATTTATATATATTTATATATATTTATATATTAATTAAACAAATAGTGTAGCTGTGGTGGCTCGGGGTAACTAAAAGGAGTTTCAAAAAAGGAGGAGTATGTGTATACCTTTATTATATTATTTATAAGTGTAGAGAGATAAATTACTATTTAGCTAAAGTTCTATAGTATAGACTATATACTTTTTATTATATAAGTACGCCTTTATTTAGAGTAGAGATACCTAAATTATAATATTATTTTCCTTTTAGAACCGCTCTTAGCTTAAAAATAAATAATATAAAAGCGTATAGCCTAAGTATATTTATTTAGTACCTTTTAAACTATTATAATATAATAGTATTAAATATTAAAATTAGGTTTTTTTTAAGGCTATTTTCTATAAGTTACTATTTAGTAGTATTTAGTATTACCTATTTTTTACTATTTTTATTAAGTACAGTTAATTATATAATCAGCTAATTAATAATATTATTTTATTAGCGCTAGCGTCTAAGCGCCTTTAGTTATAAAATTAGATTTAAGAATTTTTACTTCTACTTTCTATTTTAACTTTAATCTTTTTTTTAAAGATAAGTATTTTATATAAGGTATAGAGTAGTAGAAATTAGTACTAATTATACTATATAATTACTTTAAGCTATAATTAGCTATTATTTATTAAATTCTTAGCTATATTATTAAATACTAGTCTATACTACTATAATACTTTTAAAATACTATATATTAAAGGACTTATATATTAAGTTAATTAAAAAGAATAATAGTAGACAGAATTACCCTACGTTAATTATATTAGAATTATAATAAAATATAGTATCCTAAATAGTGAGTATTAGTATTTAATAGACTTTAATATAAATAAGTAAAAATTATTTATATACGAGGGCTACTAAATAAAGACTTATTTTACTTATTTTAATAAGAATACCGCCTACTATATAGTAAGTACTAGTTTAGTACTACTTAGTATTATATAATACTAATTATACTAATTAGCCTCTCTATAATAAGTTTTATTATTTTAAATAGCTAGAGACAGCCGTTAGTAAAGCTTTAGTAAATAATAAGAATAAGTATTTTACTTTAGGCTAAAAAGTATATAAGTAATACTGTATAACGTACGAAGCCTAATACGCGGAATATAAATATTAGGTTATAAATCTATACTATATTACGCACCTTATAGTTTTTAAAAAAAATTAATTATATTATATAGCTAAGCCTACTATTTTTATATTTTTTACAGAGGGGGGACATTTAAAAAAGAGTACTCTAAAAATTAGTATTTTTAAAATAATATAACTTTTTAGTTCTAAGGCCTAAAAATACGCAAAAAATACCGTTTTAAAGAAAAAGACTAGCGGGTGCCATTTACCTATTCAGAGGCTGCTTAGTAAGGGGTTTAGGGGTTACAAAAAATTAGTAAACATAGAAAATTTTTAGAGTCCTACTTTAGACTATTATAACTTTTTATTTAAGTTGTAAAATTTGCTTATTTTTATATATATATTATAATAGTAACTATAATATATAAGTATATAAAATATTTTTATATATTTATATATTATTTATATAAATATATATAAAAGTCACTTTTTTAAATTTTTAATAATAAACTGGTAATAATAAATTACTAGTACTTAGTATAGTAGCCTTTAGCTTCTATAATCGCCTTATAACGGTTAGAAAGAAATAAAATATAGTTATTAATAACTTTTTTAAAGGCCTTTATACTTTGTAAACTAGATCCTACCCCTAAAGTAACCTTTTTATTTTTATTTAGTCCTTATTTTAAATAATCCTATATATTTTCTATAGGGGCTAAATTAGGACTATAGGCTGGGTAAGGAAATAGTATAAATTTATTATTTTTAAACTGGTTTTAAACGTCCGTTATTTTATAAATAGGGACGTTATCTTATTAGAATTGCTAACCTAGATTAATATTAATATAAATAATATAATTATTATATTATTAAAAAAAGGGATAAAAAAGTATTATAAAACTTACCCCATTTTATAGAGGGTTTAACCTTAGATATAAGGACTTTATTTATATAGTCCTTACTAGTATAAAAAGTAAAAGAATTAGGTATTTTAATAAATACTAAATTATTTCTACCTCCTACCTAAATTATACCCTAAACGTATAGGGTAAGGTCTCGGCCTATAGAATAATTAATATAATTAATATTAAAAACTAAAACTATAACTTAAAAATATATAAAAAGTTATATATTTTAAGTTTTTAAAAAATTAAAATAACTTACTTTATAATTAGCTAACAGCCAGTTCTTTTCTAACTCTATTATTACCCCTTTTTCTATAATATTATCTATTTTATTATTCCCTTTATATTGCTGACTTATCAGAAAATATAGTTTTTTTTATATTTATATTTTTTATATTTTTTATATTCTCTTTAGCGTATTTTAACCTTTTTTTTAGCGTTTTCTTTATTTATTATTAGTTTTTTTTTACTTATATTAATTAGATAACTCTCCTCTTTTAAAACGCTTCGTAATTATCTAGTTATAATCTCTAGAGTATTTTCTAATAGTATTCTTTTATTTTCTTTTTTAGGACTTTTAGTTAAGTCTCTATTAATAACTCTTTTATCTCTTTTAGTTAACTTTTTTATACCTCTTTTATAAACTCTTTTTGTATTATTATTCTTATCTTTATTTTTTTGTTTATTTTTAATACGTTGGATAGTATTATAAATAGTCTTTTTAGGCCTTTTTAAAGTAGAAATAATTGTAGAAATAGGAGTATTTACTCTTAAAAGTAAATTAACTTTAGATTTGAGTTTTGAAAGATTTAGTGCCATTTTAAGAGAATAGGAGTTTAAGTTTATAAAAGATAAAAGATATTATAATATATTATAATATTAATAATATATTACGTAATTATTAATTATATAAGCCTTAGTGCTATTTTTATAATTAATATAATTTTATTATTAGATTACTAATATACTTTAAAAATCTAGTCACGTAACCTATACTAGGCCTAAAAGAGTATAGTTAAAATTTTAGTTAAATATATTTACTAACTAAAAAGTTATAAGAATCTAAAAAAGGGGCTAAAAAATTTATTATATTTAGGTAATTTTAATTTATTATATATATTAACTAAGCAGTAACTAAAATCCTTATAAAAATCTCTATAACTTTCTCTTTAAAACGGTATAATTCACGTATTTTTAGGCTTAGTAATTAATTTTATATTAATTTTTATAAATGAAGGTATACATATACTCCTCCTTTTTTGAAACCCCTTTTGGTCGCCCCGAGCCACTATAGCCACACTATTTATTCGATTAATATATAAATATATTAATTTTTAAAAATAGTAACTTTATAGAATACTCTTTTTTAAATGTCTCCCCCCTGTAATATAACTTAGACGTATAAGAAGATCCGGGAAAATAAAATAAAAATTAATAAAAAAAATAAAATTTATTTATAAGTATATTATAGCAGATTTAACTATATAAGTAAATAGTCTATAAGAATTTAAAGTAATTTAGTATTAATTATTATATAATAGTAGAATTAGATTTTTTAAAAAATTTTATGCTTATAACAGCGCTTTTTATTTTATAAATAAGTACGCTAAGTCTAGCGTCCTCTTTTATAGTTATAGCTATTTAAACTAGGCTTTTAAAAAAAAGTAAAAGCGTATTAAGATAAAAAATAACTCTAATAACTTTTAATTAAGTCTGAAAAAGAGTAAAGAGGGTATAAATATTTTTTATAGTAGTATAATAGCGTAGTTTAGACTAATTTAGTATTTTTTAGTATATTTAATTACTAACGCGCCCTTTAGAAATCTAGTACTTTTTATAAAGTAGTTTTAATTAGCTTAAAACTTAAATAGAACTATTATATTTTTTAAACTCTTAGTTTTACTAGTTTAGATTTTATTTCTGTTAATAGTAACGAGCGTAAAAAGATTATATATTTTAATACCTACTTTAGTACTAATATTATATTAGGAGTAGTATAATTAATTTTACTACTAGTTATAACTATTAGAGGCTTATATTTCCCGGTAACTTTACTTAGAAGTTAAATAGTAAAAAGTAATACTTTTATAAGTTTTAGATAGATAATTAGATAAGTTAATAATTTTTTAAATCTCTATAGTTCTTACCGTAATAAGTAGGCTTTTAATATAATAATTTAGGCTTTAATATAATAATTTAGGCTATATAGTACTAAATTCTAATAATTATAATTTTTATTTTACTATAATATACTTATATATCTCTTATAATGTTTTTATTATACTATTAAACTACTCTAATTCTTAATAGGGCTATTTACGTTACTAAACTTTTTATAAAAGATATATATAGAACTATAAAAATAGAAAATAATAATATTATTTTAAATAGAGAATATAGCCCTAAAATAGTTTAAAATAAATTATTTATTTATACTAAAGGTCTTTTTAGACTAATTTAGCGCTAATAACTACTAAAAGAAAAAAAAGTAAATCTTTTAACTTATTTAGAGTCTATATAGAATTATTTTAAGCTATTTTTTTTTTTTAAAAAAAAGCTAGTTTTAGTCTTATTATACTAGTATACTCTTAGGTAGACTATTACTCTTTATAATAGATTTATTCTACTTTTATATTATTTAGTTTAGTAGGGTTATTTTAAATTTTTTTAAAGTAATTTTAAATTATTTTAAAAACCTTTTTAGCGCTTCTATACTAATTAAGATTTTTAGTTTTTAAGTATTCTCTTTATTTAAATAGTTTTACTATTTAATAAGATATTTTTATTAACTAGACTTACTACGTCTATAGTTTATAATATATTTTATATTATATATATTATTACTAAATTAGCGTAATATATTAACTATTAGTTTCTACTTATATAGTAGTATACCTTAAGATTTATATAATTTTAATAATAAAAAATAAAAAACTAAATAGACTTATTTTAGACTTATAAGTTTAATTTTATATATAGTAGGTAGACTATCTATATACTTAACTATTATACTAGAACCTAACTATTTCTTATTAATTTATTTACTTAGTTTTATAAATTATATATAATAATTTAAAATCTAAACTTTATTTTTTACTTTTAGGATTAGTAGGAGACGCTTTTTATTTTAAAATATTTTTTTGTATTTCTATACTCTTTTTAGTTTTTATTTAGCTTTATTACGGATATTAATAAGTTTAGAGGCTAAGTAGAAAGCTTAAAAACTTTCTCTCTTATTTAGCGCCTATAAGAGCTAATTTAGCTCTTTTAAGCTGTATCCGTAGCAGATTTAAAAAAATATATTTTTAATAATAAAGTACTAACTATTTATATAAATAAATTTTATATAAGAGATTTATAACGCCTAATTATTTTATTTTAAGTAATAAAAGATATAAAAATACTATTTAAAAATCTTATTTTATTATTTTATCTATCTATTTATTTATAAGTAAAAGGCGGAACATAAGATTTACTTTAAACTTAAATTATAGTAAAAAGTATCTTAATATTTTATTTATATAAGTAGACCTCTATTAGATAATACTAGTTTTAGATTTTTATAAAGTTATATAACTTCGCAGATTTAGGACTAGACTAAATTAATACTATCCTATTTTTTTTTTTACTAGTACGTAATAAACTATTTTAGAGAAATAGTTTATAATTATAAAAATTATATTATAAATACTTTTAGTAAAGTAATTAGGAGATAGATTTATAATAAAATTTATAGTTATATATTACTATAGTTTATTAGAAACTAAAAGTAGATAGAGGAGACTATATAACTTATATATTTTTAAATTAGAGCGCTAACAGCGCTTATAGCTATAAATATAGTTAATAATATTTTTAAATATACCTATTTATATATATTTATATTTTACATATTTAAGAGTTTACTTTACGTCGAAATACCCTAAAAGGGGATTATTATAGTATTTTATAATTACTTTTATTTTATCTTTAGGTATATAGGGCCGTATTAGCTTTATTAATTTTAATTTAGTGCCTTTTAGACTATTTAGTTATAAATTATTATTACTATTTTTAAATAAATTTAATTTTTTATTCTCTAGGTCTGTTAAGTATTCTAAAATAATTATTTTCTTTTTAGGTAAATCGCGTAGCTTATAATTTTAAATTTTTTTTATAAGTTTTAAGTTAGGTTTATAATTTATTTATATATAAATTATTATTATAAAACCCGTAACGCCGTTAACCTTTATAATAAAAAATTATAATAACTTTTTTATTAGTTTTATAAAGGCTGTATTACGTTTATACTTAGCTATTTTAAACTCTAGTATATAATTAGGACGATAAGATAGAGTATTAGCTAGATTTATTAATTCTATTTTATAGAATACGTTAAAATTATATTTAAAAAAATAAATATAACTATACTTAACGCGGTAATAAAGTTTTAATTTATATAAATTATTATAGATTATTATAATCTATAAGAATTCTAAACTAAATACTCTATAAGTATTATTTTTAATACTTAATACTTTTTATAATAATAAAAAAAAATTTATATATATTATAATAGTACTATATACTATCTAACTTTTTTTAAATAGAAATTAATTAGTTACTACTAAAATAATTTATTCTTTTTAAAAACTAATTAGCTTAAAATAGTACTAATAGCCTTATTAAAGGTATTAGTTTTAATTTAAGTCTATTTTTTATATTTAAAGTATAATAGTATTAATATTTTAAAAAAAATATTATAAAACTTTTTAAAAGCTTTTTTATTAGTGTTACCTATATTTATATAAACGTTTTTTTTCTTTTTATAGCTAGCCTGTCTTTAGCGCTATTTAGCACCTTTTAAATTAATTTAATAAGTAGTAGGGCTAATTAAAAAAAATAGTTTATAAATCTATAATAATAGTTTATAAAGCTAATAAAGATATAAATATTATATATTTATATATTAATCGAACAAATAGTGTGGCTGTGGTGGCTTAGGGCGACTAAAAGGGATTTTAAAAAAGGAGGAGTATGTGCATGCCTTCATTATAAATATTATATATATAGGTAGGTTTAGGCTAGTTTTAAATTACTTTAACTCTAGCTAAATCTATTAAAAGGCCCTTAGGCAAATTAATAAAACTAAAATATTTAGTAAACGTAGTATACTAAAAATACTTTTTTAAATTTAAGTATAATTTTACTTTACGTAAATACTATAATACTTTTTTTATATAACTTTTATATTTTTCTTTGGTATCTAAGAAAATAAGAATATAATTAAGGTATATAATATAAGTTATATTAATTAATCTAGCTAGTATTTATAATATAAATTATTAGAACTGCGTAGGTATATTTATTAAGCTAAAAAGTATAATTATATACTTAAAATAGTTATATTTTATATAGAAAGCGGTTTTTTATTTATTATTTTTTATAATATAAACGCGATAGTAAGCATTTTATAAATTAAATTTAGTATAAATCTATACATTTATAAAATAGTCTAGTAACTTTATAATTAGTAAAAGAGCTTTATAATTTTTAATTATAATCTTATTAAGGCCTTTATAGTCTATATAGAGTCTTAGGCCGTCTTTTTTTTTATAAAAAAAAATAGGAGCTTTAGTAAAGGATTTTAATTACTAAATCTACTTTTACTTAAAGTATTTTTTTATATATTTTCTAAAAACCACTAGTTTAGTAACTAAAAAATTATATATAAAATAATATAAAGGATTAGTACTAAACTTAAAATTAATTTTTACATTATTTAATTTATAGTTTATAAAGATTTTAAAGTCCTTATCTAAAATTAAATCTAAAAAATTAGAGTACTTAGGCGGTATAAAATATTTTTTTTACTTATTTAGTTTATTTTAGACTAGAATTTCTGTTAACTCTACTAAATATATATATATTTAGATAGTTAAGTTATATATAGTACGCTTAAACTTTTTTATACTTATAAAGGCGATCTTTTTAATAAAAGTATTATGCTTCTTAGAGTTACCTCTAAAGAAAATTCTTTAAATAATAATATTTATCTTTAGGTTTTCTTAGTTAAACTAAAGTAAGTTTAATAAAATTTTATATTAAGGGAGATCTATAACTATAAATAGAATTAACTAAGTTTAACTTTAACTTTAACTATATAAGTTAGTTAGATTTATTTTAGTAACTATAGTACTATAAATAATTATATTAAAACTATTTATTACTTATACTAATAATCTATTAAGAGTAGTTACTTTTAAGTCTATTTTCTTTACTAGCTTAGCGCTTATAAGATTTAAAATAGACTTTAGATTTACTAAAGCTTTAACGTAACTTCTATTTATAATTCTAGCTTTTAAGATAACTATTCCCTTAAATTAGTTATATAACTAGTTAAATAAACTACTAATATACTTAATTTTAGCTATCTTTAGTAGGTAGTTTATAATAGTTTTAATATAGGTAGTAAGTATTATAATTATTTTTACTTATTTTCTTTTTTTATTTAAGTTAATAACGTAGTCTTATAAGTCGCTTTTTTAGATCTAAAGGCTACTAGCTTATTTTTATACTAGTAGTTAAAAGTATAGTAGCCCTTTTTACTATAATAGTAATATATTAGTATACTAGTAAAAAATTTTATTTTAGTTAACGCTCTATTAGACTAGTTAGTATTTAATTATATCTATTAGTTTTATTTAGAATATTTTTAGGGTCTAGTAAATTTTTTTATATTTTATATATTCTTTTTAGGTTCTCGCGTATTAGAATTATTAGAATTAGTTATTTTTTATATTAACTAAAAAGAATTAGTCTTCTTTTTTATTTTAGTAATAGTATTAATCTATTATTTTTTTAAAGTCTATAGTCTAGCCTAAAAGTCTTTATTTAGGCAGCTTATAAAGCTTTAAATCTATTAGAGTTTTTTACTAGCCTTAAGTATATCTAGCTTTTCTTAAAAAAAATAGATATAGTTTAAAAGTTTTATAAAAGACTACTTAGGTAGCTAAATAATTTATTTAAAATTAATTTTAGCTTTATTAAACTATTAGAGTGGTTCTCTAAAAGTATTTAATATTTTAATTTTTAAAAGATTTTAAGTCTCTTTTTATAGTCGATTAGTACTAAGTTTTAAAGTAATTTTAGCCTTTTAGATAGTTTAAAGGGGATTATTAATATAAGTAATAGTAAATTTAACCTTTAAGATCTCTATTAAGAAATAGGTTAATAATTAATAAAAATAGTATTTATAATTATTTTTCTAAAAGTTAAAGTTACGTTTACCTTTTCTTTTATAAATATAAGAGGCCTTTAGCGTTAGTAGGCGTATAGCTAAAATAGAAACTAAAATAGTATAACTTTATAAAATAGTTAAGTTTTTTATATATATTTATATATTAATCGAACAAATAGTGTGGCTGTGGTAGCTTGGGGCGACTAAAAGGGGTTTTAAAAAAGGAGGAGTATGTGTATACCTTTATAAGTTTTTTATAATTATAGTTTAGTCGCCTACGTTAAAATAATAATAAATATTAAGTAATTACTTTATTTTCTCTTTATTTTTAACTTATTAGAGCTAAGCGCGTACTTTTTTAAAATTAGTAAATATAGAGGGTTTTAATTAATATAAAAATATTTAACTATAATAGTTAGCGGCCGCTTATATTTTTTTTATATTTTAATAAATTTAATAAAGGCATTTCTACGGCTTATATAAAGCTTTAAAAAACTAAAGTATTAAAAATACTGAAAAAAAATTTTAAATTATTTTTAGGTTATTTAATAATTTTAATATTTAATAAAACTAACGTATTACGCGTAACTAGATAGTAAGACTTTTTTAGAGCTATATTATACTAGATTATTTCTAAAGATAAGAGAGCAATTTAAATATTAGGAATTAGGGTAGCGTAGTAATATAGTATAATATATAAAATAAATTAAGTATATATTATTTATAAGTATAGAAAAATAAATTACTATTTAGCTAAAGCCCCGTAGCGTAGACTATATATTTTTTATTATATAAGTACGCTTCTATTTAAAGCAGAAATACTTAAATTATAATATAAATATAAAAAGAGATAAGTTATATAAAATTTTTTTACCTTTTTTATTATTAATATAATACTATAATAATATATATATATATATAATTATATTTTTTTTAAAAAAAATAGGTCTTTATATTAAGGCTACTAAACTATTTAAAGAAATTACTTTATTTTTTAAACGAACTAAAACTAACTCTTTAATTTCTAATATTTTAGGTTATTATATTACTAAATAGTTATACTAAACTACTAATCTATTACCTAATTAGGACTAGTTTACTACGCTAGGCCTATTTAGATATAAGTTTTTATTTTATCTAACTTTAGATAGTAATTTTTAGCCTAAATATTTTATTTATATCTTTAGATATAGTATATTCTATATAAAGATTTTAGCTTTTTATAGTTTTATATTAATTTTTTAGTAATAACCTATACTTCTAAAAACTTTACTTTTTACTAGCAAAGTAGGCGTATTTAAAAAATACTTATAATAAGAAGAGGAATTAAACCTTTAATATATAAATAATAACGAAATTTCGAAGAATTCTATAAATTTAATATATTTCTAGGCACTTGCCTACTGTGCCACCCTACTATAATTATATTATATAATTATTATATATATTTGTATATTAATTAAATAAAAGAATATAGCTATAGTAGCTATATAGGCGACTAAAAGGGGGTTTAAAAAAGAAAGAGTATATATATACCTTTATACTTAATGTGTTAAAGAAGATAATTATTATAATCTTTATATTAATATTAATTTAAGTTAGTAATTATAATAAAATAACGCCCCTATTTATACAATAACACACCATTTAAACTAGTTTAAAAATAATAAAATTATACTTTTTCTTTTCCTAGCCTATAGCCCTAATTTAGTCCCTATAGAAAATATATAGAGTTATTTAAATTTTAGGCTAAATAAAAATAAAAAGGCTAATTTAGGTATAGAATTAAGTTTAAATAGTATAGAATATTTTAAAAGAGCTATTATAAAAGAGTAAAATAATATTTTATAAAAAGTTATTTAGAACTATATTTTATCTCTCCCTAACTATTATAAGGTAGTTATAGAAGCTGAGAAGTATTAAACTAAATACTAGTAATTTATTATTTACTAGTTTATTATTACAAAAAAAATTTTTTTTTATATATAATAAAGTTACTATTAGTAACTACCTAATTAGAAAAAAGAGTGCTAAATATACTTTATAAACTAATAATCGGCTCTTAAAAGGTACTATACTAAGTCTAATTAGAAAAGGTAGCACCTACTAAAATAGGTATATAATAATTACTTAATAGTACTTAATAGTATCGCAGCTTAGTATAGTTTATTACCCTATATAGTAACTTATACTAGTATATCTACTATTATAAACTAATACTAAACAGGCATTTATAAAAAAAGAGATATTAATATATTATAATTATAATATATATTATAGTATTTAAGGTACTATTTACTAATAATAGTATACTACTACTTTATAACTAAAATACGCGCTCCTAGCACGTTAAAAAATAAAATTTTAATAAAATATATATACTAGACTTACTTTAGCCTATACTATAGAGTATAATATATACTTTAAACTTTTAAATTAAACTAAATAAATAAGAAATATAAAATAGTAAGTATATTTAATATAATTATTATACTATTACCTGTTTTTATAAGTACCCCGTAAAAGTCTATACTTAAATAAAATAATTTTATTAATATAAGCGTAGATTTAATTACGTATAGGAAGAAACTATAATATTTTATAAAAAAAAACTAAAACTTTGCTGTTTAGAGGTACTACTAAATAAAAAAATAATATTAAAACTACTATAGCTATATTACTATACTAAGTAATTAATAAATAGGAGTAAGTTACTTACTATTAATAATAATGCTAATACTAATAATTATAAGGCACTAAAGTAAAAAGATAGTATAGTTCTTTAATAGATATTTTAGTATATTAAAAGCTATAGTTTATAGTATAAAGAGCGTATATAATTTTAATTAAAATAATATAAGGTAAAAGTTACTAGTATATAAAGAAGCGCCGTAGTTTAATACTATAAAGAATATTTAGAGATAAGTAAAAAGGGGTTTTTAAAGAGAGGATAATAAATAACTAGTATTAGAGAATATAGATAAATAGCTTAATATATAACTAAATAAAATAAAATATTTTATATTAATTATTTTATTATATTTCTAAAACCTCTAGGTCTCTATTAAGACCGGGTTACAAATTTAAAAAAGTAACTTTATATATAATTATATACCTTATATATAAATATATAAAAATACTTTATATATATATTTATATATTAATTAAACAAATACTGTGGCTGTAGTGGCTCGGGGCGACTAAAAGGGGTTTTAAAAAAAGAGGAGTATGTGTATACCTTTATATTTACTAGGTCGAAAAGTAGGTTATAGATACTATTATAATATATATAAGAACTAGCCAATTTTATATATTAAATAAAATAAAGGCATGCACATACTCCTCCTTTTTTAAAACCCCTTTTGGTCGCCCCGAGCCACCACAGCTACACTATTTATTTAATTAATATATAAATATATATTAAATAAAAAGTTATAATAGTCTAAAATATTATTATAAAAATTATTTTAATTAACGTACTTCGCGAGCTTTAAAAAGCCGCGGCTCAACGTAATAATAAGAACTTAATAAATACCAAACTATAAAAATTATTTATATTTACTAAATTTTTATTACTCCTTAAGGACCTACTAATCAGTCCCTAATAGAGTATATGGAGTACGCTAGACTTTTTTTTTTAAAATAGTATTATTTTTATATTTTTAGACCTTATAACTAAAAAGTTATACTATTTTAAAAAAGGTAACTTTTTAGATTAAGGTTTTTTTAATGTCACCCCCCTGTATATAGAAAATACTTAGCAGTATTAAGAAAAACTTTTTATATATTACTATTTAAGTAGAGTATAATAGAGATAGTTTATATATTTAGCGTAATAGGCTTATTAAAATTAACCTAAATAAGTATAGTATCCGCCAAGATAAAAGTAAAAATAGAAAAATTTTTATAGAATAATATTTTAAAAAATAATATTCTAATAAATATATTAATAAATGTTCAGCTATACTATTAACTATAAGATAGAGGAGAAATATATAGGTAGTAGTTACTACTACTACCTATATATCTTTAAAGAGGAATATAGTTTTAGTACTAGACTTTTTAATTTAACCTTTTTTTAGAGGGGACGCGCTAAGTACCTAATACAGCGCTATACGTTATTTAATTTAGCTTTACCTAACTTTTTTAATATATTAAGTATAAAGGTGGCGGGGTAGTATAGTAGGCATGTATTTAGTAATACTAAAATTCTTTAAGTTTATAAGGTTTTTTATATATTAAAGATTTAATTTCTCTTTCTATTATAGTATTCTTTAAATACGTCTACTTTATTGGTAAAAAGTAAAATTTTTAGAAGTACGGGGTACTACTAAGAAATTAATATAAAATTATAAAAAGTTAAAATCTTTATACGGAATATGTTATATCTAAGAGTGTAAATAAAATATTTAGACTAAAATTACTATCTAAAATTAAATAAAATAAAAAAAAATTTCTAAATAGGCTTAGCGTAGCGAACTAGGCCTAATTAGGTAATTAATTAGTAATTTAATATAACTATTTAGTAATATAATCTATATATATTAGTTAAGAATTAAAGAGCTGGTTGTTAGTTTACTTAGGAGATAAAGGACTTTTCTGAATAATTAGGTAGCCTTAAATATAAGGTTTATTTTTTTTTTTTTAAAAAAAAGTATAAAGGTATATATATACTCCTCCTTTTTTTAAAAATCCTTTTAGTTATTCTAAGCCACTATAGCCACACTATTTATTTAATAAATATATAAATATAGATAGATATTAAAAACAAGAAGAAAGTATTATAAAATACCTATAAGTATAAGTAAAATAATATATAGTAATTTAAGTATAAAAGAAAATAAGTAATTAGTATTAAAAAAATAAAAAAGTTTTTATATATTTATTAATAAGCACTACTATTATAACGTATTATATTTAGCTATTTTTTATTAACAAAAATAAGGCTTTTATATTAAGACTACCTAATTATTTTAAAAAGCACTTTATTTCTTAAGTAAACTAATAACTAGCTCTTTAATGCTTAGCTAAATTATTATATTACTAAATAGGTATACTAAATTATTTATCTATAATCTAATTAGGTCTAGTTTACTATACTAGACCTATTTAGGAATAGAATTTTATTTTATATAACTTTAGATAGTATTTTTACTCTAATACTTTACTTATACCTATAGATATAATCTATTTTATATAGGACTTATATTTTTTAAAGAGAATTTTAGCTTTTTATAATTTTATATTAATTTTTTTATAGTACTCTATACTTCTAAAAAACTTTACTTTTACTAATAAAGTGGGCGTATTTAAAGAATATTATAGTAAAAAGAGGAATTAAACCTCTAATATAAGGAAGATAATAAAAGTTTAAAAAAATATTTAAGAAATTTAATATATTCTTAGATATTTACCCACTATACTACTCTATTAAATTTAACTTATTATAATTAAGTTCGCCTATACCTATTATATATATTTATTTTATAATTAATATTATTATAGTTACGTATAGAACGTACCTAAAAATAATTAATTTTTTAAATAATATTTTTTTAAGTTATAATATAAAACTTTTAAACTATAATATATTAGTACTAATTATAACTACTACTCTACTACTTATTTATATTTTATATAATATTATATTTTTATATATACATTTTTTATAGTACGTATAACGGTATATATAAAAGAATTTTTATATATAGTAGTTTAATAAAAGAGAAAAAGTTATAAAATTTATTTTATAAAATATATAAGTACCTAGTATATAACTTAGTACTAGATTTTAATAATAATAGTTAAAGAGAAGATATAAAAAACCGTAGACGATTATACGCTTAACAATAAAAGCCCAACCTTAAGCCGCCGCTAAGGCACGGACGTGAGAGATTCAGTGTCGCAGACTCGGCTGGAAGATGGTCTTGAAACAATGAGACGGGTATGCGAAAAAGAGATTGGATGACGACCTCTGGGATGGAAGAATTCTCAAGGTTGTAAGGGTTTGAAACGTTGTAAATTCCATCGAGCCAAGAAAACTTTTGACCGAGTATGTCAAGATTTTGTTCTTTCAGACCTCTCCAGTTTTGTGTCCTTGTTTAGTGCGCCTTCTTGCTGTAATCAACGTGTTGTCATTTGTGCCGGTGGTCGCATGATCTGTTCAGGTCGGTAACGACGATAAAAGAGACCCTTTGTTCTTTCAGCAGAAGATGAAGCGGGACGCTTGATGCGCTTTACTTATCAGAACATAGCGCGCCCGCGCAGTTCATTTAATACACTCAGGGATAAATTCTCCAGTCGACCATACACCCATGGAACCACCGAAAGATATCTATGAAACCCAGAGAGATTTCCCGCGTCTTTTTCTGAGACCAGCCAGTGCAAACCGGACGCAGTCCACCGCATTACAAAAGCCGATACCGCTCGGATACATTGACGCTTTACGCATCACAGAGGTCATGGAAATGCTAACGTTTCGAAAACTATCCCTGTCTCTCATCTGACAACTCTCGTTCTGTCCTCATAGCTTCCCACCAAAGAATACAATCATGTCCATAAAAGGGTATCGAAACTCAGTGCTCACCGTGCAAAAGCCCTCTCCTTGTTCTGTCCACCAGGCCGTTGCGTAACATATATATGCTTGTAATGCAATCAAATCAAGTCGATGCTAGAAATGCCATGATTCGCTTCCATCTGCCTTGCAGACTCGTCCAGGGAGACCATGAACCAAGTCGACCGTGTCCTGTGAAACATAATAGAGCCTCGACGGAGCTCTAGTTATCCACTTGGAGCTCGCTATCCTCACCAAAGTCTTCGTCCATATCCTCGATGCCCATGCCATTCGCTTGCGCCGTAACGTTATCCATAAGTTCCGGCTGCTCTGCATCGTCATCGTACATGGTGCCTTCGTCTTCGAACAGGGTGCGGCGGGTGTGCGCGGTGTCGGTGTTGAGGTAGTTGCGTAGACGCTGGACGCCGATACCACTGAAGACGCAGAAGACGTCACGTTGGTGTTCGTTGAATTCTAACAGAATGAAAATCAGTATCGATATTTAGATAGGAAAACGCTAGTCAAGGCACGTACCTTGCGGAGCTTCACGGCAGAAGACAATCAGGTCTTCGCGGAGAAACGCTTGGACACCGGTCAAGCTCAGATGTGTCAGACGCGGGCAGCTATTGAGCAGCGAATGTATGCTGCTCAGCGTGAGGTTTGTGCAGTAACTCAAGTGCACACGCTCAAGCACGCTAGGCGTGACCGGTCCACCATGACCAACCTGCTTCGGTTCTGAGAGCGCGACAATGCTACGATTAGTAATATTACCGCACTTGACCAAGCCTATTCTCTTCAGTTTGGGTAGGGTAGCCAACTGTGTAACCGAGTTATCCGTGAGGTTTGTGCAGCATGCCAAATCAATGTAACGAATGCGGTTGCACAGCTTGACGAGTTGAATTACACCCGTGTCGGTTATACGAGAACAGTGCCCCAAATGAATGTAGTGCAAATTCTTTCCAAGCCGTGTTATGGCTAGCACTGCACGATCTGTGATGTTGCGGCATTTGGCGAGGACTAGGTTGCGCAGGCGGGGCGCAGCTTGTACGATCTTCTGAACACCAGCGTCCTGCAGCTCGGTGCAGTCGGTGAGGTCGAGGATACGGAGAGCATCGTATGTTACCCCTTGTGGCAGGCGTAGAAAGGCGTTGTCGGTGATGCGCCAACAGTGGGCTAGCCTCAATTCTCGCAGATGCGGTCCGTCTGTCATGAGAGTCGTGATGGATTCGTCTTCGAGGTTCCTGCAGTCGTGCAGGTCGATTTCAAGAATGTAGCGGCAGTTACGCGCGAAGGCGATGATGGATCTGTCCGTTAACTGTTGGCAACCGTTCAGTTTGAGCTACAACTGTTAGCATGTTGCATTCACGGTAGCTAGGTCAATCCTCACCCTCTTCAGATGTCGGCAGCTCCTCGCTACGGCCTCCAGCGATTCGTCTGAGATCTTCTTGCAGTTCGTAATGTTCAAGCCTTGAAGTCGCACTGCGTTCGCAGCGAGAGCAAACATGGAGCGATCCGTGATCGAGTCCAGCCCTGTTACATCGAGAGCTAGGAGGCTCCGATTACCCTGAAGCATGGCGGTGAGACTGAGGTCGGTGAGTTTCGTGCAGTTAGTCAATGTCAAGCGCTCCACTCGGTTGCAATTTGACAACGGCTGCAATGTCCCATCGCTGATCTCCTGATGCTGTAGCGGGATCAGCAGGTGCTTTCCAAATGCCTATATACGTCACGTACCAATGCGGACAGGTTCAGCCGCTTCACAAGACTGGAATAGTCAAAGAAGCTGTCTCCTCTCCTAACCGTAGCCACGACGCTCTTGATGGACGCCCATTTGCCCGTCTGTGGTCTGTGCCATAGCAGACCGACGCTGTTCCTTGCCCATTCTCGAGAAACGAGCATACAGTTTTTCAGATCGCCGGGTGAGGACAGCTTGGAAAATATAGCTATCATGAGTTCGGCGGGCAGGCGCGAGATGGGCGACACGCGACATCGCTCCTCTATAGCCCGTCGCAGGGCATCTTCGTCCGAGTCGGGAGATACGGAAGGTGCGAGGGAGGACTGCGAGTCGTTCGTCTGATACATGAGAGAGTCATTGTCGTCGTCTTCGGCGCCACGCTCAGGGGAGGTGGACGCGGAGGTGTCGGAGCGGGAGGCGCTGACGTCGCGTTCAGGTCGTCGAGAGCGAGCCATGTTCGTAGTGCAGATACTGGGAGTGGAAACGGTGCGGTCGAGGCTGTATGATGACTATGTGCGCGTGATGATCCTGTGGTGCGGGGTCTGGGCGGGCTGGAGAAGGCTGGAGAAGGCTGACTGGGGCGCGTTGTACCACGCAGGTGGTGAAGCAGGCGGTTGGCTAAGCGACTCAACAGCAGAAGCAACAGTTTGCGCTTTCACGCACTTCGGACGTCGCGTGCGGGTGACGTCGAGTATTACCAGACCGCCGGATCGGATGTCGCAGTGCAACAGCGACACCGCGTCCTCGGACTTCGTGGAGCTGGTTCTGGTGTCACTGTTCTGTTGTCGGGCTGATGGAGAGCCTCGCTAAGCTATGACGAAGCGCCAGGGCAAAGGAAACGCGCGAGTAAATAGTGCACTGCGTAGGATGAAGGGCCGGGTAGGTGGTGCCTTCTTGCAGGACAGGCAGGAGGGACGCAGGATGCGAGAGATGCTAAATACGTAGGAACACCCTTGGGACATCGAAGAGCGCAAGTTGTTGATGGCTCGAAGCCAGTCGTGGCCATGCAGTCACCTTGGCGCCGGGCCCTCGCCAACCTCGTCGCCCACGTCTGAGACGCGCAGAGCCTGCTGTTCAGTCGTCCCACGCGCTGCCTCAAGCGTCATTAGTAAAACAGCGACGCTCCCGCGAGCCTCAATGCGTCGTCAGAGGCAGTCGGCGTCGCGGCCTTTCACCGCCGACAGTGCTCCACCCCCCGGGGAGCTACACCCGTCGGTGACGCTTCAACGATGCCCACCTGACAGCCAGCAGCACATACATGTCATGATCTGGTCCTCCTCTGGTCCTCCTCCGATACGTTTTGTCTGAGACTCTTCATCAACCATCTACAGCAAGAGCCCGCCAGCATCTGGACCCCTCCCGAACAGCTCCTCAGGCCTCGGGAATGACATGCTCACTAAGACACTCTGCCGCGGCAGTATCCGCAGGGCCCGTAGCCGACGATACACAACGGTTGCCCTTCCCGTTACGACATCTCAGCTCTCGTTCACGCCAACGCCATCGACCCAAGCGAGACGCATGGCCGCGTGGCGGGTGACGGCAGTGCCATATACGCGCAAAAAGGGAAAAGCTGGTCCGGCCCTCAAACTCCTGCTATCTAGAAGCTGATTCCTGTCTACGCTCTGCGATCGGCAACAAGAGGTATGTCGGATGCAATTCGCCGTAGTTCGCGTATTCATGTACTCGCAGTACCATGTCACTGCCGAGAGCTGATGTTTACGTGGCCACGAACGCTGCTCTTGGCAGCTGCATCACTGGTTCATACAACACTGTGCGCTTTTTCTGCAGACGAGCCCAGCAAGACCTTGTATCAGTGGTCTGTCATAGATCTTCTTCAAAGGTAAGTATTTGGGAAGCTCGCAACTGGACGCTTTGGTGTCAAGGAGTGTCCAGCGCGCACAGGCTGAAGTTCCATGCCTTGCTGTGGTTGTACACAGGATCTATCTCACTGTCAACGGGAAGGTGCATGCACATAGCTGGGCAGGAGCAGACCTCTGTTAATCGAAGTTCTTCAGACCACCCGTCCGGAAACATCCTGTCTCACAGATCCTAAAGTCTGGGGATGCACATTGAATGGCGGTTTGGCCTATTGCTGCGAGCATCTGTGTCTCGGTGGGAGCCGCCCAAACGGGCATGGCGCGATCTAAGAACGCCACACTTTGCGCCACCTCAACCCCCAAGCCGAACAATTTGAGAGAATGCTACGACAGATGAACTGCAGCAATAAGAAAATATATAAAGCCACCGAAGAAACAAATGTGCCTCGGCGTGACTAGATCATCCGTGTCCCTTACTGTGACTCTCAAATAGCAGCGTTGACTGCAGTTGTGACGTGCGGTGTGGCACTGCTTGTGACCGCCTAGCAGCCGACATCGAAACTCCAAGCACAGCACCTTATGACCACCCAATCCAACGCTGACCGCGCTCGCCAACCATAGCGCTCAGTCGCCGAGCCTCCCACCCAAAGCCCAACCTACATGCACGCTCGCTAAATTCGCCGTCGCTCCTGCATCGCAGCAGGCATTCACACCGCCCGCAATGTCCTCTGCCCGCTACGCTCCCTCCGCATCAGTACCGCAACAACAAGCCTACCGCCCCTCGGCGCCCGTCTCTCATGCCCCGTCAGGCACCTTCGCGCCGGGCACGAAGGTCCAGGTCGGAAACCACCGCGTGACGATTGACAGATATCTATCCGAGGGCGGATTTGCGCACGTCTATCTGGTGCGCATACCCAAGAGCAATGAAGGGCTGCCGGAGATCGGCGTGCTGAAGCGGGTTGCGGTCCCGGACAAGGAAGCGTTGGCGAACATGAGGACCGAGGTGGAAACAATGAAGAAGCTAAAGGGGCACCGGCACATTGTGACCTACATCGACTCGCATGCGTCGCAGTTGAAGGGTGGGGGCTACGAGGTCTTCCTGCTGATGGAGTACTGCTCGGGCGGTGGACTGATCGACTTTATGAACACGCGGCTGCAGCACCGGCTCACCGAGCCAGAGATCCTGCACATCTTTTCCGACGTGGCCGAGGGCGTTGCGACGATGCACTATCTAAGACCACCGCTCCTGCACCGCGATTTGAAGGTCGAGAACGTCCTGATTACCGCCATTGGATCCAATAGGATATACAAACTCTGCGATTTTGGATCAACGGCCCCACCGCGGCCGGCTGCGAAAACGGCGGCAGAGGGGAGGCTGATCGAAGACGACGTGCAGCGGCATACCACCCTGCAGTACCGCAGTCCGGAGATGATCGATGTCTATCGTAAACAGCCCATCGACGAGAAGAGCGACATCTGGGCGCTAGGCGTGCTACTATACAAGCTGTGTTACTACACTACACCATTTGAAGAGGTCGGACAGATGGCCATCTTGAACGCAAGCTTCAAGTTTCCGGCATATCCCCAATTTTCAGACAGGATCAAGAAGTTTATCTGTGGGTCCAGCATCACCAGGTAGTTCTAACCATTGCGCTGATCGAATATAGCGTCCATGCTGCAAGAAAATCCCCAGCATCGGCCAAATATATATCAGGTCGTGGTTGAAGTCTGCTCCATGAGACATAGGGCTGTGCCTATCAAAGACGTGAGTTGTCTCTCCTATCTTCGATTCCAGATCTTAATCATCCCAGATTTATTCCAACCGCACGCAATCCGAAGATCGGAGAAACCAGCAATTACCGTCGCCTGAGCCTCATGTTTCATCACCGCCTATCATAGGAATACAAAAGGTCGCTCCTGTGAAACAAGTGCAGGCCCTCCCGGACATCGCTCCGATGAGAAGAGGCCGGCCTCCGGCTTCTACTCAAGCACCATCCATGGCGAAGGTCGGCCCTTCTTCGGCGAGCGGAGGAGGCGCAACAACCGACCCTTTCGCGGCCCTGGACTCGGACAAACCTGAAGTCAGAATTGCCGCAGCAGATGAACTGGCTGCCCGTTATCCTTCATTAGACGAATTCTCCTTACTTCACGACCGTGGCCAGAAGTTTGAGTTTGCACAGTCGCCAGGAGGCTCGGATGCTCCACTCAACAAAAGGATTACTGAAGCGCTCGCCGACGATGCATTTGCGCTACACCCGGCCAAGCCAACAGCTTCAGCACCAGCACCCAAGCCTTCGACGGCTACATCTTCCACAGGTGTTTCTCGACCTGCTTCCACAAACAAGCCGCAAAGATTTGACGGGCCTCAAGACAGCCCCCGCACCTCTAATCCGACCATCTATCAGCCAACACCACAAAGATCTAATATGATCTCTACTGGCGTCCAGACCTCGCCCGCACCTTCTCCTACTCCTACCCTACCACAACAGAAGTACCCTGACATCAACAAGCGACCAGTATGGCGTGTACCAGACACAAATCATCACAACCGTACTATGAGCCAGCCACGCACCTCTGAAAAGCCTCAACCCAGTCCATTCTCTCTCCGACCGGACCACACCCTGCCAACCCGTCCAACCCTCGATGCTGGCAGATCAAAGTCACATACCTCTACACTCACGATTCCAAAGTCACCTGCATCATCGAGACCATCGCTAGAAACTTCACGTCCGTCTGCACTAGATCTTGGCGTATCGCTTGACCGGGCAAAATCTGCTCAATCTAATCGACCCAACAGCATCCACGTGGCCTCTAATCTAGATTTCCTGCGTGAACGAGAGGCAGCCCCAGGGCGCAACTTTGATGCACCATCTTTAGCTAAAGGTGGCCACTCGCCTGCAATACTAGATTCTGACTCTGATGATGACAAAAACATCTCGTCGGATGTCGATTATTTACGAGCGAAAGAGAATGAGGAAAGCGGTTACAAGAAGCATCGGCGAAACAGTAGCCAGACGAAGCAGGGAAAACGATCCAGCTTACACTCATTGACAAGCGGCACCAAGAACATCGTCAAAGGCCGATTTGGTGAAGCCTTCAAGATGTTTGAAAGCAACTCCACTACTGGACAGGACCGGGGCCGATCTGACTCGGGCCCTCGCACACCTACAGATGTGATTATCGACCCTCGTGTGAACACCCTAACACCTATTGCCGGCTCAGAAGCGACAGGCGGTCCATCCGACGATGAGCGCGCAATCGACGAAACACAAGATCTATCTCCTGAAGTTCGCCGCGAACTCGAAAGGCGACGCCTTTCCCAGGAAGAACGTCGCGTCGAAGCCGCAGCTGCGGAATACCGTCAGCGTCTCGCCTCAGAAGGCAAGGGTAAGGCTGGACCGACCCGTGCTTCAACAATCCAAAACCGCGTCAAGAACCTGCTCGATGAAAGCCAGAAACAAACGCCTGCGAGTCGCACAGCTGAGGGTTATGGGAAATATACCGATACTGGGAAGCCACTTCCGCAGAGGCCACAGGAACAAAGCGGCACAAGACAACCTCCCGCCATCGTCCGCAAACCCGTTGCCTTGCCCCAGCAAATCCAACAGAATGCGCCTTCCGATCTAGCATATGCAAAACCACGTCTGGCTCAAGCATCGACTTCTGTATCCGCTTCTCCAGCAGCGAATCGCGCTCCTACTGCCGGCTCAACGCCTCGGCCGCCACCGCCGTCCAAGCCAACGAAGCTCAGGACTGGCGGCGGAAACGACTCTGCTTCTGGCGCACCGCGGAGGCAAAGTCCTATCAAGAGTAGCGCCAGAGACAAGCCGTTGCCTCCTGGGGGCAGACAAGGCGATGGTGCAGGAGACGATGATTGGGACATGGACAGCTTCAGTAAGCGATATCCAAGCCTGAATAAGTTGGAGATGGTGGAGACAGAGATTCCTACTAGAAACAGAACTGTGCGGGATGTATAGTTGAATAGATAAGGCGTCGTGGGTTAAAAGATATGTGTGAGCATATCTCCGGCTTGGACTTTGAATCCATGGGTGATGAGGCTGTTGCGTATATGCATAGTTCGACGAGAGATGTTGCCAGCATTCTCGTAATGAGCGTGGATATGGTAGCTAGTTCGGTATATAGACGAGCTTTTGCAACGCATAGCGGAAATCCGCTAAATTACCTGTCCGTCGACCAACGTCTTAACTCGGAGTCCGTTACTTGGAGAAGTCTTCGAGCTACCCTACCAAGGAATAATAAGCACGCCTAGACCTCGGTTCGGACGTACAAACGCAGTGAGGCAACTCTCTTGGGTGCTAATCCGTCTACGCAATGATCAAAAGGCCCAGTTGAACTACCCTACAGTCACAACACGCCGTACCCATCTCCGTCCCCATACCTGTCGCCTACTCCACATGGAATCTGCTCTTCACAAGACGTGAGTCCCCGAGGGAGTCTCCGCACGGTTTCCATGATAACTCCCTCCCTGGATTACTGTACCAGAAGAAGAACTCTCGTAGCTCATGAAATATTCCTAGGAGCCTTGCTACGGCCGCTGGGTGACTAGTAGATTCCTGACAGTGTCCCAGGCACAAGAGCCATGTGGAAACATTGCTGGCATCGGGCTAGCGGCGCACTGGCTGGAGGTTCATCCCAAACCGCATGCCAGCGAGAGACACTCATCGAGAAGGAGCGGGTGGAGTGTCGATCTGCCGTACGTACCGCGCCTTTGGTCATAGAAGCTCCCCGGTGCCGAATTCCCTGTTTTGGTCCTGCCTAATCTGACTTCGACGAGGCGCCCTGCAAAAAACAGCAAGGGTACGATAGGAGGCCGACCGTGCGCCCCACGAATTGGGCCAAGCTCAATGAGACGGTTGGCGAGAACGCGAAGCTCCTGCGACCCCAACATCCAGCGCCATTCTCTGCCATTCCACGGGTTCAGCAGTGACCGGGAGGCCAACTGGACGTCCACAGCCGGGGCCGTAACATTCATTTGTGTCTTTTTTATCCTTGCTCTTTTAATTGACTTCTTCCGAGCTGCAGGGACGTTCCGAAGCGCATACAGCCCCCTCTCCACGCCGCCTTCCCTCCTCTTCGACCGCTGCCGGCCCATTTGTAGCGTGCGCTTGGCTGTAACATTCACCGTTCCGCTGAGACAGCTGCAACTCGAGTCTCGCTGTTCGCGCCCTCCCGCCTGCCGCACAGGACCACGGTTGCGCCTGCCCGTAACGCCCCTTCCCTAGCCGTGAAACATTTCACAACGCCTCCATTTCTAGTACACGACGTTGCGACGAAGGCACACGCGCTCGAGCCTACTGCCCTGCGCAAGCGCTGAAGGCTCCCTGCGATCGGCCCGGAATCGCGGTTGGCAGCGCAGCCTCTCATGGCTGTGGCATCGCGGCAGCCACTGGCAGCGGTACAGCAGTTGACGCCGCCCAGCAGCTCGCACGGCGGGAGAGGCTCGTGGGACTTTGCAGTGCCTCTGGACTCGGCGGTGCGTACCTCTTTCTACCCCGAACTCTGGTCACATGGGCAGCGTCACGCCAGCGCTGGGCGGGTCTAGTGGGCGTATGCACACTACGACCTGGCCTCCCATAGCGCCATCCACGGGCGCGTCTGGTTGTTGAATGCAAGCCATGCGCCGCAGAACCACACCGCCTGCTCTCCTTGCTGACTCGGTGCGATGCAGAAGACGTCCTTTCCCGACCACAAGCCTCCCATGTCCGACGACGCCGCACCCACGCACCCCTATTCTCCGCGCCAGCCCCTCGCGTCGCAGCCGAATGGCATGTCCAAGCCCAGCCTCAGATATCCTTCTGAGCCGCAAAGCCAGTATCAGAGCGACGACTATGCACCGCACGCCGCAAACCAGGGGCATGGGCGTAGCAGGGGAGGGAGCGGCGATGCCGCCGGCAGTGGCACCGAGTCGGATGGCATCAAAGAGTACTACAAGGCCCACGAGAAGAACGGCGTGGGCAAATCCAGAGGCAGGAAGAAGGGCTCCAAGGAACCCCCGCCGGGTTGGACCGAAGCGGAGAAGGACGAGAACAATTGGATCCATCGCGATAAACTCAAAGCAATCGAAAGCAGGGAGTTGGAGGAATTCAGTCAAAGGCTGGGACGTGCGAGTCGATCGAACAGCAGGTCACAGAGCGCTTCCAGACACCAGTCGAGAGGCCGCACCAACTCCGAGCTCACCGATACCATGTCAAATGGCGATGATCGTCATGAACAGCACCGCATGATCTCCCCGATCCCTGCAGAAGATGAGGAGGAGGAAACGCAGCGTGCAGGATGGGACATACGGTCGCCCGCCGAGATTGAGGCAGAGAGGGAACAGTTCGCCGCACGCAACAACGTCATCCGACCGAGCACCTCTCGTATACCTATTGCAAAAACTAGCCCGTTGCCGGTTTCTCATACTTTCACCGATAGAGACCAGCCTCTTCCGCGGCCAAGTAATGGTAGCGGCAACTGGGACTCGATTGCTGCGAACGGAGCCCGAGTGAGGAGTGGGAGTGCATCTAGCCAGATGCTGCTTGACGAACCAGCGCAAAGGAGCCCTGTGAAGACGAACTTCAGCACACCGACATCTCCTGTGACCACCCAGGCACCAAAAGCGAAGGTGCCAAACAAGAACCCACCTGCTTCGCGGAAGACCAGTGGACAAAAGCCGGGGTCGAAGCCACGCAATGCATCAGCAGGCCCACGTAAAACCTCTCCAAGCTCGCCAGTTAAGCGTCCTGGAACCAGCGGCGGATCAATCTCTCGGCCTAGCACAAGCCATCGGCCGGAAGGCGAGGCACCGTGGATAGCGACCATGTACAAACCAGATCCCAGGCTTCCGCCAGACCAGCAAATCATTCCCACACATGCCAAGCGTATGCAGCAGGAGCAATGGGAGACAGAGGGCCGTGTCGGATCCATGTACGACAAAGAGTTCCGGTTGTTGAACGCAGAAGAATTCCCCGACAAGCCATCTTCTACGTTACCACCCATTGATTTGGAGAAAGCGCAACAAGATCAAACATGGCCGCTGCCAAGTCCAGAGAAACCAACCCTGGAGCCTACCGACACAACCGCCAAATCCCCCACCAATGAGCAGGGCAAGTTCAAACTAACTCCAACAATACCTCAGGGTCCTCAGTTCCCTCGCTCACCTTCACGTACCCCGGAACCAAAGATGGCGCCCCCAATAGCTCCATCCGCCCCCAAAGACTCGATACGCCTTCCAGAACCGCCAGCGGAATCGGAGAAGGATAAGAAGAGTTGCTGCTGCATTGTGATGTAGCATTTTCATTACATATACCCGGGCTGTTATTCTTTGCTGCTCGCCACCCAGCATATACTAACCAACGGGCCTTCATTTCCATTTGTTACTGGAGTCATCGGCGCGGCTCTGTCATTTCTCGATCAGGTGTTTGGGCTGATAGCGTACAGCGGCTTGCTGCCACTTTTTCCTTTCCTGTCATTCCGTTACACAGAGCCTGTCGCCGCTTCCAGCGTGGGTCCTGGTCGTTGCTGCTGTTTCATAGCTTTGAGTTGGGCGTTTGCGAGTGGAGCTTGCGAACTGGCTGAGGGGTACATGTTCATTCGATATCAGCTACCCACTATGATTTTATTGTTTAAAGAAAAATGGGACGGGAATCCGAGATGTCTCGCGTATAGCGGCTGGTCCTGAGGGGGGTTATTATGGAGCGGTGTAGCGGTAGTGGTGCATATAGCGATGAAAGAGACTGTTCAAACTGTTGATCTCGTGTGCTGATGCGTGACACCACACTTATAAATGTGGGTGCCTGGCTGTATGTTAGAGCTATTAGGATTCCTCCGCTCAGTTTTTCATCTCTCATATACCCAATCTATTCTCAGTCTTACACGACTAATTACACAAGCTTTGCTTTGCATATAGGATGCGCATTTCTAAGCATCATCGCGTGCCCCTCTTCAACCCCACTTCGCGCGACTACTACGTCGATATATGTAATTCCTATAAAGCCGCTAACACCAAACCTTTCGAATACTCCTTGCTTCACAAAACGACAGAATCGCGTTTCGACGTCCTTCGCGCAAGGAAAAAAAGGGAAAGAGCTAGGCGCCGGACAGACAATGGCAGACGAGAGCGACATCACACTCTACACGACTCAAACGCCCAACGGCATCAAGGTCTCGATCACGCTGGAGGAGCTCGGGTGCGTCCTCGCCCCTACCACAAACTGCCTTTCCTATCTACTACCACTAAACGCCTTCTTCGACTTTTATCGGAAGACCGCGGCTGACCACCATCGCCCCAGACTACCCTACAAAGTGCACAAAATCGAGATCTCCAAGAACACGCAAAAGGAGCCGGGGTTCCTCGAGGTCAATCCGAATGGGCGGATCCCCGCGCTGACGGATTGGTTTACGGACGGGGAAACGATCCGGCTGTTTGAGTCCGGGACCATCATGCAGTATCTTGTGATGCGGTAGGATCACCTTGTTCCCCGCGCGGAACATGAGCGAAGGAAGCAATGTCGTCGACGGGAATAGGTACGATACCGAGCATAAGATCAGCTACCCCCAGGTCTCCAGGGAGTGGTACGAGATGAACAACTGGCTGTTTTCCAGAATGCTGGGGTGGGGCCTATGCAGGGGCAGGCTAGCGCGTGATGCCCTCATGTTGCGTGTGGCGAGGTGAAGGGGAGTAGTGTTGGGGACGGGAGTATGCTGACAATGAGGAACTGTAGATCACTTCACGAAGTATGCGCCGGAGCAGATCGAGTACGGCGTCAATCGGTACACGAACGAGACGCGGCGGCTATACGGGGTGCTCGATAAGCATCTGGCTGAGAAGAAGATACCGTACTTGACGGGCGAGAAGTGCACTATCGCTGGTATGTACTACCCCTTCGCACTTCCACAAACCCTCCAAGATCGTCATTTCTGTGGCGATAGCCTTGCAGTACTAATCGTATAACCGATATCGCACACTGGGGCTGGGTCGCCGCAGCAGGCTGGTGCGAGGTCGACATCAATGACTTCCCCGCGTTGAAGACATGGGAAGAGCGCATGGTAACCCTCTTCTCCTGTTAACCCTATCCGGACAAGAAATGCTGACAGAAATCTAGGCTGCTCGTCCAGGCGTCGAAAAGGGTCGCCACGTGCCCGATCCGCACACCATCAAGGAGCTTCTCAAGGACAAGGAAGCCGTGGCGAAGCGCGCTGCCGAGTCGCGTGTGTGGGTGCAGAAAGGGATGAAGGAGGATGCTGAGAAACACCAAGCGCAGAAGTAAGCCGAGGTTCGTTATTCGAGCACATGGGCCCCGCGTTCACAGATGTGGGCTTCGGAGTGAAGCATGTGAACTCGCTTACCTGGTTTCGAGAATACATGCCTGGTCCAGCAAAAGCATAAAGAAAAAATGTGTTGGAAAATGAGCTTAAGTCACTCAAGGGAATGTTTTGAACGGGATCCTACAGACATTGGCATTCGTCTTTGCGCTTTACTCCGAAAACTGCACGTGGGGCAATTAAGCAACGCGCTCCTCACCCGTTTCCGCATATTGAATCCAACCAAAACTTTGTTCTGTGGGAAAGCCTATTTTGGCCGTAGTTCTGTTCAGGCCAATGCTAACGTCTCGTATCATGGACAGGCTGTAAGGAGACCGGAAGGCGCCTCAAGAAGCTTGGCTGGGTGTGATGAACATGCTGTGGAGGGCTTGGAAGGCGTCTTGGGAAGCTTCGACGTGTCAAGAGTCAAGGCACATGGTCGCACGAATCGAGATGCGCCTTGCATAAATGCGGGTTCTCCATATGGGATTGCCGTCACGGGGCCGGTATGGTTGATCTATAGCCGGGATGCTCGCAGCGAATATACCGCTTCTGGCTCCCGTAGCGTGTTCGGACTCAAACAGCAGATGGAAGGTGCAGACAAGTATCCAATATCATGGTTCGCTCATGGCAGCTTAGTACATCGCCGTATTTTCAAGATGTCGCCCAAAATAGGTCTTTTAGCTGAAAGCACGAGAGGGCAATACATGCTTCCCCAGAACCAGAAGGCTTCGCAGTCTCGCCTCCAGCCTTCGCTGGCAGTTGGTATGCAAATCACCCGGCCAGTGCAAACGACGCGCATATCAACAACAGCGCCGTCGCTGCAGGCCGTCGTCGCACAAGCACACCGCCGCCACCAGCATAGTCACCTCACATCCAAAATCCAAAATGATCGTGCTACGTAGCTCATCAATTTACCAAGCGCCAAGTGCATAGCAATCTCACATATCCCAGTACCGACCTCCCCACCCGTACCCAATCCCACCCCTGCACATTTCCCCGCAATCACCCAAAACACCCATAGATGGGTTCTGAGTGGATACATTTCGACACCTAGCTGCAGCGCCTTGGAATCTTCCAAACAGCTTCTGGACCCGATCCCCAAAGCCTGCAATGCCCGCCAATCTACCCGAAGCCGCTATTTACAACTAGGGGAGTTCTGCGCGACGTCCTGCTACTCTGAGAACAGCGTGCGGGCAAGCCATACCGCAAGCGTGGATAAAGCATCGGGTGAAGCACTGTAGATAGAAGGGAGCGGCATCAAGGGCATTGGCCTCTGCACGTCAATACGCCATCAGTTGTTTATCCTTACCAGGCGACGGACCGCAGAGTGGGGCGTAGTCCACAAACGGGCTATAATCCGTGGGAGGAGCGCTATAGCAGGAAAGAACCTTGAGTCAAGTCATCGAGGTGCGTGCCGAGTCCTATATGTATATGTGAGTGGAAGTGATTACCAGGCAAGAGCCGCAGTGCCTGTGCGACTTCGGTTCCAGTTGCATTCCCGTCCCATGAGCCACATGGCTGAGGGGCACGGTTGTCTTCATTTGAGACAGACCCAAGTATCGGGTTTTGCAAGGCATTGGCGAACGAGATGAGCACTGGGCGGAGGTAGGCCTAATTACAGGTCAGCTGGTCCGTTCAGATTCGTCTTCCTGATATTACGTCGATTCGAGGGCCATGGATGCGTAGAGCAACTCTCAACATGGCATCGGCGCTATGCAACTTTGCTGCACTCCACAAACGGCCGTGCACCCATGCTGCCACGGCGCAGAAGCAGGAGCAAGAAGACGTGCATGGCGCAGAGCTTTTCTAGAAGCCTGCAGGCTCTTTTCATTCCAGCCACTAGCAATCCGGCTCTTTTTACGGGAATAGAGAATAAGGTAAGAAAGAGAAGCATGCAAATGAGCCGGAGTAGCCAGACCCTGGTGGTTGCGGGGAATGTGTATGTGATCGACACTGGGGTCCATTCAGGCAGAAGGACAGTACACACTCTTCCCGCATACTCGAGCGACCATTCCCGGCATCGCAGCCAAAGCAGGACCCTGCTTTTACCTGAAATAGTACGGGGTTTTCGTGGAGCCGTACGTTACACAAAGGCGGGCGTAATACGGTGCAAATGAGCAGTGTGGAGTGCATATGAACGGGACTAATGCGCAGGTCTGAGGCCCTGCGTGGAGCCCAGACGGAGGACAGTCGAGAATGCGGGGATTTTGCCGATATGCTGAGTCCTGAGCTCCTGCACAAGCGCGTGTCTGTCTAAAAAGGTTGCAGCGCGGGTGCGAGATGTGCCATAACGTCTACCGGTAGGGCGGTCGAATCAGAGGAGAGCAAATCGCATATGCGGGCCGGTGAGTCTGCGACATGGCGTTTGATTGCGACCATGCGACGAGGAGAACATTCTCGGAGAGATGGGGCTCTCCTCCAGTCATACTAAAACCACCCATCTCTTGATTTGGCGTCTGCGGTTTCAAGTCAGGTTGGAGGGTGATCCATCAAGCATGTGGTTCAGGACGTGTATAGACATTGTGTGGGCGACAAGGTTGATGTGAATGAGAGGCACACCTACTAAACTTTGCAGGTCAATTAAATAGAAGCCGAATTAACGTAGAGTCCAACAAGAGTCCTCCTTACCACGCCAGGTATAGGCTGGCTTCGGAATATGAGGCACGCCATTGTCTTGCTGCAAAGTAGCATCAGCGACTCCAAGGTTCGCATTCAGGCGCGTAAAACCAGCCCCTATGGCTTGAGACGAATGCTCTCATAATCATGAGGCTAGCTACGTGACCATCAGCCACCTGCGGTTGCGCTGAGTGGTGACGAAAAATCATTCTCTCATGCATGACGGCTCAAGAGGACATCTGCATCGCTACCGGATTCCTGGACCGTCTCTAGTTCGTTGCTGACACCTCGGCCAACACGTGAGCTGTACAGTACATAAGAACATGTGAGTTCGAAGCCAAGTAGTTGTATGCGCTGTGCCTTTTGCGAGTCATTCACCGTAGTTTTCTGTAATCGCTCCGCAGGCCGTTTCGTGGTCGAATCTACCTCTGGCATGCAGACATGTACACCGACGTGCTTGCTTGGTTGCTCCGAGGCCATATATTCGAGGGGCGTCAGGGTGAGCGCATAGGCAAAGCGCAACCTCGAACGTCTCTGCGCGTCCGGGGAAAGGGAGCTTCGCTACAGCACAGGTCTGTAAACAAATCTCCGGCGTTGCCATGACGGGAGGGCGTACACGGAGGGCTCACCGTTCGGTCGCGTAGGTGCGGGAGGGCACCCGATCACGGTTGCATGTGGTCAGACGACGGCGGCCACGACCGGGGTGTCGACGGGCGTCAGGTACGCTCGTGGAGATGGCGTGGCCAAGGTGTTGTGACTTTGCGGAGCCCTAACGGATGGTGTCCTCTGCCTTTTGACAGGCATCATGCGGGGCGCCCGTCCTGCAATTTATCCGGCTGGCGCCAGGGCGAATCAGCGGCGACGGGCTAAATGGCTAAAGTCGTCGCCTCCCCGCGTCCTCGCAACGAACATGGCTTCCGACGACCAGGCGCCGTGTGCTAGCTCCCCCCAGATCGTCTGGCCAATCCTCCACGGCATCAATTAACGGCGCGTCTTTGTGATATTGCTCGCGACGTGATCTCGCTTCTCGAAGCCCTCGTGGACGCATGGAAGATTCAAGCCACAGATGCAACCCTGGTTTCGGCCCATCTTGACCAGGATCCGTCGAGTCGGACGTTGCTCCTCGGCAGCTCTATAGTGTCCTCCGCGGCCCACTGTCCTAAGTATCCCATGACCCGCGCAGACATTTCCGTCGTGGTCGCACCTTTCGTCCCTGTTCAAACGACCGGCAACGACGCACCCGCAATGGAAAACCCCACCGCCGAAGTAACCAAGCTCGAGCGCAGAGGCTCTGCTCCCGTCAAACGCAGAGTGAGTCGGGCGTGCGACCATTGCCACCGGATGCGCACAAGATGCAACGGCCAAGCACCGTGCTCGCGATGTGTCGGTACGATACGATACGTGCCGTAGCGCCCTCGTCGCTAACGCGTCCACAGAACTCGAGTATGTCTGCCAGTACAACCGAGAGAAGAAACGAAGAGGAAAGGTCAGGAGACACGCCTCGCGTAGCTGATCGTGGGGTTGACTCATGACGCCAGGTACCACGCCACATCCAAAAGCAACGAGAAGAAGCCGCTGCCCAGAATGGGTTGCCGCCCCAAGAGAATGGGTTATCGGTACAGACTCAGTTTGAAAGAGGCGATATGATTCCGGAAATGGACGATGAGATCTGGTCCCCTTCTGAGCCAACGCCAATAGCCCATCATTTTCCAGGCAAAGACGACATCCACCACGTCTCGTCGCCCAGTCTGCATGGCCATATAATGCCACCGCCCGATTTTACTCAAGACGCTAGCCACATCAAATCTCCTACCCATTGGCATGAGCTAGCTACAAGTAAGTTTCTCCTGCACATTTGTGTCGTTGGGTTCATACTCACGAACTGTTTAGCTGTGGGCTTTAATCCGCCAGTCACTCACATCATGATAGATCCACTTTTGCTGGGCCCAGGAGAGGGTCTTGCGCAACCGCAGATACATACGCCACTGGGGCGAAATGAAGAGCTGATGTATGCCATGCACGAAATGCACCTGATCCCAAATGGCCGTACACCCATATCGGTCCCAAATGAGTTTGGAAATATGGGATATCCGATGCACTTCGCGCCAGTAAGGCAATCCTCGCCACGTAGTTATGGATCTGTCGACACTGGATCGCCTCAATCAGGCGTCAGCGCTGCCTCCTCACATCCCGGAATCCTCCCTTGCAAATACCCTGTGCTGAAACCTCTGCTCCCGCATTTGGGCAACATCATGACTGTTCCAATGGCTTGCGACCTTCTTGAGTATTATTTCCAGAGCTCGTCGTCGGTATTCATGGAACCCATCTCGCCATATATCCTAGGGACGGTATTCCGGAAACGCTCGTTTTTGCGACAACACAAACCACGCAAATGCAGCCCGGCATTGCTTGCGAGCATGCTCTGGATTGCAGCTCAGACTTCAGAAGCAACCTACTTGACATCGTCTCCGTCTGCTAGGGTTATCTTCTGCCAGAAGTTATGGAAGCTTTCAATCGATCTTTTGAAACCACTGGTGCACTCGCCGGCTTCTCACGGATTCGCTCAGGGACACGGAGACATCGTCAGTCCTGCAGTCCATGACGCCTTCGATGTGGAGCGAGCGATGGGACAACTCGAAAGCAGAGCAGATTCGGCGATGCCACCTACCAGCACCCTAGACGACGTCGCAACCTATATGAATCTTGGCGTCGTAACCTCGGCCAGTGAATACAAAGCCGCTAGTCTTCGTTGGTGGAATGCCGCTTGGAGCCTAGCAAGAGAATTGAAACTAGGAAGAGAATTGCCCCAAGAATCCTCCAAAGACCGCGATACGGATAACGATGCTGAAATCGGCATGTCCGACTGCAGCAATTCGGGTGCGCACATCCCTGCGGGAACGCCAGCAGCTGCACTTGTCGAAGAAATGAAAGAGGAAAGACGAAGGCTCTGGTGGCTGTTGTACATGATTGAGTATGACCATGCGCCTATCTCCGAACATCTGCTGATGGACATATAGTCGCCACCTAGGTCTGTGCTACAATCGTCCGCTGGCGATGCTCGACAATGAATGTGAGGATCTCTATCAGCCGGTTCCCGACACGCTTTGGCAAGCTGGTGAGTTCTACACCGGCAATTCAGGGCCTAAACGAAAAGGCCTCTCCTTCCAATGTACTTCGCATGACGTATTTGGATTTTTCCTTCCACTCATGACAATTCTTGGCGACATCGTCGACATGAACGCCCAAAAGAATCATCCCCGCTTTGGGCAGCGCACATCCTGGGAATCCTTCGAGTCGGAGATAACACAGCAACTCGAGCGATATGCATACAGTCTCCAGGAATTCAAGACCCATCACGGAAGCGGTCAGCCAAGTGACGATGCTGCGGATCCTATTCGTGGAGAATGTGTCCACCAAACAAGGAAGGTTGTTGCGTATGCGACGCACATCATGCATGTCTTGCACATCTTGATGCATGGAAAATGGGATCCCGTGGCGCTGTTGGAGGACGACAACCTGTGGATTTGCTCGCAGTCGTTCCTGGCTGCGACTTCAAATGCCATCTCCGCAGCGCATGCTGTTGAGGAGATCCTTGAACTCGACCCTGATCTCTCCTTCATGCCATATTTCTTCGGAATGGTAAGCATACCGCTTCTCTGATTTCGGTCCGTTGTTCGCTGACCATATCGTAGTATTTGCTGCAAGGGAGCTTGATCCTCCTTCTGCTTGCAGACAAGCTATCCACCGAAACGAACGATGGTGTCATTCGGGCATGCGAGACCATTGTCCGCGCTCACGAGGCAGCAGTTGTAACGCTCAACACAGAATATCAGGTATGTTCCTGTGACCAGCTCCTGTCGCCTTTCAGAGCTGATTAGTTTTCAGAGAAACTTCCGGAAAGTCATGATTTCAACATTGGCACAAATAAAAGGCCACAGTCACTCCCGAGAGATGTCGCCAGCAAAGCGTCGGGAGGTACTATCGCTGTACCGCTGGACAAGTTTGGGTAACGGTCTAGCGATATGAAGAGATAAATGAGGCGTCCTTGGCGTCTTTTGTATTATTATGTATCATGGATAATGGGGTCCCACTTGCACAGGAGGTCTGGACCTTCATTTGATACCAGGGATGAGAAGTCGCATCTATGCATAGTTAATATCGTTACTTCAATCAGAGCATTCAATACCTCAAGGCTCTGACTGCTTGATGCTCGGGTGGTCCTGCTCGTTGTGCATCCGCCACTCCCGCCTTCACTTGCGACCTGCTCCTTTCGCATCTATCTTCGGGTATGGCCGGCTTCGGAACGGCTGGTGGCTGAGGCCTTCGTCTCCCGCCCGAGGAATATATTCTGCACAAGTGGGTCGTGCATCCCGCGAAGCTCGATTTCTTCATTAGTCTTACAACCTGTCACGAGTATGCCTGCCTCCCATCCTTCACGTCGCACACTCGCGAAGATCCCTGCTCATGCTGTCTAGCGTCCGCGCGACCGGAATACGGAACATGCCGGGATCTCCGGCATGATCGGGCTGCTCCAAGAGGTAGGCGTTGCTCCTTCGGTGAAAGGTAAGTCGTCTCTGAGACTCAGCGTTATGCAAAGATCGGGAAAGGCAGATGGGTACGGTACTTGGGCGAGTTGCCTTGCAAATGCTACCCTTTCCAATATGTCAGATTTTGGCCTGAAGAGAGGAGAGAGAAGGTAGAAAGTCAGAACATACGAGTACGGCGTGCGGGGTCCACAATTCCGATCTGTTGAGAGTCGCATTCTTCGCCGCTCGACCACGGTACCTGTTGAGCTTCTCTGCCTGACCAATCGTGCAAGGGTAGTTCTCCGAGCGTTCGAGTCGCATCAGAGCTGTAGTGGGGTACGGGCTCACTCCGAGACACATCGCTGGTGAAAGGAGAGCTTTTGGTTAGGTAGGTAAGGTGGAATTAAGACATGTTGGGCGGCAGTGGCTGAGAGCTGAGGAAGGCGCATCCCTGCGCGGGCCGGGCCAAACCGAAGCACGTGACGTACATTCATCCATCACTTCATGCTGCATGTGCCATCCAGCTACTCCTATGGTCGCGTCCCGATTCGTCATTGAATAAACATAAAACGTGCCTTCATGTCTTTGGCCGTCCCCGAAACATCAGTCTTCCGGCTTTGGGGTGTGTCTGGCCCAAATCGGCGTTGGGCATGCAGGTCCGTTCATTTGCAAGGACCTACGTCGGAAAGTTCAATGGCCGCCAATGGACATAGTTCAGGAGACTCAGAAGAATTGCTGCGTATAGCTATCATGTACTCCTCACTATGGCTGCAAGTCCTGCAGTCCAAGGTTTGTAGTACCTAGGTAGCACTTGGCACCTGGGCAGTTCGCATGTGGCAATGACGTAGAACGGAAACTTTTATGATATATCCTTGCTGTACTTCTATAGCTACAGAGATGATCCTAGTTGGATGCAATGCACGATGCGAGACCATGGGATTAGAGAATCGGGCGTAAATTTTGTGAAGCCGTAAGGGGAACCGGACAGAGGAAACGTGGATGCTTGAACAAAGAATGAGACTTTTTGGTCCGCTTATAAGCTCTTCTCCACCTTCATAACTTCCGCAATGCCATCTGCGACCGCCTTAACCTTGTCCTCGGGAAGCCTCTTTAGCGGCCTGCGTGGGTAACCCCCGTAGCCATAGTATGATTGGATCGCCGACTTTGTTCCAGGGATAGCAGACTTGGTGAGGACCCAGTCACCCTTGCTAAGAACCTTTTGTAGCTCAAAAGCTTCGGTGTATTTGCCTTCCACGCACAGGTTCCATACCTTCACGCAGGTCTTGGGTATGACGTTGGCGCCACCAGCGATAATCCCTGAGCCGCCACTGGCTGCTGTTTGAGCAGTGAAATCTGCCATTCCGCCGAATGCCATGTATCCGCTGCCGTTGCTCTTGGTACTCACAGCGCTAGTGGCTAGAGCTACTCGAGTGAGCTTCCCAGTGTTACCGCACGTGAACTTGGTTCCGACGATGTTAGGGTGCTCTGCTAGTTTGATGATCAGGTCGCTGTCCATATCAATTCCTGAAACAGCGCCTGGATAGTTGTAGAGAATGACGGGTAGAGGCGAGCTATCGGCAACCCTGGTATAGTATTCGGTAATGGCTTCTTCGTCAATGGCGTAGCGGTAATAACTCGGAGGAACCAACAGGACATATTCAGCACCCGCTTCTGCGGCGTCTTTGCATGATTCGATTGTGAGCTTGATTCCGTGCTCAGAAGCACCAGCAATCACGGGAACATTTTGGTATCCTGCCTCGTCCAGAGCTTCGCGGGTTGCTCGCGTGATTGCTGCCTTCTCGGCGCGGCTCAGATGTACGGCCTCACCGTTGGATCCCATGGTGACAAGGCCAACCAGGCCAGCCTCTGCGAGCCGTACTGCATGCTTCCTGACTGTGGGAACGTCCACCTCTTCAGTATCGGGATCAAAAAAGGTCATTGTCGGCGAGTAGATGCCGGGTCGGAGCGGCGTGCGCTCTTTGGATTGGTCATTCCTGCCATTGGTGTGGCCGTTGACTGCGCGTGAAGTCATGATGAAGATGAAGGTGGGAATGGAAGACTCGAAGGACCTGTGAAGAAATAAAGAAATTTGAGATCCGGGAGAACAGGATGGACGAGTCAACGGCGGCGTATGCGTTACGTAGCTTGGGTCAGCCTTTAATATAATAGCAAGGTGGAGGGCCTCGGTGTAAAGTAGGGCACCTGGACTCGGTGGCAGCCCAATGCCATGCCACCCTTCGTTCGCTCATCCATCGTAACTTGGGCCAAGAATTTTCTGCATAGGAGCCTCTGATTCGCTCCGAGGAGTGAGCTTGAGTCCTCGAAGATCCGTCGCGTGCAGGGTAGTGGGCCGATCGATGGTCGCAGGCGTCTCCCGGGCACATCGCGCGAAAAGCGGGACATGTTGCGGCCTTTTCCACAAGGTGACTAACATTATCGAGGTCCCGTGGGACGAAATACCGACTGTAGGCATGTCGAACCTGGGGCATCGCAGTAACAATCCCCGACGCGTACGGTTCGGTGGAATGAATTCGCACGAATGAACGTGTGCGGAATGCGCCGTGGGGTGGATCGCGCGTGTCTTGGCCTGGGGAAAGCAGATTGCTGCGCCAGGCTCCACTGCCTTGCGCGCGCGTATTGAAGCCTACTACAGGGAGGTGGAGCTGGCGCTCTTCGATGCGGAGCCGTTATGTCGCTTTATTAACATTATATATATATATAAAGTTAACACTTATTTAATTAATTTATTACTAATTTATTTTTTTACTATTACTGTTATTTTTACGCTACTTACTTATATCTAAATAATCTTAGATCTATATAGTATTAGTATACTTAATAATTTTTTTATAGCCTACTTTATTAGAAAAAACTTATTTTTTTTTTACCTTAATAGCTATACTTTTTAATAATTATTTAAATAGAAAAAATTTAATTTTAAATATCCTACTAATTATTTTTATAAAAGAAATCTCTTTCTATTTATATAAATAAAAGACTTTTTTAATAAAAATAAGTAAATATATAAATTTACTACTAAGTATAAAGGTATATATAGACTCCTCCTTTTTTAAAACCCTATTTAGTCGTCCCGAGCCACTATAGCTACACTATTTATTTAATTAATATATAAATATATATATAAATTTACTTTTTTAGAATTTTAAAGTATAGTTTTAAAGTTTAAATTTTTATAATTTTTTAATAGCCTTTAATTTAGTCTCTATACTTTTACTAATAATCTTACTTTTTTTATTTATATACTTATTATTTTTAATAATACTAGTAATCTATATATACTTATAGTATATATATATTTATATATATATATTTATATATTAATCGAATAAATAGTGTAGCTGTAGTGGCTTAGGACGACTAAAAGGGATTTTAAAAAAGAAAGAGTATATATATACCTTTATACTTAATATATCGTAAAAGTGTATATTTATATATTAATTAAATAAAAGAATATAGCTCTAGTAGCTATATAGGTAACTAAAAAAAAAATTTAAAAAAGGAGAGGTATATATATATTTTTATACTTAATATATTAAAAAATTTAGATAATACTAAATTAAAAAAATATACTTATAGTATATTTATATATTTATAAATTTTTTAACACATTAAGTATAAAGGTATATATATACTTCTCCTTTTTTAAAACCCCTTTTAGTTGCCCTAAGCCACTATAGCCACACTATTTATTCGATTAATATATAAATATATATATATATATTTATATACTAATTAAACAAATAGTGTAGCTATAGTAGCTCAGGATAACTAAAAGGGATTTTAAAAAAGGAGGAGTATATATATAACTTTATTATACTTATAGTAATTAGGTAGGTTATTTATAGTATTATAAATAATAAAAATTATTATAATCTCTATTTTAGATTTAGTATTAAATATAACTATTAGCTTTTAAGCCGTAGTTAAAATATTAGTAAAAAAAATAATATTAAATAAATATTATTATATATTTGTATACTAATCGAATAAATAGTGTGGCTGTGGTGGCTCGGGGCGACTAAAAGGGGTTTTAAAAAAGGAGGAGTATGTGTATACCTTCATAAGTATTATTATAAATTACTATTCTTAGTTATAGTATTATAGTTAGTATTTACTTTTACTACTACTTAATATATCTACTCTACTCTTATTATCTCTACTCTAGTAAAAAGTCGCTGTTTATATTTTTATTTAATACGCCTTTTTACTATAATTAATATATTATTATTTATATTAGTTGTTGTATAATCTGTTCAGGTCGGTAACGACAATAAAGGAGAACCTGAGAACCCCATAAGGTGGAGCTGGACGACCGGATGCCGGCAAAAGATGGACCCCTCCGTGGATTCCCCGCCTTCGCGGAAGTATGATTTTCCGGCTGCTATGGCGTATTGCAGCACTGTTCAGATGCCGACTCAAACGCCGACGTGCGTTGGGGTCGCGTGGGCACCGCAACATCATCTTCACAAGTATTCTGACTTCGAGCCCGCTCTTACTTGACTATGATCTAGATTTCCCAACACGTCCGAACGCCATAACAACTGCAACGGAATCATGGCGCCTCTCGAAGTGCTCATGGTCGGTTACCCCTCACCCAAGGCGGCTAGAACCTCCACATAGATGCGAGGCATTTGTTTTGCTTTTGTTGTTGTCGAATGCATACATGGCACCGCCTGTTGCTCTTGTCTTTATCATCGAGCAGTTATGCTAACGAGGGATCTATAGGTGGGAACTGGGGAGTACACTACCGGCTTTGTTCGTGTAGGTGCCTCGACTTCAGACAAGAAAGTAGGCGTTGTAGGCTTGACACTATTCGATCTGCGGCGACGAGGGAAGGTTGGGAACCTGAGCATGGTAGGCGTGTCGGGCGACAGGTTCCCAGCGATTCGTAAGTCGCGTTGAGGCTGGACAAGAGCGAGACCGAGCGCTGATCATTGCCAGGTGAACATTTGGAGAAGAACATCTCGCAAGCGTATAATGGCATGGACGTGTCTTTCCAAGAATACCCGAAAGAAGGAAAGCGGGATCCACACGCCTATAAGGGAGCCATTGACGCGCTACCGAAGGGCAGTGCCAGTAAGTGGTCGCATACGCTCCTTCGTGCCTTCCTCACGCTTTTCAGTCACCATCTTCACTCCCGACACGACCCACTACCCGATAGCACTCTATGCTATTGAGAGAGGACACCATGTATTGGTCACGAAGCCAGCTGTGAAGCTGCTTGAACACCACCAGAAACTGCTCGAGGCTGCCAAAAAGCGCAATGTCTTCGTTTACGTCGAGCACCACAAGCGATACGACCCTGCATACGCGGATGCACGGTTTCGCGCCACCAAGCTGGGTGACTTCAACTACTTCTATTCATACATGTCCCAGCCAAAAAGCCAATTGGAGACGTTTAAGGCGTGGGCGGGGAAAGACAGTGATATTTCCTATTACCTGAACTCGCACCACATCGACATCAACGAGTCTATGGTGCCTGGCTTCAAGCCTGTCAGGGTAATGGGCAGCGCTGCAAAAGGCATCGCAACTGACCTGGGCTGCGATCCGGCAACCGAAGATACTATCACACTTTTGGTGGATTGGATCAAGAGAGACGATCCCAGCAAGCGCGCGACTGGTGTTTATACCGCTGGTTGGGCCGCACCGCAAAAGGCTGGTGTGCACTCAAATCAATACTTCCACTACATGGCCAGCAAGGGCGAAATCCGGGTGAATCAGGCAAAGCGTGGCTACGATGTCACGGAAGACGACACGGGCCTTGTCTGGTACAATCCGTAAGTGAATTTAGAACACTCTTTCGTGGTTGGCTTGCTGACCAGCATTAGCTTCTACATGAAGTACGCCCCTGATGAGGAAGGCAATTTCGCTGGTCAGACTGGATATGGCTACATCTCGTTCGAGAAATTCGTGGACGCAGTCAACCAGCTCAACGAAGGCAAGGTCACGCTTGAGCAGCTCGATGGCCGCCCGCTACCTACCCTCAAGAACACTATTGCCACGACCGCCATTTTAGAAGCTGGCCGAAGATCGCTGGATGAGAACAGGCCAATCGAAATCCTCGAGGAGAATGGCACTTGGTCACTGAAATAGGGCGCAATGTTCACATAACACTATGTGGATGCGTTTACCACCATATTAAAGATTCATGTTTCGTCAGAACCTTCGTCATAGGCGATCCACTGCCCATTACTAAAAATTGCTCGGCTAACCCGAGCTATAGGTCATTTACGCAAGCGAGGTTTTGGTTGTAAACTCGTGAGCGTTGCTTTCATCAAAGGCCATGTATTGCCCTACAACGATCGGCCGACTGATCAAACATGTCAAACAAGGCTCGCGTCAAAGTTTGATGCGCTCTGCTTAGCGAGGATCTGTCTAAGATGTCGTTGTCTCTGATCTCGGGACAATAACCAATGAAATACCGCGCATTGTGTTTGACTGCTACTGACATACTCATTAGCCGGCCCTTCGTCTCTGGTTTTTTTTTTATTGAGTGCACGGGATTCCTAGACGAACGGAGCAACTCTCAAGCGAACCCAAGCCTATACGTATGTCTGACACAGGCAAACGTTAGTTTGGTAGGAAGTAGTTTTAAAGACAGTACAAGGCTGATGTCCTAGTTTAATTTCAATACTCTTGATGCCGCTTTCACCGTGGTATAATGTAACCTGCAATGCGCAAACCCCGAGATTCCACTGGTGAGCCGCGGCACTGCGCAAATTGCCTCCTCGATCCGGTTTGCAGGTGTTCATAACGATATAGTACGAAGGCCACGAAACTTTGATCGAAGAGCTTACAGACATGAGATTCGTCATCATCCTCGTCAACAAATACGAGAGATCTCATTTCCTTTGCTGATCGGTTTTTCTTAGAATGGTTTAGAAACTCCTGTGAAATAAAGCAATTCTCTACTAATCTTACATAAACTCCACGTGCGTGGTTTTAGGTACACATGCGTACATGAAATACACAAAACACCGATAGACATGTCTTTCCGAATGTTCCATTTACATGGTCGCTGGATATCAGAATAAATGTAGCAGAATGATCCCAGATAAACACCCACGGTCAGGTTGACGAAGTAGGGCAGCCATGTATACCATGTGTCTTTATTGGCCGCTGCTGCAACAAGAATCATAAGGTACACTTCTCAGATTGGGTGTTTTGCGGCTCTCGTGGAGAAGCAACATGCGTTCTCCTCAACTGGTATGCAGGAGGCTAAGTTCGGGTTCGAAAGTGCAGCTCTTTCAGCTGGCTCTCGGCGTTCTGGTTCAGGATCATAGAAAGTAAGCCTGTGTAGCGCCGTGGTGCAGAGTTATGGTTTCCTTTGCAGGGTGCGTCAACGTTGAGCATCGCCATTTCCGAAATTGCGCCTTGCTTATTGCGAGATTTTTTTGCGTACATGACATTGCTACCAAACGCTGCGTTCTTTTATATACCTTGCCAATCATAGCGCTAAATATTATCCCGAATTATATCTTAGAATTATTCGACCTCCTCCATAGTAGTCACCGCCTTCCCTGTTCCAAACCTATCTCTCATGTAGTATACCCAACGCAGCCGTCCCGTCGCTTCTCCGCCAGTCTATAGTCTCAATATAATTGTGCGCCGAGAGGAAAAAAGTCTGCCGGGGCTCTATGGACCGTATTGGTCCTCGTCCCCCAATACAGGATATCCACGCGTAGTAGCTCTTAGTTCTTAATAAGCGCGAGCATGTTAAAGAAAATGTTAGTTTCGCCTGTGTTATTTGCCAACGTCGATGGTGACGTAGACACGGCATACATTGCTCGCACGCGACTGACTATGGCTCGCTTGCTCGCCCTTTCCCAGTCGTGGATTTTCAAACTCTGTATACTTGTGCTTAAGGAATAATAAGACGAATAGCGGTGCTATGTGATAAACGGAGGAGAAGCTCCTATCCAGTCAAGTAGTAGCCGTGCAGGTCACTCATTATAACACCGCTTGACTAGGCGTAATGCAAGTCTAACTGTTTGTCTACGTTTCTTGCATAGACGCCACGATCTCTACAGAGAAACGTAGCTATGTAAGAAAACTTTCTGATATATGCGCATGCGACGCATCTTTTATTAAACCGTGAGGCTATTAGAAGCCTGGAGGAGGTTTGTCGGCACTCGCTGAACGAACATCAACCACCTCTGCAAATTATTCCCTCATCATCCTCACTGCTTACGATGGGTGAGATTGAATAGCAACTAGTTGTCATCCTCAGCAGCGATATATGCGTCTTTCTTAGGGATAGTAGCATTTAACCCAGAACCATGCAGCCTTTGGACCAGGCCCGTTCAATATATTTGCGACTTTGATGCTTCAAATCAACGCCCACTGTTTTGCTCAAATTTGGGTAATATTCGAGCATGCCGGAACAAAAGCTGTGACGAATTAACTTCGCTGTGTTACGTCTCTCTGAATTGGATGACTATGTCATCGGAGAAGCCGTCATTGGATCGTCCAAGGATGCCGTCCATTTTAAACATGCAGGGAGCACGGTTTCACGCGGTGCAAAGAAGCGGGCGTGTACGCATATGAATGAGCGTCTCGGTCGAGGTCGAAGTTGAAGCGGTGCAGCTCGGGATGTGCGTACGGAGACTTCCAAGGACCATTTGCCGCGCTTCAAGAGTGGCCGAGTATGGAACGAGTGATTGATTATCCAACAACATCCATAGTTTACACCAGGCTAAGGTACATCAGACAGTCTTCTCAAGAGCGGATAGCGAGTATGGAGGTGCAGTCGTTGGCGTGGGGCGGCCAAGGAGGATGCTGACAACAGAGGGCAGCAGAGAACACGGTAGAGTGTTTGGGGAGGTGGACACGAGCGACATGGCAAATGACCGATTTGGAAGGTGACGCTAAACCTTCCTTGGCGTACATGAAGGGACGAAATATGTCGAAAACTGCAAGTCCTCAACACTGTCGAAGTTCGAATGGACAAGCCTTGATGTCCAGCAGTCTATTCGTACGATTTCGTCAAATGTGCGCTAGTAAGCTTGTAGACAGGTGCAAGATGGCGCACAGAAAGAGGCTTCTTTGCGACTGACTTTTGGAGAAGCAATGTCGCGCGCTGTGGCAAATGCGGGATCAGACCGTGACGGTGTACGCCACGCTTGATTGGCGTCGTGGTAAATATCGTCGGGAATTTCGTGCCTGGCTAAAGCGTTGTGGAGGTCAGAAGTGTAATGCGTCTTACAAACCGCGGGATGCAATTACGTTGCTCGACGCCGGCGAGGTGGCATCCGTTGAGAATATAACTGTCGGTGCTGATGGCAAGCGGGAGGCTGTCCCTGTGGCGTATACAGCTGGCCTCGAGCCTGGGCCCAGCGTCGCAGGCACGTTGACAACCGACTCGATTTGAAAGGTTCCTGCAGCTCATGGATGCCTGTCGTTTCATCTCTCGGTGGCAGTCCGCTCTCCTGTGCATGGAAGCGTGCAGCGACTGCCATATGCAGCACCGCCCATAACCGGGGAGGTGAGGGCATGGATGGTCGGGATGCTACGTAGCAGTTGGTGACTGCTTCGATGGCCGACGGCCACTGTGGGCGGCGGCGAGAAGCAAAGCAGACCGTCTCGATGGGTTCCCGCTCGCGGTGCCCAGGTGCGAGTACGAGCATCGGCGACGGTCAATCCATTCCCTTAGGCACTCAGGCCATCGTAAGCATCCCAAGAAGTTCTGGATGACTGCGTCCAGTGCGGGTGGTGGTGGAGAAGGCGCCAATGGGGCAGCGCGGGCGGGTGTGGGGGCGCATTATCACATGGCGGCGATAAGAGGTTGGAACCCAGCAGCTTGGGTGGAGATAAGCAGCACCCTGCACGGGGAGCAGTGGACGTCTGCCGTCGCGCCGCACAGTTAATGCCGCAGCGCCTTCGTGGTGACCACGACGGTGGTGTCGAGAGAATAGCCGTTGTGGAGGCGGCGGAGAGTGGCAAGGCCGATAGGGCGGCGGCAATGGCCAAACGCTGCGAGACTGCGGCTGCGCTGCCGTGCCCCTGTGCTTTCCGTATGCAGCGTCGGGCGCGGCTTCCCTGCAGCGCTCTCGTCGCGCCTGCCCACTGAGCAGCGGCGCCTTCCCTCCTCCCCACGCCCTTATCGTCCACCGTGCCTCGCCCTCCCCAGCACCTCAAACCGCCGTCATGGCAGGGCGGGCGTCCCCAGCGCGGGCGCCGGGGGCTGGTCTGACGAGCAAGTAGCCACCCCAGGGCCTCGCGCCGCCGCTCCGCCGTGTCGCTCAAAAAACCATCCCCGGCGCGCCCACGGTCGCACACCCCGTCCGCGCTCTCCTTTTGGCTGTGCGACCGCCGCGCTGCCCTGGCCTCCGGATGCTCCCGCACCCGCACGCACCGGCGCCGTGGTAGTCAGGTCTTATCTTGTACGCCAGCCTCAGAACCCTACCGACTCTTATCCCCCATATATATCGCCCAGTCCGCCCCCGCTGGCTGCTCCTGATAGCCTCTTTGCACGGCTGCGCCCTTCCTTTCGCTTCCATTCGACCCCGTCTCGAGGGCCTTCCATGAACTCGTCTTTTGCCCTGCAGAAAGCACACCACGGCCGTGTCACTCGGCCCTCCCCTGATGTTCAATAACAACCACCACAACTACCTCGTGCCTGTGAAGCCCGCAACGAGGAACGATCCACGCATTCCTCGTCCTGAAGACACACCGCTCCCCCGTGGAGAATGCAGCTTCATTCTGCCTGCGGTAGCAACGGGCGGTGCACGAGAGCGGTGCTCGTGCCGCACTTTCTTTCCAGATTCTCTAGTACGCTCGCAATGCGGCTGCGGGCACCAGGCCTGGCACCACGAACCGGAGTCAATATCGACCGCCATGGCAGAGCAGTATGAGCTTATCGTGGCCGAGTTGGCGCGGCTGAGGCAGCAAGTCAAGAAACATGAGCATCTGGAGCAACAGCTGAAGCAGGAGCTCGTCAAAGAGCGCATGGCAAGAGAAGAACATTTTCGCACGTACAAGGGCATCGAAGCACGCATGTACGCCAATATGCGGCATCTGAAAGTGGCCATGGACGACAAGGTGGAGGCTGTTGTCGACAAAACGCAGGAGTTCAACGACCAGATCAAGGCTATGCAAGAGCGTTTGACCATGGTAGATGATGTCACCATGGATCTCGAGAACAGGATGGACCGCATGGAGCTGAACAGTGGCATCTCCAGAGAGCCGACGCCCGGAGCTACGACACCCAAGCCTCCACTTTCTACCGCAAACGCTGCGCCTCCCGTTCCTCAGCTTCCACTTCTCATGCAATCACAGCACATGCTGGCCCAACTGCCGATTCGTAACGACAAGAAGTACCCGTTATCTTGGAGTGCACGTGTCATCTTCGTTCCACGCAAGAGTCAGAAGTTCGCCTTTGACCCAGACAGCAACGGCTACAAGCGATGTGCCACACGCAAGCTACAACAAAACATGGACTTCCCAAGTCAAGACAGCTCATGTTTTGCGAACCGCATCGAGACCACTTTCAAAGGCATCCTTCGCGGTCGGCCGTGGATGCCTTTGACTGCTCACCGACCCGCTGACGAGCCCTTTGGACGCATGGCACTTGCCCTGCTACCGCCAGACCTCATCCACCGCGGCGTATGGGACTATCCGTTCCTCGAGGACCACTGCATCGCGCACGACAAGATGCAAGGCGACGTACTTTACATTACGCTGCAGTTTGAGGACGTCACATGGAATGAGATTCGCTTTCTCCCCGCCATTCTTGGCGCCGATGACTCTTGCTGGAGGCACGATGAAGAATTGGACGGTGACGCTAAGTACAAGAGCCTCGATTCGGAAATAATGTACGATTACCAGGACCCTCCACCTACCTATTCATCTCGAACTCACTCGATGGCGGATAGGGCGCCCTCGAAGCTGGATGTCCTTGCCGATTCTGCCTCCATGCTGAGCCCGATTGAGCGCGTACAGACGCGTTCAAGCCGCTATTCCTCGGAACGCAGCAGCCTCCGTAGCTTCGCGACCGAAGAAACTCGAAGCTATGACGGCCCCGAAGACGACGAGCATCTTGACAAGAAGCCCAAGCTCAGATCGAAGCAGTCGATGCCCGCTATCAACAGCGCCGGACACATGCCAGCACCCATGTATGTCTCCGGTCGCTCGAAGCGAAAGATGCCCGTCCGCGAGAAGGGCCCAAAAGAACCACTGCACTTCAGCGTCTCGAACGTCACGAAGTGGCGCCCTAACCTCCTGCACCCTTCATCCAAGGGCAAAGAAGCGATACAGGAATGAGCGCCGCCCGTCATGTATCGCCACTTTTCATCCTCTTGTTCACATCTCCAAGACTTTGGGAAATCTCTAAAGGTAAGGCGTTTCGATGAAAAGCCTCGGTCAGGATGGGATACCCATATGGCGTTTATTGTATTCACATCTTTTCGTCCACCCCGCTTTGGCGACTTATAGAGCTTTCCAAGTGTTTGTTGTATTGTGTAGAGCATTGTAGCCACTCGGGCATCTTGCAGACGGTGCATTGCCGCATGTGCGTCAATCAATATGGATATATGGTACCTTTGCAAACGTTGCTGCACGCGACACTTCCCGCGCCACTGAATACTTGAGATGTCTCAGATACAGAGAGATGAGCAATACGAACATGCTGTCAGATAAAGGCCTGCAGGGACTGCCTTGCATACCGCGGTACCTGGAACATGGAGTGCAATCATCCGTGGGGCAATTACATCGGCTCGCAGCGATAGCTATACAGAGAGCCGAAGTCGGAACGCGAGATAAGCCAGGTACTTGTTTGTAGACGCTCTCTCTGGCTAGATATATTGCACCCTCCTATGTCGTACGCCGGCCCTTAGATATTAGTTATTATTTTACTACCTCTTTAAAGTTATTATTTTTAATTTAGTAGGTAAGGAGTTAAATTAATATAAAAAATATTTTTAAGCGTAAAAATAGAATTTTATTATTTAATTAGGTTATTACTAATAGCAACTTTATTATATATAAAAAAAAGGCCTTGCTACTGTTAAAGCTTCGGGCCGGCAATTCTTAGTGTATTCTGGACAAGGCGCCGAGTTAGGTTTTGCGTTGCGCTGTGCTGCATGCAGGCGGGTACAGCGTACGGCCTACGGCGAGCGAATGCGGGAAAGCCGAGTGACAGCGACATGTGGCGGAAGACTGAGCGAGCGAGGATGCGAGCGTTATCAGATAGGTTGGACGGTGGTTGGAGCTTTTGCTTACGCCTAGAAGGCAGCTGAACAGACCTGGTGCGCGAGCGTTGCATTCAATATTCGAGAAGCGTTCGGTTGGAGCGAATACGACGGGTGTAAGCAGCCTCTTTGAGCTGCGCCGCACGCCCAACTTGTGTTTCCTGCCTATAAAAGTTTTGCGGGGGGACGTCTGATCTGGACGTTTGCTCTCCATGGCGGGGGAAGGAGTGGCAATGGTTCTAGGCGTTCTCTCTCAAGTCTGTTGCATCTGCCAAGGTTCATGACCCATCTTGGGAGTGGTCGGAACGCCGGTATGCACGCTCTCTCGGTCGTTTTTGAAGCCGGACGCGCCTTTGTAGCGTGTACTCGGGGAGTAAGGATCCTTTTCGTTCCTCGCGTGCGCTTAGCGCTTCCAAGGAGGCGGACAAAACGCGGGGATTGTGGGGAAACGGATATCTCAACATCGGTTGAGGAAGGCGCGAACAATCAATACAACGCTTCTGCTACTACGCGAGCAAGACATACGAAAGTTCCGTGAACGCAGGCCTCCCTGGCAGCAGTCCTCATCAGCCGGGCTACCGAATCGAGCCTGCCGATATGTTCATGGCTTTCCCATCCTTATCAGACAGGGTTGTCGTCGATCGTCTCTGCGCACGCGCCGTCCGACCACTCACGGAACGGAAACGTTAACTCACCGCTCACCACTCTGTCACGCGGATTGGACAGCATCCTATCAAGGCGCCGAACAGCAGGGTTGCACCTCGGTCCTGTCCCGGTCGGCGGGTGTCCTGACCCGTCTGTTTAGGCCTGCAGTGTTTTTGTCGCTGCTTACCATCCTGCGGTTTGCTGGCTCCAAGGATAAAAACGTTGCATTGTAACGTGGGCTTGACTTGGGCGATACAAAGGCCGCCAACTTCTGTCCTGTGTTTCGCGCGACCACGACTTCCTCTTACTCGCAGAAAATCACCTCACCGACGACTTTTCCTGTCGAACGGGCATCAACACGCCTTGGCTAGGAGCTGCCTATCGCCACCCGCCATTGCATTCGGTGGGCGATTTTGTTCTCCGCCATCGCGTATCTGGAGAAACGCCTTACCCGTTAGCTTGACGCCCACCCGGCGCGACTGGCAAGGATGGCCGATACCTCCAAGACGAGCGAGCCAGAACTCGCAAAAAACGGCCTCGCAGTGACGGCCTCCAACTCCTCCTCCGATGCCCACAACCCGGTTCCCATCGAAGGTCAGACCGAGCACCTGCCGACCTTCGAGCACGAGAAGCGGCTCGCGCTCAAGTTCGATATCCGCATCTTGCCTATGCTTGCGCTGATGTATCTTTTCAATGCGCTTGATAAGGGCAATTTGGGCAATGCGAAGACGGACAAGATGGACGTGGATCTACATTTCAAGCCACATCAGTACAACATGATGTTGAGCATCTTCTTTATTCCCTATGTGCTTTTTGCACCGCCGGTAGCCATGCTGGGCAAGAAGATTGGAGCGCACCGGATGTTGCCGATTTTGATGTTCACATTTGGGAGTATGACATTGTTGGGCGCGTCCGTGAAAAACTGGGGTGGAATGATGGCTTTGCGATGGTTCTTGGGTGAGTATCCCTTTCTGACTTCTTCAAGCTGGGCTTGCAAAGAGTCTTCCACATTCGTAATAGACGAACATGGGTTGACAGCTATTAGGTATGGCGGAAGCCGCTTTCTTCCCGCTGGTCATCTACTACCTCACCACCTTTTACCGTCGAGCTGAGCTCGCACGCCGCCTCGCCCTCTTCTACGCCGCCTCCAACATTGCCAACGCCTTTTCCGGTCTCCTTGCCTTCGGAGTGTTTCAGATCAAAGACAAGAAGCTCGAAGGTTGGCGCTACCTCTTCCTCCTCGAGGGGGCGCTCACCGTTCTCTGCGCCTTCGTCGCTTACTGGTGGCTCCCCAAGAACGCCTACGAAGCGAAATTCCTTACCGAAGACGAGAGGAAGCTTGCCTTCACCCGTATCCAGATCGATTCCTCTGCCATTGTCGGCGAAAAATTCGTCCTCAAAGACGCGCTCCAGATCTTCAAGCTCCCCACCACCTACGGGTTCCTCGCCATCGAAATCTGCCTTGGTGTCCCGATCCAGTCTGTGTCCCTGTTCATGCCGCAGATCATCCAGGCCCTCAATTACGACACCATCAAGACCAACCTCTACACCGTTGCGCCGAACTGTGTCGGAGCCGTCTTCCTGCTTATTCTCGCCTTTGCTTCGGACCTTACGCGCATCCGCTTCCTCTTCATCGCGCTCGGTTTCGCCCTCACCTTCTGCGGCTTCATCATCTTCGCCGCCATCGATGTCCCCTCGCACCTCTCCACTGGCTACTTCGCCGCCTTCATGATGGTGTGGGGCACGTCCGCGCCGTCGGTCTTGCTGTCGACGTGGTACAACAACAACGTTGCGCACGAAGGTCGTCGCGTCACCCTTACGTCCGTCGGTGTGCCGCTCGCAAATCTCATGGGCGTGGTGAGCTCCAACATCTTCCGCGACGAGGATAAGCCCAAGTTCGTGCCGGCGCTGGCGACCACGGCGGCGTTCGGTGCAACGGGGTGCTGTGTTGCGCTGTTGCTCGGGACGTACATGGTCTTCGACAATAGGCGCAGGAACAGGAGACAGGGCGTGAATCTCAGTGCGAGGGACGTCAGCACGGAGAAATTGAGGGAGGGGCCGAATAGTCCTGACTTTAGGTGGTTCTTGTAGTTGGTGCGTGGCGGAGAGGGGAAGGTAGGCTCCAAAGGCGGCGGAGCCTGTAGTTGCGTGGCATGAAGAGATGCATCGCAAAGTTGCTGGTAGATACCCTTCGAATACATGCTATGTCTCAGTTGCTCTGTCCAAGGACAGCCCTACCTTCCACACGCCTGCATGAGTGAGGACTGTCCATCATACCACCCCTAGTCGGATAGTTGCCAAGTTCAACTTGGCCGATGCAGTGGAAGACCGAGACCGTGATCAGAAGAAATCTGAGCGACGCACTGTGAAACGCTGCAAGCACAAATGCCGTCATTAACACCGAATAGGAGAATTTACAACTGCAATGCGATAGAACGTCGTTGCATCGCGAATCTACCCGCATGAAGCTTAGTTCTCAAGGAGCACATCTCACCCCACTTGGCTCCTACATCGAGCTCAGGATTTCTTTGATCGTCGTTAGCAATGTACTCACCAGTGACATATACTCGACATTTAAGGTCACTCACATGCTACTTCCAAATGCCTGAAACATGGCGACTGATTGCCTAGCCATATCCAGGATGTCAGCATGGCAATCCGCCCTCATCCCAGCACACATGGTTACTCGTATGATTCATGCAGTATGACTCCGAGTAACGCTACGCGTCTTCGCACTCGGTTTCTCAGTAATCGTGACCAGGATACGATTCTACGCCCGACAGCAACCATTGTGGTTACGTTCCTAGGCACCAGATCCAGATGTTAGCACACAACAATGCGTAGACGAAGCACAGCCGCCTACGCGACGCCACCCTGCGGCCGCCTCTTAGGTGTGATAGTGCTGCGTTGCACAGCGCGAAACAATGTATTAGTCGTTCCAGACATCGTCACCACGCCGCAGGCGTGCCTTGCGCCCCACAAATCCGGCTAGGCAACCACCACCAGTAAGCACAGCCTTATACATAACTCTAGGTATATATTTCGATCGAGAGTTGCTTTGTTTACCGTTCGACCACATTGTTCATGGCTCGGCCACATTTCGATCAACTTCCATCATTCATGTACCAGAACGAAGAAAGTAACAACAGCAACATGTCCAGCCTTCCGAGCTGGAGGGAGAGGGCGATGGCTCTTGATACTACTCCTGCTGCTGCTGTGATTGAGGCTAAGCCCAAAGAGCCTGCTGCGCCTGCGGGCAGTTTGGCGAGTATTCACTGTGTGTATGCGGACCCTTTTTTGCCCAACAAGGTACGTGCAGACCGATCTCACCATTCCAAGCACAATGGGTGAAGAGACGGCTTGGCTCCCAGGGCAACTGTGAATCTCTAAGATGTATAACGAAGATCGAGTGTACGCAATCTAGAACGCCAGGCTGGCGTCGATTGAGTATAAGTCCGTCTTCGTATTATATAGCCCGGGCTAACGCATGCCACGTTGCAACGCCGAGGAGGTATCTGAGCATTTCATTGCCTGTTGTAGATTGATTTCCTTGTCGACAGCTCCATGGTGAGGGTCGATACCGACTACAATCTGCGCTAAGACGAACAATTTAGTGGACGGCACAGTACCCTACACGGGCTGGACCGCCGGTCGAGGACGCATACTCGCTTCAGCATGCTCTGGTGGCGCGATACAAACTTTCCGATGATCCTAGCAAGACGTTGGACTTGCACTCCATTGTGGTGCAGAGCCCACTACTCAAAATGAGCCTGGCGCGTGTGTTGGAGGGTTACCCGGGCGTCACGACTGAACTCGAGCGCTTGGAGTTCAATGCGCGGTTCGAGTGTTTCGTGCACCGTTGGGATCGTCTCCGGGCTGAGCGGGTAGGTCAATCCCCAGTATGGAGTAGCTATGTCTCCTAGGCGGCCGTTGTATTACTTGTCTTGGGGCAACACAATGGACAAAGACACTATCATACGGATTTCTCTTAGCTGACTTGGTACCTCAACGCTTAGGTTTCACTCGCCCGCAAGACTAAAGACGTGCCATCAGAGGCGGCGCAGATGGCCCAGGACGCTGTCGCTCACCTCGATGTCCTATACACTACGTTGGAGGCTGAACTCGGAGCTGTTATTCGCGAGAAAAGGGATCTCGTTGCCCACGGGGTGATGAAATTCGGCAAGCTTTGGACGCTGTTCAAGCCCGGATGTCTAATCTACAAGAAGACCGACGGGCACGACCGAATCTACAAGTTCAAGACCGCCAAGTTTGACGCCATCAAAACAGGGAAGGTGTATAAGATGGACTGCCAGTATGTGGACTTTGATGGTACCAATTTCGGATATAAAATAGAGACTATTAATATCACGGAGTTCAAGGGGACAAAGAAGATTTCGAAATTTGAGGCGTATCCCCTTGAATTCTATGCGGATCCAGAGGAGCTGAAAGCGAGGTTGATCGAGAGAGGAAGGATGTTCGAGGCCTACAAGGGGTATCATTTTGTGGCCTATGATGGCATCGCTTTGGGGAAGGGCCATCGAGGAGAGCAGAAGTTCAACGTCAAGGGCCGCATCATTGTTGACGCGTATTCTCACGCTCGGTACAGCGGGGCTAAACCAGACCTCGAGCTATTTGACCCTGCAGAGGGCACTGAGTCAACCCAGGATGGAGTGAGTTCCTACATAAGCGAGGACAGTGACGAGGACTGTGTTATGCTCGACGAAAACGGGGGGCAAAAGAAGGATCCTGCGCCTGTTGGCAAGAAACCTCACGCCATTACTACTGACTCCGCGATCCTTACCCCGGAACATCACCTCATCGCGTCAACCTTGGTTCGTGGTTACTCCCTCCGCGATAAGAAATGGTTCAGCTTCTTCATCGATAGTGTCAGGGATATCACTTGGAACGAAAATGCCTTTGCCTCACTTGTAGCGCCGCAAGAGCAGAAGGACCTCATCTTGTCCTTCGCCGAGAGCCAAGCCAAGAGCCGCGAGGACTTCGACGACTTCATTCAAGGCAAGGGTCAGGGGATCATCATGCTGTTAACGGGTCCGCCAGGCGTGGGCAAGACCTTGACCGCCGAGAGCGTAGCCGAGGCCATGAGGGCGCCGTTGTATAGCATCGGGGCTGCAGATTTGGCGAGTGAGTACAACTCTGACTCCCTGGACCGCTGTAGGAGGCGCTGGCGGAGGGATCCGCTGAACGAATTTGCAGATAAGCCATCGCAATTGGAAAACAAGCTGCATGACATCCTCGAAATGTGCTCGAAGTGGAACGCGGGTAAGTCAGACCTCCATCTTTTACGGCGACAAGAATATGAGCGCTGTCGGCCGTTGTAATACCTATCCTGGGGCAACACAAGCCGCTTAACAAACACAATCTAACGTTGGCGATTAGTTCTCCTGCTTGATGAAGCGGATGTTTTCATGGAGGCACGATCTACAGCGGACCTCGACCGCAACAAGCTTGTCGCTATTTTCCTCCGTCTGCTGGAGTACTTCAGCGGTATCATGTTCCTCACAACAAATCGCATCGAGAACATGGATGCCGCCTTCGAGTCGCGCATCCACCTCACGCTCAACTATGCTGACCTGGACAAGACGTCGCGCAAGCACGTCTGGTCTACCTTGACCACGCACGCGCGCGCCAAGAACTCCAACGTCGGCGCGTTCACTGATGCGGAGCTGGAGAGGTTGGCCAAGGTGCAACTGAACGGCAGGCAGATTAAGAACGTGCTCAAGACGGCCATGCTGCTGGCGAGCAAGTACGATGAATGTCTCGGCATGACGCATTTGGAGACGGTGTTGAAGCTGAGGAAGGCGAATGAGAAGAAGACGTTGGGTTTTTTTGGGAGCGAGTAAATGGGCGTCATGTGTGTTACCCCAGGATAGGAAGTACAATGGACGATCTTTGGGGGAAATAAGCAATTTCCATACTCAAATCGAATCTCATATGGCCGGCATTGGTGGCGAACTGCAGTCCACTTCAGGCGCAGGCGCAGTTTCCAACGGTTGTCCTTGGCGCACGTGCCCGGCGGCACGTGATCACGGCTGCCTGAAGCGGCCGGCGCTAAGGTAGCGCCACTATCTCCTCATTTCTTCTGCAGCACATATCGCCCCTAACCTCGAACAACCTCGCAGCACCGCTCCACTTCACCACCATGTCGTGGCGCAATCAGGGCATTACCGGTTCGAACAACATCCCTCTGGGCAATCGTCGTCGCATTGGCGGCGACAGCAACGGCGACGATGGAGGCTACAATCCTGCTGAGCCGTCTGCTGGCCTCGACCTGAAGCGCGGTCGCAGCCCGACTCGAGGTAAGGCATTTTGCACGCCTACAATCAAAACTACTCTGACAATCATCAAAGATGCCGACGGACCTAGGCGCCGCAAGAAGCGCAACCGATGGGGCGATGCCAGCGACAACAAGGCTGCTGGCTTGATGGGCCTGCCCACTGCCATCTACGCGACCATGACGACCGAGCAGCTCGACGCGTACACGTTGCACGTGCGCATTGAGGAGATCACCCAGAAGCTGAAGATCAACGATGTTGTTCCGGCCGACGGGGATAGGTCGCCGTCTCCTCCGCCGCAGTACGACAACTACGGCCGACGTGTCAACACGCGCGAGTTCCGCTACCGCAAGCGTCTCGAAGATGAGCGCCATAAACTCGTAGAGAAGGCCATGAAGACACTTCCTAATTATCATCCACCGGCAGACTATAGGCGCCCTACTAAGACACAGGAGAAAGTCTATGTGCCAGTCAATGACTATCCGGAGATTAACTTCAGTATGATACTAACCCCTCTAACTCTCTTTTTCGATCTTCTTCCTTTCCCTTGCCTTCGTCTTGACCGTTTTGCACGACTCGCCGACCGTGTGTAGCATCGCTTCGGCGGACCTTTTGCAAAACCAAGTCACTATCCCACCCTCATCATCTGCAAAAACCAAGCTTTTGATCACATCACTAACTACAGCGTTTCTGCACTAACAGTTGGTTTACTTATCGGCCCGCGAGGCAACACGCTCAAGAAGATGGAGTCTGAGTCCGGCGCGAAGATCGCTATCCGTGGCAAGGGCTCCGTCAAGGAGGGCAAAGGTCGTTCTGACGCAGCTCACACCAGCAACCAGGAGGAAGACTTGCATTGTCTGATCATGGCTGATACCGAGGACAAGGTGAACAAGGCGAAGAAGCTGATTCACAACGTCATTGAGACGGTACGTATCCCCTGTCTCTTTCAGTTACGAACCCTGACTAAGTATATACAGGCTGCTTCTATCCCCGAAGGCCAGAACGAGCTCAAGCGCAACCAACTTCGTGAGCTTGCCGCTCTCAACGGTACTCTCCGTGACGACGAAAACCAAGCCTGCCAGAACTGTGGCGAGATCGGTCACCGCAAGTATGACTGTCCCCAGAAGCAGAACTACACGGCCAGCATCATCTGCCGTGTCTGTGGACAAGCCGGACACATGGCTCGCGATTGTCCCCAGCGCAAGACCGGACAACCCTGGCGCAACGATAACCGCTACGGAGATCGCCCTCAAGGCCGGATTGGTGGCGCTGAGAACGAGTTGGATAGCTTTCTCAACGAGATGGGCGGCGGTGATGGTGGGCGACCTGCTGGAGCCCTCGAATACAACGCCAACGGAGGTGGATATGGTGGAGAGGAACAACGCGCTGCGAAGCCATGGGAGCAGCGTCCCACTGGTGCTCCAGCTCCTTGGGCCCGTGGCAACAGCCGCGATGATGACCGCGGTCAGGGGTCCTCTGCTGCACCATGGGCTGGTGCTGGGGGTGCTGCTCAAGACCCATACAGTGGCTACGGAGGCGCCGCGGGTGCTGCTCCGTGGTCTGGCGCCAATGCATCTTACGGCTATGGCTATGGGTATGACCAGCACGCTGCTCCTCCTGGCATGAGCTCCTACGGTTATGGCGCTCCTGCTGCCCAGGCTGGCCCGCCTCCGGGACTTGGACCGCTGTTCCAGAACTATGGCGGCAATGCTGGCAGCCCACCGCCGCCCCCACCGCCCGGTTCCGCTCCGCCGCCGCCGCCCCCGTCGGACATTCCGCCTCCACCTCCACCCTCTGATGCCCCTCCGCCACCTCCGCCGCCGCAGTAGACGACTGCTCTATCGCTGGACCAAAGGCGTCGTTAAAGGTGAATATTCTGCCTTGAACAATGGCGTCCTTCGGGTCGGTCATGAGCTGGACAATACGGTTGCTCACTGGCTTTCCTCAATTCGGGTTCATCGATGCTTTATTAATTTGTCGAGATAGCTCCACGACCAGGAAAATTGCTCACTCGTGCTTACCTACAACCATATCAGTTTGTATAATGCGAACGCTGTTCCGTCAGTGTAGTATAGGCTAGTATAGGCCGTGGGCGTAGCTAAAACCTGGTTTTATTCAGAGTGCTGGCAGGAGATTTTGTTTTGTCGCGCATATGGAGTAGTTCTCATTGCAATACATGATTTCCCTTTTGGACACAGAGATGTAGAGTGTATATATGTGAAGTTCTGGTGTTGACTCTCGGCGCAATGCCAGGAATGTTGATACCAAGCAGAAAACCCATCAAAAGTCCGAGTACGCTCGTGTTGCCCCAGGGTAAGTAATACAACGGCCGATTGTGCTCAAGCTTTTGTCCTGATGCTGTAACTCGGCGGGCCACGCAAACCAGCCTCCATGCAAGTCTACGGTGTTTTATCGCAATGCACATCGCAATAGTGAACTTGACGACTTGAAAACATCTTTTACTCTGGTAGTTATACCAGTAGAATATGTGTACATTCATATTGTTTACGGACGTCTGGAGGTAGTCAAGAAAAGGAGATATATCTCAGGCGCCAATGGCTAGCAGGTTTTGTTCGTATGCATAAACAGGATTTCCGTGAGCTTTACTTGTTTTATCCTTAGTTTCGACTGATCAACTCCGTCTAAAGTGACGAGATGCCCATGGTGTGCTCATGCGCTGTTTCCGCTTTGGCGGTATCGATCTCGCCAAGGGTGCAGGGGGTATGTTTAGCGGAAGCGAAGCCGCGGCGATTCACGCTTCGTAGTCGTGCCCGAAAAGCGCAGAGCCAACACAACGACCACGCGCGCAGTGCCGCTCAAACCGCTCGCTCGACTTATTCTTTAAACCCAAGACTCCCGCTTTGCTATTCATACTTGGAATCGCGCGGCTCCTTCGCATAGGATCCTCTCAACAGCGTCACCCGCCAGGCACGCCCTGGTAGGCACTCTCGCTCAACGCACTACCCCGCTGGCTCGCGCCCAGCATGGACAAGATCAAAGTCAGCAAGGTGGCTCCCCTGTACGCTCCGACGCTCAAGGCCAAGACTGATCATGCACAGGTCGAGAACGTCCAGGCGTACTCGCGCGGCCAGAGCTTCGATGGCTCGCTGCACATCACACCCCACCATATAATCTTTAGATACCTGCCGCCCGCCCCGCCAGGCGCCGTCGCGACTGCGAAGCCGCCGCGCGAGAAGCAGATATGGATCACGTATCCCCAGATTACCTACTGCTGCTTGCGGCCATGCCCGTCCGTCTCGCACTACAAGCCGTCGATCCGCTTGCGTTGTCACGACTTCAAGATGTTTGCCTTCAACTTCCTCGACGAGAAGGATGCACGCAACGTATACGATAGTATAAGGGCGTTATCTTGCAAGATTGGGCGACTGGATAGATTGCTGGCTTTCGTTTACGAACCAAAACCGCCAGAGAGCGAGGTCAACGGTTGGCGGATATACGATGCGCGGAAGGAGTTCAAGCGACTCGGCATCAGTCCCAAGGATTCGGAGAAGGGATGGCGAATATCAGAAATCAACATCGACTACAAGGTATGTCCAACGAAGCTGAAGACTAGCGCATAGGTTCGGCACATTGTGTTACTCCCGGAACAGTAATACATGAGCGGACTATGCTGCGCATCTTGGTTTTCTGATTGTATGAGGTGAAGAGGAATGTGGTTTTGACATCTATCAGTATTCGAACACGTACCCCGCGCTCATCGCCGTACCCACCAAGGTCTCCGACAGTGTCCTCCGATACGCCGGTGAATACCGCTCTCGGCAACGCATACCAGCCCTCGTGTACCGCCACCCTTTGAACAATTGCTCCATCACCCGAAGCTCCCAACCATTGCCCGGCATCAGCGGCAAGCGCAATGCACAAGATGAGCGACTCATCGCTGCCATATTTGCAACCAATCATGGGTGGAGAACATCGCAGACCCCAGTCCCCACGACTCCGGCGAACCTTTCCCCGGAGTCGAGTGTTGTCAACCTCAATGACTCTGTTACTAATAGTTCATTTGTGGGCATAGAAGATGCGGAAGCTATCAGTTCTGGAAGGACAACTGTAGACCACCTTACCAACTCGTCTGAGACGGATCCAGACGCACCGAAAATCTACGGAGCTCAACAGCGGAACCTTATTGTGGACGCGAGACCTACCGTGAACGCGTACGCGATGCAAGCTGTCGGCCTAGGTTCTGAGAAGATGGACTACTACCCTGGTGCCGAGAAGGCTTACCTTGGAATCGACAATATTCACGTAATGCGGAAGTCTCTTGAATGTGTGGTCGAAGCGCTAAAGGAGTCGGATTACCTCAATGTTCCGCCCAACTACGACATGCTCCGGAAGAGCGGTTGGATACGGCACATTGCCAACATCTTGGACGGTACTACTTTGATCGCACGCACTGTGGGTATTATGCACTCACACGTCCTCATCCACTGTTCCGACGGGTGGGATAGGACCAGTCAACTCAGCGCCCTCAGCCAGATAATGCTCGATCCGTACTACCGGACTCTAGAAGGCTTCATCGTCTTGGTTGAGAAAGACTGGTTGTCCTATGGTCACATGTTCCGTCATCGATCAGGTTTTTTGAGCAGCGACAAGTGGTTTACTATCGAGAACGAGCGAATAGACCGGAACCGTGACGGATCGGGGCCTGGCAATGCATTTGAAAACGCCTTGAGAGGCGCCAAGGGCCTATTTAACCGCCAGAACAACGACTCTAATGAGTCGCTCACGCAGATGACTGAGACGAACGGGGCCGTTGCAGCTGAACTGAACGCTTCGGATGTTGACCCTAGCAAGGAGGCTCCTCCAAAGTCGTACGCTAACAAATACGGTCCTGCAGAGGAGCACCGCATCACCAAAACTAGCGAGCTATCACCTGTCTTCCATCAATTCCTTGACGCCACATACCAGCTACTCTACCAGCACCCCACGCGCTTCGAGTTTAACGAACGCTTTTTGCGCCGCCTATTCTATCATCTTCATTCCTGCCAATACGGTACATTCCTCTTTGACAGCGAAAAGGAACGCGTTGAAGCCCGAGCCGCTGAACGCACTCGATCCGTCTGGGATTACTTCCTCTGTCGGCGAGAAGAATTCTTGAATCCGAAGTATGACCCTACGGTGGATGACTCTATACGTGGCAAAGAACGAATGATCTTCCCTAGGAAAGGCGAGGTGCGCTGGTGGGCAGAGCTCTTTGGCAGGACCGATGAAGAGATGAATAGACTTGGCCCGCAGGCTCCGCCGAACTTGCTCGCTCCGCAGGTATCGAACATGAGCAGTCCGTCTAATGGACAGAGTGGGAGGAATACGCCGGTGCCGCAGGAACCGATTGTTACAGGGACCGAGACGGCGGAGCGAGCAACAGGGGCTGGGACGACGGCCGAACCGCCTCTGGGAACGACGTCAAGCCTGCCCTCGAATCACGGCATAGACGTCGAACAAACGATGAAGGTCGAGCAAGCATCAATGGCGGATCCTTTCGGGGCGGTGAAGGATCTTAGCCAACAGTTCACCGAAAGCCTGTCCTCGTTCGGCAAGACGCTGCGAGGTCCGAGCCCTGGTACTCGGTCGGTCGAAAGCCGCAGCCGCTCTCATAGCCGAAATGGCGTCACCGAGACACGTAAAGAAATGGAAGTCGAGATGCAGTAGGTAAATGTCTCGACGTACGGGCCCACTGGTTTCAACGGATCCCCGTTAACCTTGACCCCAAATCCGGGCTATTTGGACCGTCGCCTACGTGAGGTACCCCTGGATGAGGAATCACGTGCCGAGTTATCACCGTTCGAGCTATCCCCATCCCAGCTATCGCCAGGCATAGCATCGGCCCTGGCAATCGGAACCGACTCACAGGTATACGAGAAGCTTTGGTCATATGAGTCGCCGAACGCTAGTACCGCAAATCGCCAGCGTTCGAATGGGGCGCCCTCGGATCAGCATACGGCCCAGATCTCTGATGCGGATGGCCCAGGTGACAACAGTAGTGCTCCAAGCGAGTCCTCTTGCTCGGAAGACGAAAAAGAATCAACTCATCACGCGGAACGTGGTAGTGATAGTGATGGCCGAGGATATGCGAACCATGCCCGAGCTGTTCCCGCCGCCGTGGACGAAGACATTGCTTCTGTACAGGAGGGGAACGCAGAGCGTCCAGATGCGGGACGAGAGACCTGGCTGTCGTGATGCGAGCCATGGCATGTGGAGATTTTTCCAGTGTTATGGGGTTTCACAGTTCTGAAAGGGACATTTTGGGAGTATCCTATGCATAGCTTCGGCGTCTTTGGGTTTGGACTCCGGTTCGGGAAGGATTGATGCATTTATAGCGCTGGTGTGAGAGGTACGGTCATGACATTCATGCTCTGAGAGAGCAAGCTAATAAAAGCTTTGACTATGGCGTGATAGGTGAGTTGCATGAGGCATGCAAGTGTGTACCAAAGAGCTAGGTATCGGGTGCCGAACGTGACCAGCCTCCGGGGCTCCACCTATGGAGCTGCATCACCCATGACATCATCACAAACGAGAGAAGGGAGCTAGCAGTTGAAGTGTTTCATGGTCAAGCCGTGTTTATTCTTTTTGCATTGGATGTTCCGAAAGTACACAGCACATAAGACTCCGTAACCTCCTTGAATGATCAATGGCACAAGAATTTGCCCACTCGCCCATCCGAATGCAAAGGAATTTGATATAAGCCAGGTCCTCATATTTCTCAAGCTTCGTGATACTCTCATGGTCCCATAGCCATCATCGTCAGCCCCGCTCGCATGTATGGAATGGAAAACTCGTAATCCGTCAACTGCAGCCCTGCACACCGCGTGTGGTTTACTCCTCTGCGTAGCCCTCTGCTGGCGCGGCCTCGGCCTCGCCCTGTTCCGCCTGCCGCTGCTGCTCTGCGGCCTGCTGGGCGGCGAGCGCCTTTGCGCCGTAGTCTTGCGACATGGGCTGGACGACGGGCTGCTCTTCCTTGGGCTCGATAATGGTGACGGAGTCAGGGAGCGACTTGGCGGGACCAGCCTTGCCCTCGGGGTCGGCGCCGCGCATGATCTTGACCTTGATACCGAGGACACCCTGGCGGAGGAGGACGTGGCGGGTTGCCTCGTCAATGAAGTCTTTGGCGGGTTGACCGGAGTGGATCATGAAGCCGTCCTATGGCATGTTAGCCACCAATATCCAGCCTTCTCATCGCAGGTAGCGTATTGCGTACAGTGAACTTCATGCTCTTCGCACGGGCAGCCCTCAGCTTTCCGGAAACGACGACCTCGCAGCCCTTCGCGCCCGACTCCATGATGAACCTCAGGACACCATAGCATGCCCTTCGCACGGCGAGACCGTTGAGGAGCTTGTAGCGGAGGGACTCGCACTGGGCGACGGCGGAGAGACCGCGGTTCTGGACCTTCGCGGCGTACAGGGAGACGGAGTTCTCGGGGAACTTGAAGCGCTTCTGGATGAGCGAAGTGAGCTCGCGGATGCGGCGGCCCTGCTCGCCGAGGACCTCTTGTGTGTGGGTGGCGCGGATAATGATGTCGGTGACGGTGGGCGTGACGCGGACCTCGACGCCGGAGTAGCCCTCCTCGGCGAGCTCGCGCTGGAAGAACTCGTTGAGCTCGGCGTAGAAAACACCGTCTGCGATAGCATGTCAGTAGGGACCCTCTGCGTGCCGTGTTCCTAGTCCATGCTCGTTGCTCCAACGTCTTGCCAATTGTGCGCTTCGCGTGCGGGTAGACTCCCGCAGGCAACAATGCATCCTCCAGTCCTCCAAAAAAAATAACGGAAATGGGGTATCGTACCAGCAACGAACTTCCTGCGCTTGGAGCTGTCATGCCGTCAGTATTGGTCTCCGTCTCTCGCTTGGATTGCGGCACTCACATCTGACCCTGGGCGGTGGCCATGGTGTCGGGCTGTGGATTAGTAGTCTGAACGGTGGGACAAGCGTTCAGATAGCGAACCTTCGTTGTCGTGTAGGCGTTGGTTGGAGGTCGATGGCAGGCGGGGACTGTGCAAAATACTGGCCGGCCATCGTGAATTAAGCGAGGTGGGCACTAGCCACGTCCTTGGCGCGCCACGGCTAGCGCATCACGATCTCCCTCGCCTCTGCAAGACTTGAACCCCTCACGGTCAGATGGAAAAAGACTATCGTTAAGCAAGTACAGTCGCAGCGCCCCGCCGCACAATGCGTTGTGTAGTCGTAACCCTTTCGCGCTCCTAATATGGCTGGCCACCACCTACAGCGCCGTGTCATGCCTCCGCCTCTCTTCCTACAGTGTATCGCAAGACTAGAGGATGATAGGACGCAGCTGAGTAAGCGCGGCGATGTGCTAGTAATGTCACTCTCAATCAACGTACTTCGCGAGCTTCATGAAGTCGAGTAATGTCACTCCATAATTGGAAAACCTATAGCGAAGATCTGATCCAAACTTCGAAAACACCTCAACACCATATGCCAATGGCGCAATCAATGCGACATATATACAGCCCATATTCCCCATGTCTACAGATGCTCGATCGGATCCTCAGGAAGGAGCGGCTCAGGCTTCCTCTCCACACAGCTCTTAAGTGGCGGCCTTACTAGGTCATTGAACAGGAAAGTTCCGTACACAAGCAGCGCAAAGCCGAGCACCTGGAGCCACTTGAACGTCTCCCAACCAAGCCCGAGGGAAACCACCCAGATAAAAAGCGTGCGGCAAGTGTCGATGGTTGAACGTGACGTAGCGGAGACCGTGCGCGTAACGCTGAGGCCGAAGAAGTTGAAGCCACTGTTTCTGTTAGTGGAACTCCCGTAACGCTAGAGTGTTTAGGTTGACTTGCCCAATGCTGATCATGATGAGAATGGAACTAATCGCGATGGCCGGGTAGTGTGTCATCTGGTACAAGCCCTCCCCCGCATTGAAGTAGCCAGTACCGATGGCGAAGTGTAAAATGATCATGACAAGCAGCGTTACGAGGAATCCGAAAATGCCTTCCCAGCCGACCACTTTGATAGGCTCCATCGAGTACTTCTCCATGATGCGCTCCTCCAGTACGAACTGCGTCGCTGTAAAGATCTGTGCGCCCGCAATTAGAAGCACACCAATAACGGTCCTGACAGCCTGACTAGGCGCAGTCATGATAGCCTCTTCCCTTGCCAGGATGCCCCGCACAGTTTCTGCGAGCGTTGCGTGCGAAGGAGTCGCCTTATCGTCTCTCGTAATTGCGCCTGCCAGTCCCACCATCGCGACGCCAAAGACGACTACAAAGAGGGAGAACCACTTGTACAGTCCCAGGTGCCTCTTCAAGAACCATACACTAAACAGTCCGACAAAGAGGACAAGCGCTCCTCTCGTCATCTGGTAGATGCTCGCAGCTACGAATAGCAGTCCGACGTTCATGAGCGTAGTCCCTGCAATGTCACAGCACGCCGGGAGAGCGAGTAACAGTATGTTTATTCCGGTAAGTGCGACCCTTCCTTCATCGTCGGGGTGAGCAGGTCTTAATGGGTTCGCTACGGCGGGAGTGTCGCTGGCGTCCGACGCAGGTGTTGCAGCTCCATCCCCAGGAATCGCTTCGTAGCCGGCGCGGCGGGACTTGAAGCGCTGCCACGCGGCGAACGAGCCGATGACAAGCCAACAGCCCGATTCACCGATGAACATTTGCAGTGTTTGGAGCACGGGCTGTTCGAAGTGTTCGCGGTACTTCTTGGAGGGAGCATCGCAATTCTTGACGCATTGCATGTCCTGTTGAGCAGTGGTTGTCAGTCAGCGAGCACGATGATAGAGCAACGTTACGGACCTGGTACTTTGTCAAGAGCGTGTTGCACACTCCTGTAAGTAGCATCATGCCTACAAGGAACGGAACAACCGCCTTTACCGCCATATTGGTGGTGGTGGTGGTGGTGCCTGGTACCCAAGCTGTTGTCTGTTGGTGCTATCGGGAGCAAGAGAGAAGACGCTGGGGAGTTAGAACAAAGAAGGTGTCTCCCAAAGAGGGGCAATTGAGTTCCCGCACAGAGTGAGGATGGGACGTAAGGTGAGAGAGAGTAAAGCGCAGGCTGTTGACTCAAGCAGGAGTCGCGTGGTGCTGGACATAGCTGCCGGATAACGATAGCGAAGTGGGCCCAACCGCGGCTGCGGAGACGCGTGACCGCATCATCGTCATCCGCACCGCCGTCAGGCGGCACATTTCGTCTTGACATCGAGTACCACTCGAAACCGAAGGGCTCTGCATTATATATTCTGGGATAACTTAGGCTATTAGACCTTGTTTAGCGCCTCTTCACTCTCTTAGCCCTGCGGAGATTTTTGCAAAACCTATATACATTATCTTTCCTCAAACGCGCTCGCTAGCACAATCGTGGACACTTGGCAGTACATCCAGAGGGCAACTGTAGCCAGTTCCTTCCTCTATCTGCACTACTCGGTGATCACGTTCCATCTTGAAAGCTAGCTTAGCACTACCATGTTCACAAAGCAGCCATACCTTTAGAAAGCTTTCACTCTCCACCGTCTATTCCTGCCATGAACGTGGAGTAGAAGCGTTGGAAGCTGTCAAGGCCATAACAATCTACTCCAAGGCAAAGGCCTCCAACCAACATCAGCGTAAGTTCCCTTTTCAATACAAAGGCATCAGAACACAAGGTAAGGCTCTAACATTGCAGGACACTATTAAATATACCTTAGGTTTGTGAAACGTGTACTCTCGTCCGGAAGCCAGTCTGCAAGCAAATCTCCTGAGGCAACAGAGCTGTGAGTCCATAGCATGCAAGCCTCTCGCCTGACCCCGCAACTTGCAAACGGAAGGATACTCTACTACAACATTGTTTACCACCCAAATGTCTCCTCATGCCAATAAACCTCCGCACCTTGTTTGACCCACTGTTCTACACTTTCGCTCAGCTTCCGAGTGAGGCGCTTTGGTCCGCAAGTCACTACCGCGACCCTAGTTCCCTTGCTAAACACTTCATCCACTATTGCAGGGATTTTGGGTCTCCCAGTCTTCAAGAGCATGCCTTTGCGCGGCTTCTTCATCTCCTCTTCCATGGACAGAAGTTGGTGGTCTTCTGCTAATTCGATCTCCTCGCCGTTCTCGCCAAGCGGAAGCGTGGAGGTAGCGCCACGGGTGACAAAGACTTCGATGGCTGTAGGTGTTGTTGGGGCGTGTCTGTTAACGGTGGCTCCTTCACCGGCGCCCGAATCCGCGTCATCGTCGTCGTTTCCAGTCATGGCCGCGGGACTTGAGGAAGGGAACGCCCATTGCGTCTCGGCTAGTCTTTGCACGGCCCAGATAAACCGTACCTGCGGCAGTCCCGCATGACTTGGATCATGGAACTCCACAATACTTCTGTAAATCGGCAATATGAACGTAGCACCCACACCGCCGGCTACTAACAAGATCCTGTCGTAATGAGACAGGTCAGGGAGATAGGAGGATGCGCCATAAGGTCCTTCGAGCCCGAGCGGGATGCTGGGTGCTTCGCCTCCTTCTTTTGCCAAAGACTTTGCCAGTTCGGACATCTTCTTTGTATTTCCGGTCAACGTCTTTGCGATAAGTAGAAGTTCCTTGTCTTTAACGGGGATAGAAGCTACAGTGAACGGGTTCGTTTTATTGCGCAGGGTGAACTGATCTGAGAGTGATGCCGAATAGTGTCTCCCAATAGGTAGGGAGAGGTAGACATGCTGTCCTGGGCGCCAGGTAAGTGTGGATGAGAGGGTTGACAATGGGATGCGAATTTGAATCAGATTCGTACCCGGAAGGAGAGTCACGGTGCCGGTGTAGGTCTTGTGCGCTGCAAAGCGGAAGACGAGGTGAAGACCATTTACCATGACAACTTCCCATACGTACGGGCGTATGTGGTGGACGTGAAAATACAATGGTACGACGAGCACGTTCGCGATGGTGACGTGACTGATGTAGAATACACGGTAATTCCATCGACGCAATTGAGCTAGGGCGGTAGTGCTGATAGTGGCGAACAAAGTGATGCTGACGATGCCAAAAATTACGTCTTTTTCCTGGATGCGCTTGCCGAGTAAGTTGCTTCGAATGAAGAAGTTAAAGTAGAGGATGCCATGAAGGCCGAAAAGGAGGAAGACGATGCGGCCCAGAATCTGATGGGAAGCTTTTAGTTGTTCGTGAGAAAGACGTGTCAGAAGTTGGAGTGGCGAGTAGGGGCTGCGCATCGCCAGCAGGTAATGAAGGGGGAGTTGAGAAGCGCCAATGGCGCCTAGGCGTTTGGTAAGATGGAGGTAGTCTACCCACATTAGTCTTTAAAAAGTAAGCAGTGGAGTGGGAAGAGATCTCACCGTTTCCAGTCCGAACGACGCATAGGTAGAGTAACCATATCATCCAAAACCCTCCTCCGATCCACTCAGCGCGCGTTCCCCATCCGTTCACAACATCTTTCTTCGCCCACCAGACCAAGCGATCCCAGCCCTGCCTCGTCTTTCGTAACCACGTCCAATGACCTTCCAACCTCTTGTTGAACGACGGCGATCGGGGTCGCTCATATTCCAAGCCCTTGTTTGCCAGCCACGAAAGCAAAAAGCCAAGCTGAAAACCCGCGAATACTACCAGGACCGACCATTGTGCGAGAAGCGGATACCAGTCGAGGAGAAGTCTCCGCGCGTGCTTTCCCTCCTCGTCTAGCGTGACAAACTCATATCCGAACGCCATGGTGGCGGTCCTCGCGTGCTGCTTTTAATATAGCGGACCTAATCTATCTCTCCATCCGGAACGCGCATGCACAGCCGAACGTACGATTGTGGGCCTCTTACAGCGCACTTCACTTCTCAGTAGATAGGACGGGGTTTCCAGGTGGTTTCGGGTGGAATTGAAGACAATATGAGTGTGGAAGGCTGAGGAAACGTCGTGAGCGCGTTGACTCGTTGAGTTCCACGTGAATCTGACTAGAGCTGTCGTGCTCGGACGCCGATTCGATGCCTTCTCTGTGGCTTAGGTCGGGGCCGAACCTGGGAACAATGGTAGGACAGCCGCTGGCCAAATGCTACCTTTCCATATTGTCTTTGTTGTACGAATGCACAGCTCAATAGACCGCAGTCAGTGGAGACTCCGGAAACGGAGTCGAGTGGGGAGCTCCAAATGCAGTTTAGGGCTTTCCGGGTGTGCCTGGCATGCCCCGCGAGGCATCCCCCTCGTGGACCCTGCGTTAGCGGACGGGCAAACATTCTGCTGCACGAAGATGGCTGCTGCAGCGAACGCCACGAGGATACCGCTTTGGCTGGATTGCGTGTGTAGACAGCCCGTGTGCCATCTCTTGTTACTGACCGATATAGGACCCCGGGCACGATGTACAAGCCCCACGCAGTGTAACACGACCGTCACTTACCAACATGTTCTGTAGGACGCATATGCCCTCCTGCTCGCCTGCCACGACCCTCGTGCTGAGCTCCTCGGCGTTAGCACCGTCCACGGGAACGCATCGCTCGACCAAACCACGCTGAATGCGCGGGCACTGTTGGAAGCGATAGGCAAGCGCGAGGTCAAAGTCTACCCCGGTGCATCGAAGCCCATCCTTCGCAGCGCCGTATCGGCGGCCGACATACATGGTAACCCTTACATGAGGAAGGAGGCAGAGGCCATACGTTGACGCAAGCAGGCGAGTCTGGCTTGGACGGGGTTACGCTCCTGCCGCGACCCGTTGAGCCGGCAGTCACGGATGTGGATGCACGAGAAGCCATGTACGAGGCTTTGATTGCTACCCCACCGAACACGGCATGGCTTGTGTCCACAGGCACCCTGACGAACGTGGCCCTGTTGTTCCAGAAGTATGACCGTCTGGCAGGCCACGTGAAAGGCGTTAGCATCATGGGCGGTGCTGTAGGTGGTGGCTTTACAGATGCTCCAATGGGCAAAGTTAAGCACGAGGGCGTACGATTCGGCAATCGCACGCGTAAGTGCTCTTACCCGGACAGTAGTTCCAGCTGATACTGACTTTATACCAGCGTATGCCGAGTTCAATGTGTGTGGGCAAATCCTCTGAACCTTGTAAATTACCTTGCTAACAGTGACCAGATCTACGTAAGAAGGTCGCAGTCGCACGAAGTTGTGCAAACACTGACCCTGATCAGGTTGACCCAGAAGCGTCTCACTTCATCTTTTCGCACCCCATCCTCAAGTCCAAGACGACCCTGATTCCGCTCGATCTAAGTCACCAGGTCCTGGGCACGAAAGAAGTCCAGCACACGCTTCTATATGGCTCTGACACGCCTCTGGACCCTTCGGCCGCACATACATCCCGCACACCATCGCGTGTACGAGCCCTTTTCAAAGAAATAATGGGTTTTTTCGCTGGCACCTACGCAGAGGTATTCACCATTACCGAAGGCCCGCCCCTACACGACCCACTTGCAGTCACCGCTGCCGTCTATCCCGACATCTTCGACGATAAGGATGGCGAGCGATTCCAAGTGGAAGTCGTGACTGAGGGTGTCCACTCTGATATACCGGAGGAGGTAGGAGAGCTTGGTAGAACGAAAGTCGTCAAGCTACCACCTGGTGAGGGAGGCTGCAGAATTCCGAGAGGCGTTGACCTGGCCAAGTTTTGGGAGAGCATAGAAGCGTGCCTGAGGCGCGCTGACGAAGCTAGCCCGATGCCCGCGATTAGCCGTGAAGAATTGACTAAGCTAGGGATCATATAGATACAGATGCAAGCTCAACTATGGTATTCTTCCTATAGCGCTTTCAAGTCGGTCTCTGTATTGCTCACCCTGGGATAAGAAATGAATTATGTCCTAGTACTGTGCAAGAGATATACCTATAAGAAGGGTCTAGATCTGGATGGAAGAAATCACGATACACGCGTCCCATTGAAAGAAATCAAGATAATCGAATGAGACAAGTGGCTTGAAGAATGGAGACTGCACTATCGCCGGGTCATACTTCTAACATCGTGAACGTTATCCTGCTTCACGACCACTTCGTGCCACGAGATCTTCGCGGAGACGGACCATTCACCACTAATAAGTGTCTTCGAACATGAAACCAACCCTACAGACTCCTCCTTGATGCTCTCTATCTGATCAGGGATCAAGCGTTGCGCTGGGTCGACATGCGGACAATCTCCGTCCCTGAGAACGCATTGAACATGTTCACACAGTGCGTTCCATCCTTTCTTCGCTATATTATATCAGTATTACACATAGGAAAACAGGGGGTGGAAGCTCACCATCATCATTACAGCACTCTGCTTCACCCCAGCGTCCCCGGTCCCTCATCGCAGCGTACCGCTCCTCTGTCAGGCCCTCCATGTGGGCTATCTGATCACCTGGCTGACCACCTACCCCATAGCGGATCCCGATATCTGCCGCATCGACAAGTTGTGGATAGCGCACGATGAAAACTGTAAGCAAGTGGACGCGCGCGAAGTTGAGTGAAGACGCGGCCTTGTCGGTATCGGGCCAATGATCAGCTGCTCTCTACTCGCTCCTGGAACCAAACGTTCCCCCAGCTGCAGTACATACCGACGATTTTCAATTTCAGATTTTCGGTCTGGAACTTTATCAGCAACCTAAACCCCCGAATCTCCCCAGTGAATAATAGAAGACGTCGGGTGTTTTATCGATCCATCATTCGACTTTAGGGTTATATATAGGTTAATTATTTCGTATTCTTACAGGGGGGTGAAATAAAAAAAGACCAATAAAAAAAGATACTTTTTTTAAATTAATATAACTTCTTTATTACTAAGCCAAAAATATAATAAAAATAGGGTTTTAAAGATAAAGTTAAGTAGATTCTATTTACCCTGTTAGGTGCTGCTTACTAAAGGGTTTAGGGGTAGTAAAAAATTAGTAAATATAGAAAATTTTTAGGACCCTACTTTAAGTTAGTACAACTTTTTATTTAAGGTGTAAAATTAGCTTATTTTTATATATAGTATAATAGATACTCTATTATACCAGTATTTAAATTATTTTTATAGTTTAATATATTAATTATATTATTATTAATAAAAGTTAAATTTTTACATTTTTAATAATAAACTAGTAAATAATATATTACTAGTACTTAGTATAGTACTCCTAAGAGTCTATAAGTCTATTATTATAGCTAGGAAGTAATAAAATATAATTATTAATAATATTTTATAATTTTATATTCTACTAGTTAAAAATAGCTATTTAATAGTCTTTATATTTTCTATACTTAATCCTATACCTAAGTTATACTTTTTATTATTATTTAGCCTAGATTTTATATAATCTTATATATTTTTTATATAGTCTAAATCAGTATTATTGGCTAGGTAAATAAAAGTATAGGTTTTAATTATTCTTAAACTAGTTTAAAACGTCCGTTATTATATAAATAAGGGTATTAACTTATTAAAATTACTAATATAAATTAATATTAATACAACGCTTATATTTATAATATTATATAATAATATATATATATATTTATATTATTATATTAAAAAAACTGTAAAAAAATCTATAAAGTTACTTACTACTTTTTATCTTCGGTTTAACTTTAGATATAAGAATTATTTTTATATAGTCTTTACTAGTAAAAGAAATAGATAAATTAGGTATTTTAGTAAATACTAAATAACTTTTATCTTTTAACTAAATAGCGTTCTAAATTTAGACTCTTAAATTATAACTAATAAAATAATTAATATATTTAATATTAAAAAAACAATATTATAGCGGAAAAATAAATAAAAAGTAATATATTTTAATATTTTAAAATATTTAAATAACTTACTTTTTTACTAGGTAATAGCTAGTTCTTTTTTTAACTCTAATTTTATATCTTTTTCTATAATACTCCTCTCTAATCGCTCCTATTTATAATACTAACTTATTAAAAAATATTATTTTCTTTAAAATTTATATTAGTAATATTTTTAATATTCTCTTTAGCGTATTTTAATATTTCTTTTTACATATTCTTTGTTAAATATAGATTTTTTTAATTTATACTAATATTATAACACTTCTGTTTTAAAATACTGTTATAAGTATATTTTTATTATATTTAGACTATTTTCTAATTATTACCTTTTATTTTTGTTTTTAGGGCCTTTAATTAAGCCTTTATTAATAATTCTTTTTACTTTTTAAATAATCTTACAAACTGTACCCCTTTTAACTTTATTTATATTATTATTTTTATTATTTTATTTTTAATATATTATATAGTATTATTAATACTATTAGGAGTTCTTTTAAAGTAAAAATAATTATTAGAATATATATATTTGCTTTTAAAAGAAGATAAACTTAAAATTTAAGTTTTATTAAATATCGCGCTATATTATATAGATAGCAGCCTAGGTTTATAAATTTAAAAAGATATTATTATATACTATAATATTAATAATATATTACGTAATTAGTGATTATATAAGCAGGAGCTAAATTTTTATTATTAATATAATTTTATTATTAGATTACTAATATACTTCGAAAATATAGTTACGTGACCTACGCTAGTCCTAAAAAGATATAGTTATAATTTTAGTTTAATATATTTATAAACTAAAAAGTTATAGGACCCTAAAAAAGGGGTTTAAAAAATTGCTTTATTTAGGTAATTTTAGTATATTACATCTAATTAATAAGCAGTAAATAAAATACTTAAACTATTCCCTATAATTTTCTCTTTAAAACGGTATTATTTACGTATTTTTAGGCTTATTAATTAATTTTATATAAATTTTTAAAAAAGGTATCTTTTTTGATTGGTCTTTTTTTTCTTCACCCCCCTGTAATACCTACGGTAAGAGGTTCTACTCCCCCGTTCTACCTACAACGTCGCTTTAAAACGGAGTAATAATATATTTACGCATCTCCATTTTGCAAATACTGTCCCTCAGACGACAGTTGTCATGCAATGGCTCTATCGCTAGGCTAACAAGATCGCTTCCGTTGAACATTCTCTCGATTATCACCCTATGAGAGATCGGATTACAGCACCTATGCAGGTGGAAAAGCAGCAGACATTCGGATCAAAGCATTCAGGAAATCATAACAGGGGGAAAAACGTTTGAGTTCCGACGTAGCTTCGAGTGCGGCGTAGCTGACCCATTTAGCCTATTCAAAAAGCTCGGTACGGCTCTATTATCAGAGTCTAACCTCGCCACTTCGTCGTCCGCGCGGGTAGGCGGAGTAACCCACTTCTTTCCGTGGGGGGCTGCGGGGTGCAACTGGTGTTCTTCTGGGGCCACGGCCAATGTTAGCAGTGAACTATCATTTCAATGTTCACGGTGACCTCAGCAGCACGCTCATCACAAGCGCTCACAGTATACCTACGCGACATGCACATCTCCACCGCCTTGCATCTGTATCCGTCTGTACCACAGGAGTGAGCCATGTCCCTCCCTTGGTACATTGACCTTAAACTATCGATCGCCCCTACATTTTTGGCCTAGCATTTGCGCCACGTCCTTAGCATCCTAGTATACTTTGCTTGTACCTGAATTTATCCGCGTCGATCACAACAACAGCAACCCGGCTCTGGGGTTTGCACAGGACCTGTGATGGTTCCTCGGCTCGGTTAATTGTAGACGGGATTCTAGAATGGAACATGACGGGTGGCTGGGCCTGTATGCCTCGTGAGAGGCAGGGATAGCTGCACGCAAGAAATACCTAGGTATTATATATACCTTGCATGCCAGCAGCGCGACTTTGATTTCCAGCCTCCTCGCTCATCTCTTCCTAGCCGTATAATTGAGCATCTCCACCGACAATGAAGCTCACTCTTCTCGTTGCGGCACTCCCCGCCGCCGCTCTCCCAACTTGGCCCTGGAACAAGCCTCACCCCAAGCCGCTCAAGTACCCTGGACTTAACGCCCTTGCCAAACGCGCGGGTCTGTTGTACTTCGGCACCGCCATTGACAACGTCGTACTCGACAACAAGCAATACATCTCCATCGCCCACAACAGCTCCGAATTCGGCCAAGTCACGCCAGCGAACGGTCAGAAATGGATGTACATCGAGCCGTCCCAGAATAATTTCAATTATACGATGGGCGACCAGATTATTGTGCCAGCAAAGAAAACCGGTCAGATAGCGCGATGCCACAACTTTGTCTGGCACAACCAACTGCCCGACTGGCTTACCGGTAGGAACTGGACGAAGCCCGAGCTTGTGAAGATTCTGGAGCACCATATCAAGAACGAGGCAAGACATTACTACAACGACTGCTACGCCTGGGATGTGGTGAATGAGGCGTTTGAGGATGACGGTGTAGCCAGCTTGAGGAAGACCATTTGGCTGGATGTCATTGGGAAGGAGTATCTTGAGTTGGCGTTCAAGTTTGCAAGGAAGTATACGAAGCCCGGGACAAAGTTGTACTACAACGACTACGCTATCGAGACGATCGGCAACAAGAGTCTCGCGGTTGCTGCACTAGGTAAGCGCCATTGATTTGGGAAAGGATTGATTGAAATATCGGATCTGAGCTGACAATGCAACAGTGAAGGACTTCAAGAAGCGTGGCATTCCTATTGATGGTGTTGGTCTGCAAGCGCACTACACAGTGGGTCGCGCACCGACATACCACCAGCAGAAAGCGACCTTGGAGATGTTCACCAAGCTCGGTGTGGAAACTGCTCTTACCGAACTCGACGTCCGCATCCAACTGCCCGATGACTCGAATAAGCAAGCACTCCAAGCCGCCGTTTACGCCAACTCGACCAAGGCGTGCGTTGACGTGGATGACTGCATCGGCATCACTGTGTGGGATTTCTGGGATCCAGTGAGCTGGGTACCGGGCACCTTCCCTGGTTTCGGTAACGCAGATATATGGGATGCGAACTTCACCAAGAAGCCGGCGTACTACGCTGTTTCGGACGTTTTGAGGTCGTATGACTAAAATGGAAGTCGGTTTAGAGCACTTCCGTATACAGACCTAATTCCATCATTCGTACCTCAATTCTCGTGCAGAAGCAGTCCTTTGCCATTACCATCCCCTGCCGGCCTTGACGACTCCCAGCAATGCAGCACCAGGCTTCGCTAGCCCGGATTCAACCACTCTTTTTACACCCTCGCTTACTTCCTCCCTTATCTTCTCCTGCTCTTCCGCCTTCCGCTTCTCTTCTTCAGGATCGTTCCAAACAAAATTGCCGGCGCCCCCTCGGCCAGCTCTTGCCACCGGCATCTGCTGGTTGTCCGGATGCCATGGCGTGCTCACATTCGGCTTGTTCGCGGTAGGAAGCGCAGTAGAATCCGATGGTGCGGAGAACGTGCCTTCTTTGGGGAGTTGCGAGGGCTGGTACCAGTTGCCTGCACCACCACGGCCGGTATGCGCGTATGCTTGCGAGGTGGACGAGGAAGAATTTGGAGCAGGAACGGCGGAGACGGAGGCGCCTTGCTGAGCCTCTACATCCTGGTTCAGATTTTAGCGGTGCTTCTGGAAGCGGGAAGACCTTGGAATAGCGACGCGGTGGAAGGTATCGCATGCGCAAGGACACGTGGGTGCAGAGGCGCCCCGGTTAACCACAAACCTCAGCAATCCTTTTGCTCTGCTCCTGCACTCGAAGAATATTTCCTATACCGCCACGGCCAGACATCTCCTATCCTCGAAAACGCTGATGATCCGGGAGATAAGGCTTTTTGTATGCTGAGCTCGTCAAAATGCGACAAGCCGCAACCTGTAACAGTGGACCAAAGGTAGGTATGCGCAAGAAGCTCAATTTTGATCTAAGTTAAGAGAAGCAGAATAGCCCATGTTGCTCCTTTTGATCGTCCCGAGATCGCGGGGCAGAGATGTGCGTGACGTTGGCGTTTGCGTTGACGTGGGTCACCGGGGTGAACGCGTGGACTGGGGAGGTAACTGTATTAGTCATGGGATCCCGCTAGCGTGTGATAAGGCCCAAACCTTGGTCGTGGTACCTTGCTGAGAGCTTATGTCGTGGTCTGGTCCACGGGTACCTAGACGTACCACCTGAGGATCAGCTCTACTTGGGGCTATCTCCCTTTCTGTAAAACGAGTTTCTGCATGATAGATCGCGATGTACGATGCATGTACATATAAACAATATAGCCCCGATTTGAGTATAGCATAAGACAAAGACGGTTTGATTGAACGACCGCTCTGTGCGTCATCCTAGAATCAATGGAAAATAGATATTGAGATAAGCAACAAATACCATCGCACTTTGACCGAGTTCACCGACCTCATCATTCCCTGGTGAACTCACAAACACCTAAACGCCTCGTGTCAGACAGATCCCCAAACCCAGTTAAGCTGGCTGTTCACGAGAACGAAATTACTCCCTTCCTTCCTGTACAGCCCTGAGCACAGGGTAAAGATCCCGAGCTTCATCACTCATATGTCGAGTCTCGTCCTCGTGCTTAACATCCTCTTCATCATCGGATACGAAGTCATGGGCCTCGAGTCGCTCCTTGAGGTAAGCTCGTAATCTTTCGATCGTACGGATGTTCTCTACCCATGCTTGCTGAGAAGTCTCGTTCGGCTGTTCCGTAGATGCTGACGAGACAGCACTAGGAGAACGCAGTGACAGAGCAGGGTCAACCTTTGGTGAGTGGATCGCCAGCTGGTTCACGGTGTGATGTAGGCTGTCTTGCTCAGACTCGTGACGAGGTTTAGCATCACCTCCGTCGTCGGAAGTATCCATGTGGTCGTTCTCATCACGGCCCGGAGCGGCCTTCTGTAAAAGGTTGCCGGAGTAGCGCCGACGACCGTCAGCATCAAAGGCAGGTGCCAGACCAGATGAAGGTGCAGCAGCGGACATGTCTGACATGGCGCTAACCGAAGGTAGAGTGGGATACATGCTGCCCATTGAGGTCCTAGTGGTGGGAGAAACGGTGGTGCCGGAGTGGTGCGAGCCGGGCGACTGTTGTGAAGCGTATGACATGACACTTGACGCTGGTGTCAGTGCAGGAGTCTCGGTGCTTGTTGAGGCGACAGCAGTGGCGTGCGAGGACTGAGGGTGCGTTGTCGGATGCCCGGGTGGCGAGTGGCTGGAACGGTATGTCGAGCCAGTGTGGACATAGTGAGCGCCGGCTTGATGCACACCAGCAGCGGCCGCGTGGTTGGGATTCTCATAGACTGTGCTCTGCAGCTGTTCCAAGAATTGATCAATGTTCAGAAGATCGCTCTTAGTGCGCAGATTCGGCAACGGAAGCGAATAAGGGTGCATAGGAGGATGGGAAGCTGCAGCCATCATCGTGCCTCCATGTCCATACTCGGACATGCCGCCTTGCTGGTAGCCGCCACCGCCGATCACGGGTAGGTGGACGCCTTGGAGACCCATAAGTCGTTGACCGACATCATAGTAAGTCGCAGGGTCAATGGCACGACGCTTGGCGTCGCCGAAAAACTCGTTCAATGCGTCGTATGCAGCACGCTTACGGATTTCGTAGGAGTCGTTCAGATTTTGCTGTGCAGGATTGAGAGCATAGTAGACTGGGCCATATGCGGAATTTTGAGGAGGTCCGCCGTAGAAACCTGCTGGGGCGCCGCCAGGGTGTTGTTGACCATAGGCTCCGTTGGGACCGAGACCACCCTCGGGATATTGGTATCCGCTCGCTGTAGCGGCAAGCGCCTGCAAGTCAGCGACCACTGTGGAGCGCATGTTAGAATTGAAAAGAGACAGGGGCACATCAAAGAGGGTCGGTGAGGGAATTATAAAGAGGTACATGGAACCATCAAATGATTGGGTAGATGGAGAGTATAAGTACTTACGTTTGCCGCCTTGACCAGGGTAACCGGATCCACCGTGACCACCACGATTCGGCTCGGGGGAGCGTAGAAGCACAGAGTCATCAGCGTGGGTTTTGACGTGCTTCTTGAGATCTTGAGGCCGCTTGAACGCCTTGCCACAAAAGTCGCATTTGTGCGGCTTCAAAGGAACATGGACGCGAATGTGCGAGGTGATGTGATCACGCTTGACAGTGGTAGTACGGCAGTTACCCCACTGGCAGGTGAGGTTCAAATTGTTGGTACTCTTACGGCCGACATGGCGCTCACAGACGTGGTCCTGCGACGTCGTTAGTGATTGGTCACGTGGAGGTGGATCGCGAGCGCCTGCACACCGCGATTTTCGCGTCGGCGTCAATGTATCGGACGTTATATTGCATATCTTGGGGTAACACAGGATAAAACACGCCGTCTGACGCGTCGACACAGTCGTGCTGGACTTACATAGAGCTGCTCCGCGGTAGGGCAGCGCTCGCCGCAATTTTGCCACTGACAAACGAGTTGATCACTTGTTCCGACGTTCGCCGCTTGAGGTATCTGCGCGGGTTGTTGCGTTGGGGTGCCGACGGCAGGCTGAGGAGCGGCCGCCTGGGGCACAGGTGCTTGAGCTTGAGGTTGTTCGGCCATGGTACTGGGGTGGTCGGTGGAGGTTCTTGGCGACAGCAGGACCTATATAAAGGGACTGAGAATCCAAGGTAGGCCCGTGCGTACAAGCCGCGCAAGAAGAAGAGGCGCGATCACTGCAAAGGAAAGCGCGGCCTCGAAATGCGGAGAAAGAGTCAGGAAAACGAGGACGGGGAAAGGCCGAGTGAAGTATTCGAGAGCGGGGGAGGAAAACCTGGGCAACATCTGGGCGCGCGGACGGAGAGGGCACCAAGAAATAGCCCACTCAGTGCTCAGTCCCATTTCAAGCTAAAGCATCAACCAAACTACATTAAGCTGCGCTACGCACCGCCAAGCCTTCCAAGCCTCTTGGCTGCGAAAGGCTCGACTGCCTGTCCCGGCTTCTCCCAGCCGCTCAGCTTACTCCATTAGCGCCCTTCCTTATATTAGCCGCCATTCCGATAGAATTTACTTATCTATACTTACTTTACTAGGTCTTTTATATTCTAGTTTGATTTTAGATTAAGAGATATAAATTTTAGTTATTATAATAAAATATTTTGGTACTTTAAATAGTATAAAATAAATATCTTTTATTTATTTATATATTTTAAAAGTATATAATATTATACTATTAAATATATCTATTTTAAAATACTATATAAGTAGTTATATATATTATATTAAATTTATATTAAAATATAGTAATAAATTATAAATTTATATAATTTAAATTAACATAAATAAAGTTAAGAAATAAAAATAAATAAGTTATATAAAATTAAGAATAAAGAGTTTAATATATATATATTAATTAAAAAATATAATAAATATAATTAGAAATTTAAAAAAAATTAAATATAAAATGTATATATTTTATAAAAAAATTTAGTATTAATATTCTTAAAACTTAAGTAAATAAAAAAAATTATATAAGTAAAAAAAAAAAAAATATATAATTCTCTATTACGTATAATAGTAAATAAATTATTAATTAATATATTTATTATTAAATAATAGCTATTTTTTAAAAATAAGTTATTACAAAAAATTAAATTTTAATTATTATATATATATATATATATATATAATAAATAAAGATATATACAGGAGGGCGATATTAGGAAAAGACTAATCTAAAAAGTTACTATTCTTAAAAATTATTATAAAATTAATTACTAAGTCTAAAAATACGTGAATTATACCGTTTTAAAGAGAAAGTTAAAAAGAATTATATAGGAATTTTAGTTACTGCTTAGTTAGTATACGAAATAAATTAAAATTACCTAAACGTAATAATATTTTTAGCCGTTTTTTAGGGTCCTATAACTATTTAGTTAGTAAATATATTTAACTAAAATATTAACTATACTATTTTAGGACTAGTATAGGTCACGTTACCTTTTTTTAATAAGAATTTATTATATAATAATAAATTTATATAATTAGTAAAAATTTAGCCCTTTCTTATATAATTACTAATTACGTAATATATTATTAATATTATAGTATATAGTAATATTTTTTAACTTTTATAAACTTAAACTTTTATTCTCTTAATATGTCGCCAAATCTTTTAAAACTTAAATATAAAATAAATTTACTTTTAAAACTAAGTACTTCTTCTTTTTTAATTACTATTACTTTAAAAAAGCCTAAATAAAGTATTTATAACGCTATAAAAAGAACTAAAAGTAAAAAAAAAAAATAAAGAAAAGAATTATAATATAAAAAAGGTTTATGCAGGGCTAATAAAAAAGTTAACTAAAAGAGATAAAAGAGTAATTAATAAAGACTTAACTAGAAGTCCTAAAAAGGAAAATAAAAGAATATTATTAAAATATAATCTTAATATTATAACTAAATAATTAGAAAAAGTATTTTTTTCGACACATTAAGTATAAAAGTATATATATACTCCTCCTTTTTTGAAACCCCTTTTGGTCGCCCTAAGCCACTACAGCTACACTATTTATTCGATTAATATATAAATATATAGAAAAAGTGTTATAAGAGAAGGGTTACTCTATTAATATAAGTTAAAAAAACTAATAATAAACAAAAAAAAACGGTAAAAAAAGAGTAAAATACGCTAAAGAAAATATAAAAAATATAAAAAATATAAATTTAAATAAAATAATATTTTCTGATAAGTCAGCAATATAAAGGAGATAAAAGAATAACAAATATTATAGAAAAAGAAATAATAATAGAGTTAGAAAAGAACTGGCTATTAAATAATTATAAAGTAAGTTATTTTAACTTTTAAATTATTAAAATATATTACCTTTTATATATTTTTAAGTTATAGTTTTAGTTTTTTAATATTAATTATATTAATTATTATATATTTGTATACTAATCGAACAAATAGTGTAGCTGTGGTGGCTCGGGGCGACTAAAAGGAATTTTAAAAAGGAGGAGTATGTGCATGCCTTTATTATATTAATTATTTTATAGGCCGAGACCTTACCCTATAAGTTTAGGATACAATTTAGGTAGAAGGTAGAAGTAATTTAGTATTTATTAAAACACCTAATGTTTTTATTTCTTTAACTAGTAAAGACTATATAAAAAAAGTTCTTATACCTAAAGTTAAACTAAATATAAAAATGGGTAAGTTTTATAAAGTTTTTTTTACCCCTTTTTATATTAATATAATAATATATATATATATATATATTATTATTATTATATTATATTATAATAATAATTTTTATATTAATATTAATTTAGGTTAGCAATTTTAATAAGATAACGCCCCTATTTATAAAATAAGAAACGTTTTAAACTAGTTTAAAAATAATAATATTATACTTTGTCCTTACCCAGTCTATAGTCCAGAGTTAAATCCTATTATAAATATATAGAGTTTATTAAAATCTAAACTAAATAAAAGATATAAAGGCAATTTAGGTATAGAATTAAGTGTAAATAGTATAGAGGCCTTTAAAAGAGCTATTATTAAATAGTAAAATAATATACTATAAAAAGTTATTAATAACTATATTTTATCCCTCCCTAACTTTTATAAAGCAGTTATAGAAACTAAAGGCTACTATACTAAGTACTAGTAATTTATTATTACTAGTTTATTATTAAAAATTTAAAAAAGTAACTGTTATATATAATTATATAAATAATATATAAATATATAAAAATATTATAGATGCTTATATATTAGAAGTACTATTATAATATATATAAACATTAGCCAATTTTACATATTAAATAAAAAGTTATACTAGTCTAAAATATAGTTCTAAAAATTCTGTATATTTACTAAATATTATATACTCCTTAAGGGCTTAGTAAGAAGCCTCTAATAGGGTAAATAGAGTAAGTTAATCTTTCTCTTTAAAATAGTAGTTTTTTCGTATTTTTAGGCCTTATAACTAAAAAGTTATATTATTATAAAAAACGTAACTTTTTAGATTAGTTTTTTTCTAATGTCGCCCCCCTGTATTTACTTCTCTTTTTTTAAATTCTTTTTAGATATCTTAAGCAACTATAGCTAAACTTTTGATTTAATTAATATATAAATATATAAATATATATATATTAAACACAAAAATTATTTTATATTATTTACTATAAAGGTATATATATACTCCTCCTTTTTTAAAACCCCTTTTGGTCGCCCCGAGCCATCACAGCCACACTATTTGTTCGATTAATATACAAATATATATTATTTACTTATATATTTATATATTAAAACTATTAAATTATTAAGAAGAGTTTTTATATATATTTTTAAATATCCTTATCTATTAATTAAATAAAGGAGTGCACGTGTAATAACTATATAGGTAACTAAAGGAAATTTTAAATAAGAAAGAGTATATATATATATATATATATATATATATATATATTTATACTTAATATATAAAAAAAGTTAAGTAAAGTACTACTAAAAAAAATAGTACTATACTAGTATATATACTTGTATACTTAGCGTACGCCTCTAAATAAAATATAAAATTAAAATAGTCTAGTATACATATTATATTTAAAAAAATATATAAATAATAGTAATTAGTAATACTTATATTTTTTTTTGTATTTACTATTAACTATTTAGTTAAATTATTATTAAAAAAAATTACTTACTAAAATAGTATTTTTAAAGAGTTCTTTTATTTTTATTATTATATTAATAGATATTATACTAATTTAAATTAATATTAATACGTTTCCTATATATAAAACGACTCTATTATATATTACCTATAGAGTAATAATGTTTAATAATAATTTTTTTTAATATTATTAAATATTTTATACATAACGAAATCGCTAGGTAGTTTTTTTTAAAATTAGTAGTTACTATATTTAAGTAATTGTAGATGATTAGTATAATAGTAAAATATTAATATATAGTAGTATAATAACTTTATTAATAATAATAATAATAAAATTTAAAAATGTAAAGTTAGTAGTGCTACTCTATATAAACGCGGTAGTAATATAAAAAGTAATAAATATAGTACTATATTAGTTATAAAAAATAATAAACAAAGACGTATTATAATAAAATATATATTAAAAATATATAATTGAGAATATATAATATAGCTAGGTAAGATATAACTAAAAGTACTAGTAAAAAAAGTAAAAATATTCTAAGGGTAAAGTCTATAGGACGATAAGTAAAAAATATAAAAATACTAGAGGTATTACAGTGGAGTGAACTGAAAAAAGAGTACTTAAAAAAGATATATTTTTAAAAATTTATATAAAATTAATTAATAAGCCTAAAAATACATAAATAATACCGTTGTAAAAAGAAAGTTATAGAGATTTTAATAAGGATGTTACGTACTACTTATTAATTACGTGTAAAAAACTAAAATTACCTAAACTTGGTAATTTTATAAATACCATTTTTAGGTTCTTATAACTTTTTAGTTAGTAAATATATATAACTAAAATTTTAAATATACTATTCTAGACCTAGTATACATCACGTAACTAGATTTTTAAAGTATATTAGTAATTTAATAATAATACTATATTAAGAAATAAAATATAGTATATACTTATATAATTATTACTTACGTAATATATTACTAATATTATAGTATATAATAATATCTTTTTAATTTTATAAATTTAGACTCCTATTCTTTTAATATAGTACACTGTCTCGATAAAGACCTAGAGGTTTTAAAGTTATAATAAGATAATTAATATAAAATATTCTATTTTATTTAGTTATATACTAAGCTATTTATTATTATTACCCTAGACCTATTAGCTATTATCTCCTTATAGTCCTTATAGCCTAATTTAAAAAATTTTTTAGTATTTAGGCCTCGCGTACCTACTACGCTTTTATAATATTATATACCTATAAATTTGCAATATATCTAGAGTTATTTAGCCTATCCTTATATAAAGCCTCTAAATTACTTTACTATTTTTATATAAAGTTATTATTTATTTATAAAAGCTCTATAAGTTATTAGTTTTTATAGTAAACTTTCTAGAACTGTTATTACATACTATTTTACGTTTTAAGTATTCAGCAGGTATTTAAGAGTACTAGTAATACTAGTTTTTTATTTAATTTATAAGGCGTTCTGCCTCGTTATTTATATTTTAGTTAAATTTTTAGTCTTTTAGTAATAGCTGCTATAATTATATACTACTCCTAAGTTATATCGGGCGTATTATTATATAGTATTTTATTAAAAGTTATATAAGTACTACTATTACTTTATATTAGTTATATAAGGTTACTTATCTTAACTTTAACTTTTTTATTATTTTTTTTATTTATTTATTTAATATATATCTTTTATAGTACGCGCTGCGAGAGCCTATAATATAAAAGCCTATATATATATTACTAGTAGGCTATCTATTTTATAGTTTATTTAATATATAGTAGTCTACTACTATAGTTACTAAAGTCTACTATTTTATATATTACGCTGTATACTATAAATATAATATATTAATATCTCCTTTTTTATAAATACCTACTTAGTATTAGTTTATAATAGTAAATATACTAGTATAAATTACTATATAAGATAATAAATTATACTAAGCTGTAATACTATTAAGTACTATTAAGCAGTTATCACGTGTCTATCTTAGTACTATCTTTTTTAATTAGGCTTAGCGCAGTACCTTTTAAGAGCCGATTATTAATTTATATAATATATTTAGCACTCTCCTTTCTAATTAGATAGTTACTAATAGCAATTTTATTATATAAAAAAAAATAGTATAATATTTTAAAAAACTTAAATTTAAAACTACTGTTCTTTTAAAAGTAAATACTTTTATTTAAATTATTATTATTACTTTAAAAGGACTTCTAATAGTATTTATAATAGTATATAATATATTAAAAATAATAATATAGTAATAATAATATATAAAAGCTTAAAATAGGTCGAGTTTCTAAGGTAATTTAAAGAGTAAAAAGACTTATTAATCGAGACTTAATTAAAAGACCTAACAGAGTAAATAAAAGACACTTATTATAAAATAGTTTAAATATTTTAAATAATATATATAAAGAACTCTTTATAATAGATATATAATAATATTAATATAAATTATAAAAAATCTATAATTTACTAAAAAAATATAAAAATATATAATTAAAAGACACTAAAGAAAGTATAAATAATATTAAAAATATTAAAATTTTTTTTTCTAAGAAGTTAGTAATATAAAGGAAAAGAACTAAAAAAGAGTATAGTAAAAAAAGGAGTATAGTAAAATAAAGAGTAATAATAGATTTAAAAAAGAACTAGCTATTAGCTAATTATAAAGAAGATAATTTTTATAATTTAATATAATTTAATATATTATATATATATTTGTATACTAATTAAACAAATAGTGTGGCTGTAGTGGCTCGGGGCGACCAAAAGGGGTTTTAAAAAAGGAGGAGTATATATATGCCTTTATACTTAATGTGTCAAAAAAGTAATATATTATATTATATATATTTTTACGGTATAGTTTTATATTTTTTAATATTAATTGTATTAGTTATTTTATTAGTTTTAATTTAAAATTCTACATTTAGAACGCTATTTAGTTATAAAATAAGAGTAATTTAGTATTTACTAAACTACTTAATTTATATATTTCTATTACTAGTAATAATTATATAAAAGAAGTTCTTATATCTAAAGTTAAATTAAAGATAAAAAGGAGTAAGTAAAGTAATATATTTTTTACATCTTTTTTTTATATAATATATATATAATTATATTATATATAAGTTATTTAAGTAAAATTAAAAAATTTTTATTTATGTAGTGTATAACACAAATGTAGTCTATATATAATATATATAGAATTAAATAAAATCTAGACTAAATAAATATAAAGAGGTTAATTAAGATATAGAATTTAGTACAATAAGTATAGAAACTATTAAAGAGCTATTTTTAAATAGTAAAATAAATAACTATATAAAGTTATTAATAATTATAGTTTATTACTTGCTAGATATTATAAAATCCTTATTAAATCTTAGGGATACTATACTAAGTACTAGTAATATATTATTTACTCGTTTATTATTAAAATTTTAAGACTTTAACATTTATTAATAATTATATAATAAATATATAAATATATAATAATAACTTGTATATTAATATAATATAGTATCTATTAATATATATATAAAAATACGCCAATTTTATATCTTAAATAAAAAGTTATAATAGTTAAATATAGTGACGTAAAAATATTCTATATTTACTATTTTTTTTTCTTAAACACCTTAGCCAGCAGTCCCTAATAGGGTGAATAGTATCTATAAGTATTTTTCTTTAAAAAGCTATTTTTCTTATAGTTTTTTGCTTACTAATTATAAAGTGATTTATTTTAAAAAAGGTATTTTTTTTAAGTATACTTATTTAAATCCGTTCTACTATAATATATAAAACATTTAGGAGGGATTTATATATATAAGTATATAGTATATAGACTAGATAGGTAAATAAATATACTTAGTATTATAGTTATTATTATAGATATAAAAGAATTTATAATTATAAATAAATATTAAGTATTATTAAATATTATATATTTATATATTAATCGAACAAATAGTGTAGCTGTAGTAGCTTAGGGCGACTAAAAGGAGTTTTAAAAAAGGAGAAGTATGTGTATACCTTTATACTTAATGTTTTAAAAAAGAAGTATTATTAAATACTATATTATATATATATATTATAAAGGTATATATATACTCCTTCTTTTTCGAAACCCCTTTTGGTTGCCCTGAGCCACTATAGCCACACTATTTATTTAATTAATATATAAATATAAAAAAAAATTTAAAATAGGAGAAGTATATATATACTTTTATACTTAATATATTAAAAATATTAGATAATATAATACTAAAAAAAGGTATAGCGCTGTAGTAGTACTAGCACGCTTAGCACGCCCCCTAAAAAAACGTTAAGTTAAAGAGTCTAGTACCGAATAGGCTGGCGAATAGGTTAGGTTTACACAGACTACTTGGGGTCGTATATAAGTAAGAATAACTAAGAAATATTAAAGTGTTTTTTAAAAAGTATTTATTAACTTTTTAAATATAATTAATTAGATAATAATAAAATAGTAATAGTTTTAGCGTATAGGGTAGGGATAAATTATAAATTATTAAAATATTACTTTTATATACTAGATTCTATATAATTTAAAACTTAAATAGGTTTTCTCCTTAGATTTTAAATGGTGTAGAATCTAGTAAATAAAAGTATTATATTTATAATTTATAATTTACCATTAGCCTATATACTAAAGGTCTTATTATTATATTATTATATAATTAATTATATTTAAAACGTTAGTAAATACTTAGTAAAAAACACTTTAATGTTCTTATAAAATGTGGCCCTAACTTTATAATCTCGACCTAACCCTAAGCCCGCTAAATTTACAAACGTAGTACTAAAACTATATTCTTCTTTAGAACTGCACAGGTAGTAATTTTTATTTATATAATTATTAAATACTATACTATTTATATATAGATAAGTAAACTAAAAAGTAATAAAAAGAAATATAATCACTATTTTATATAAAAATAAAAATAAACAGTAACTTATAAACTCTAATAGTAGTTATTAGCTAATTGTATAATATAACTAAATAAATAATAACCTGTTTCTAAATAAAACTATACTTTTAGTATAGTACTTCTATTTTTTTAAATATATTATTATCTATAATAAGAATTCTTACAATATAATTCTGTAATATTTAAAATATAAATTAAATAGTAAATAGATTATAATTATATTAATTCGTATATATCGCGAAATTTTGTTTTTATATAATAATGTCACTATTAGTAACTATATAATTAGGAAGAATAGTGTTATATATACTATAAAATTTAATAATTAAGTCTTATAAATACTACGCTAAGTCTAAAAAAAAAAAACTTATTAAAATAGGCACGTAATAACTATTTAATAGTTTTCAATATTTTAATAGTTTCGTAATTTATTACTCTATATTATAACTTATACTTATATATCTCCTATTATAACTAATAATAAGTAAGTCTCTATAAAACAATAAATTATAATAGTATATTTATAGTATAAATTGTACTAGTTAAAATATTACCTAACTAATTATAGTATAGTACTTCTATAACTATATATTTAAAGTACGCACTTTTAATACTATAAAATAAACTTAAAAGTATATATATAAACCTATTATAAGTGCTGTAAAAAGTACTATTAAGTATATAATATTTATAAAATAAACTAATATTATAACTAAACTATTAAAACCTATACGAAATATAATACTTACTAATAATACTTTGTATAATATATATTACTATAATATTATAAATATATAATTAATAAGTAAGAATAATTACTACGTAATAGATAAGGTCTTTAAAAGTCTAGAGCTATAAATAAAGTAACTATTATATTATAATCTACTTATATTATAAAAAGAGGAGCTAATTAACTTACTATTTATAAATATATACTAGTTACTATAAGGATATAGTAAGTTCCTTTATTACAATTATAATATGAAGGCATGTATATACTCCTCCTTTTTTAAAACCCCTTTTAATCGCCCCGAGCCACTACAGCCACACTATTTGTTCGATTAATATATAAATATTATAATTATAGTAATAACTAATAAATATAGTTAAGTTAAAACAAACCTAGTAGTATAATATTAATATTATTTTAAGTATATAAAAGTGCTTACTAACTATAAAAGTAAATATAAAGAACTATTTAAGCTTTATAAAAAAAATAATAAAGTATACTAGTGTAGATATAAAATAGGTAAAGAATATAAAAAAGTTTTAGAATCTTTTTACCCTATATACTGTTAACGGGATAAAAATAGTTAGTAGATTTAAAATAATAAAATTAATATCTTAGTATATAACTAAATAAAATATAACATTTTATATTAATTATCTTATTATAATTTTAAAATTTTTAGATTTCTGTTAAGACCGGAGTAGAAGCTTTAAAAAATATATTAAATAATATTTTATTAAGTGTTTTTTTTAATAAACGTTAAGCTATATTAACTATAAAAATAGAAATAACATATAAATAAAAAAAGCTACTACTACTTATATATCTGTTTACACTTACTATTTTTATTAGACTTTTTTAATTTAATATTTTTTAAGGGGAACGTACTAAGGATACTAGTATATTAGTATACTAGAGCCCTAGCATAATACTATATTGTTATAGTATTACTTTATATAACTTTTTTAATATATTAAGTATATATTTATATATTAATTAAATAAAAGAGTGTGGCTGTAGTGACTGTGTAGGCGACGAAAAGAAGTTTTAAAAAAGGAGGAGTATGTGCATACCTTTATTATATTAAGTATAATAGTATATATATACTTCTATTTTTCTATATAATAAAGTTACAATTTGTAATTACCTAATTAGGAAAAATAGTACTATATATATTATATAATCTAATAATCGACTTTTAAAGATGCTATACTAAGTTTAATTAAAAAAGGTATTACTTACTAATATAGATATATAATAACTATTTAATAGTACTTAATATATTTATAACTTAGTATAATTTATTACTCTATATTATCCTGACTTTTTCGACACATTAAGTATAAAGGCATGTATATACTCCTCCTTTTTTAAAACCCCTTTTAGTCGTCCCGAGCCACCACAGCCACACTATTTATTCGATTAATATATAAATATTTACTCTTATAAACTAATACTAAGTAAATATTTATAGAACAAAGATATTAATATATTATAATTATAGTATATATTATACTATATATATAATTATATATTAATCGAATAAAAAGTGTGGCTGTAGTGGCTCGGGGCGATCTAAAAGGGGGTTCAAAAAAGGAGGAGTATGTGTATGCCTTCATACATCTAAAATATATATTAACGGACTTATCCCTTTTTATTTTTAGTTTAACTTTATATATAAAGATTTTATTAATAAAACTTTTATTAGTAAAAGAAATAAAAAGCTTAGGTATTTTTATAAATACTAAATAGCTTCTACCTTCTAACTAAATATCGTTTTAAATTTAGAATATTTAATTGTAAGTTATAAAATACTTAATATAATTAATAATAAATAAATAGAATTATAAGATAAAAATATATAAGATAAAAATATATAAGATAAAAATATATAAGATAAAAATATATAAGATAAAAATATATAAAATAAAAATATATAAGATAAAAATATATAAAATAAAAATATATAAGATAAAAATATATAAAATAAAAATATATAAGATAAAAATATATATAGTATAATATATATTAAAATATTAAAATATTAATATAACTTACTTTATATATACCTATTACCTAGGTTATTTTTTACTCTATTGTTATTTTTTTTATTATATTCCTTTCTAATCTTTTATATTTATATTTCTAACTTATTAGATAATATTACTCTTATTAACTTTATGTTTTATATATTCTTTATATTTTCATTAGCGTGTTTTAACCTGTTTTTTTAGTATTTTTTTAATTAATTAGAGTATTATTTTTATTTATATTAATATTATAACGTAACTCTTATAAAAAGTCCTTTATAAATTTTATTTAAAATATTATAGCTATTTTTAAATAACAGTCTTTTATTTATTTTTTAGGACTTTTAATTAACTCTCTATTAATAATTCTTTTTTCTCTTTAAATTCCCTAAGACCTCTACCCCTTTTTACTTTATTTTTATTGTTATTATTATTATTTATTTTTAATATATTATATAGTATAATATGTACTAATATAGGTTCTTTTAAAGTAAAAATAATTATTAGAATAGAAGTATTTACATTTAAAAGTAAATTAACTTTAAATTTAAATTTTGTTACATATCTCGCTATATTAAAGATATAAAAGTCTAGTTTTATAAAATTAAAAAGATAGTATTATATACTATAATATTAGTAATATATTACGTAAGTAGTGCTTATATAAGCATAAGCTAAATTTTTCTTATAAATATAATTTTATTATTAGATTACTAATTTACTTTTAATCACCAGTTATATGATCTAGCCTAGGCCTAAAAGGGTATAGTTTAAGTTTTAGTTAATTATATTTACTAATTATAAAGTTATAAAGACTTTAAAAACGAGTTTAAATAATTACTATATTTAGGTAATTTTAGTTTATTACACGTAATTAATATGTAATAAATAAAATATCTATATATTTCTCGGCAACTTTCTCATTAACACGGTATTATTTAGTTATTTTTAAGCTTAGTAATTAATTTTATATAATTTTATAAACAAGGTATTATTTTTAATTAGTCTTTTCTTATTGCACTCCCCTGTAAAGTTACTATAGCTATACTACTATATAAAATAGTTAATTAATAATAATAAGTTTTAAGAGAAAAGCGTTAGTAACTATAGCGCTAGTAATAATAATACTAATACTAATAACTATAGAGCGCTATAATAAAACATTAGTATAGTTTTTTAATAAGTAATTAAATATATTAAAAGCTATAGGCTATAGTATAGAAAATGTATATAATTCTAATTAGGGTAACATAAAATAAAAATTACTAGTATATAAAAGAGCGCTATAGCTTAATACCATAAAGGATATTTAAAGGTAAGTAAAGAGAAGTTTTTAAAAAAAAGGATAATAGATAGTTAATATAAAAGAATATAGATAAATAGCGTAGTATATAACTAAATAAGATAGAATATTTTATGTTAATTATTTTATTATAATTTTAAAATCTCTAGGTCTCTATTAAGATCTTATAAATTAGTTACTATATTTAATATAGTTATTATATTACTATATATTTTTATAGTTATCGTATACAAGTTTATACTTAAGTAAAATAAGTTTATTAATATAATCGTAAACTTAATTACGTATATAAAAAAACTATATATTTATATACTAATCGAACAAATAGTGTGGCTGTGGTGGCTCGGAGCGACCAAAAGGGGTTTTAAAAAAGGAGGAGTATATGTATGCCTTTATACAAAGAAACTATAATATTATATAAAAAGAGTAAAAATTTCTATTTAAAGTACTACTAAATAAGAAAATAATATTATAACTACTATAGCTATACTACTATACGAAGTAATTACTAAATAAGAGTAAGTTATTTACTATTAATTACAATACTAATACTAATACCTATAGAGTCCTAAAATAAAATAATTAGTATAGTTCTTTAATAAGTAATTAAGTATATTAAAAGCTATTTCTTTACGTTTATCTATAGGAGCGATATCGACTTTATACGCTACGTCCTTATATAATATAAGTAAGTAAAAATAGTGGCGCTACAACTAGGACCTATTAAATATAAAGTTTTTTTTAAATTTTATAACTAGTAGAGTAATAACTTAAGATAATAATTTATTAAGTAATAGTAGTAATAACGGTAGAGTAATAACTATAAAATAGTAATAGAGTATCTATTTTTTTGGACACATTAAGTATAAAGACATATATATACTTCTTTTTTAAAACCCCTTTTAGTCGTCCTAATCTACTACAGCTACACTACTTTATTTAAATAATATATAAATATAAAATATAGAGTATCTATAGATTGTTATCTTAGATAAAATTATAAGTAAAATTATAGATAGAACTATAGACCGTATACAGCCCGTTTAAAATAGTATACGTAGTAGCTTCTTCTCCTTTTTATAAGTACTATAAAGTTTAGAAATCTTTTATTATTATTATATTAAATAAATTAATATTTTAGTATTTAACTATTATGCTAAATAACCTATAGCATATACTATAGACTTTTACTAATAGTTATATCTAGCTAAGCTATATTAAATACTACTCTAATTTTTATTTTAATATAGTACAACTAGCTACTCTACTTAATAGACTAAAAGATCTGTTAGTTAATATTTTTAATATTAATTTATTTTTAATATACTTGTTTTTATTTAAATAAAATACTATTGTTAATTTTATTAATACAGTATATATAAAGACTATAAAATTTAATTTTACTTATAGAAAAATATAGTAAAATTTATAAAAGAGTAGTAAAAAAGAGTTATACTTTTCTATCTAAAATAGAGAACGGTAATAGTAGTAATAATAGTATCTTAATAATAAAAAAGTACTTTTTTAAAATAGTAAAGGAAGTTAAGCTTTCGTAAAAGAAACTTATTAAAGTAATTAAAATTATTTAAATACAAAAATATACGTATACGTAAAAGTAAGAGTGTAAAATAAGTAGTAAGTAATAAGAGAAGAGTACGCTATAGTACTATAAGGTAGTTATATAAAACTATTAAAAAATTTAGTAGTTATTATAAATTATATTTATATATTAATCGAATAAAAAGTGTGGCTGTGGTGGCTCGGGGCGACTAAAAGGGATTCTTAGTTATTATAAAAAAATTAAATGGTTTTATAGGAAGTACTATACTATATTTTAATATTTTAATTACTATTTATCTAAAAAGGTTCTAGATTATTAGTACTAGTAGAAAAGTTATTATAGTTACTATACTAGAAGTTTATTAATAATTAATTAATTACGTAATATTGTAGAAGTTTAAATAGCTAGTCTAGAGTTATATAATATTATAGTAATAATTCTAAAAAAGAGAATATATTAAAAACTATAATTTATAATATAAAAAATATATATAATCTTAATTAAAGTAATATATAATAAAAGTTTTTAGTATATAGAGAAGTACTATAACTTAAAATATATAGGATATTTAATAATAAATAAAGAGGAGTTTTTAAAGTAAGAAAAATAAATAATAAGTATAAAAATATATAAATACATAGTTTAATATATAATTTAATAAACTAAAATATTTTATATTAATAATTTTACTGTAATATAAAATTTTTAATCTCTATTAAGACTAAATACTTTTTTTTTTATATAAAACTTTTTTTTAACTATCTATATAACTATTACAGCTATATTTTTATATTTAATTAATATATAAATATAAATATATATAATAATTAAATAGCCTTATATGTAAAATTAATAATTTTTTTTTAAAAAAGAAAGAGGTAATATTAAGTTAAAAATTAAATTAAAAGAAAAGTATATTTAAAAAATACTTATAATAGTATTATAAATCGTTTTACTAAATATTACTATAGATCTATATAGTTAACTAACTTTAATAAACTAGAGTGAATATTTATTAAGTGGGCGCGTACACTAAGGACAAACTAGGTGGCTATTAGTACGTTATAAATACCACATCATTAAACGCGGGCGCCACGCGCATTAACGACCTCCTCAGCTTACCCCGCTGGAAAGCTGCTCGTGAGCATCTACCGGCCCTCCGTTGAGCACAAGGTTGCGCTGGAGGCCAAGGAGTGCGTTGTGGCATACAGGAGTTTTCTCGGCGATCGCGGATTCCGCCCGCTGCCAGCCCAGGCGATCAGCATGAGACCCAGCCGAAACGCTTCCGCCCCTAGGGCTTCCGACAATCAAACCAAGAATTCGCAACCCACTTGGCTTCAGCGGAGCGCCATTGTCATGTTCGCCCAGAGCTTCCGCGCTCTACCTCGGTGGCAAACACATTCTCCTTTGTCGTCCCAGCACACCGTTCTAGCGAGTTTTCGTACAGACAACGGGACATGTAAGCAGCTCATCATATTCTGCGCATGGCGACGCAGTAGGGGACAATTTCTCAGCTTCACCGTGGCCAAGAAGGATCAATCTTCGACATCGTACCTAGGTAGTTATTTTAGTTTACCCCTCGTCTTCTCCTCCGATAATCTCAAACTCCGTGTTACATGAGATATGGACTCGAAAGAGACCAGTCGTAGTCGCAGCCGCATATAAGCCAGTTGTATGTAGTACGCTCACGCAAGTCAGCTCGTGTCCTAATGCAAGTCTAGAAACGAAAGCTTAGAAGCACTCAATGGTACAACAAGAGTACCTAAGATATCTCGTGCTTCGTGCATCCCATTAGGGTATTACTCGCTCGCTGCAGAAGTATCGCAACTGCCGACAGTGCCAGAATATACCGGCACACTGTGCACATCCAAGCTCCATGTGTAATGCACTAGTAATGAGTTTGCCCCTACTGCGACTCGACGCAATGGCTGTGGAGAAAATTTCTCTCCGTTTTGCATGTTTCAGTACCAACTGCAAAATCGTTTGAAACTTGTCTAAGTGTCACCCAGGGTCTTATTTCGTTGCAGTCAAACAGAAGCCTTCTCTATTTTTCCTCTCGTTTTTCCATTGCTCTCAAATTCTACGGAATTTTGACTGTAATCCAGTTTGTAGCCACTCGTGGGAGCAAACATTCTGCCTTGCCGCTCGCTATCATCTTGGCTCTTTGGACAGGCGGCGGGACGAGACCCCTCCCTTGGCACCAAGTCGGCTAAGAGAATGGTAGCGCTTGGCTGGAGGCTGTGCAGTCAAAGTCGGCACCAGAAAAGCATGTTGTGAGCGACTGGTCCCATCACTTACGCCTGGTGTTTCGAACCCGGCGTCAACCCTACACCAAGGATAGGAGAGTATGCGTTCAGTAACTTATGCCCACATAATTCCGGTAAGCTGGGCCGAGTTTGATGGTAAAACACGCGGAGATGGTGCCAGAGAGCTGTGAGTTTACGCATATGAAATATTCATCTTCAGAAATTGGGCCTAAATATGGCGCAGTGTCTCGCGTAACGGTTGGAGACCTGTATCTTCCGTTGTCTATACGGCAAGTACGCGCCTCGATCAACTCGCATGCATCCTCTCTTGATGACTATTGGTAAATTCCTCGTTCTATCATGTCGCGCCACTTGAGGCGCGTGGTGTGGCGCACGGTGAAGCCATAACAAGCACCATCTCTGCAACGAAGGTTGTTGTTCCTCGATTCTTGTGCAGCGGCGCATGCTTCGTTACACGTGGCAGACGCGAGCCATCTTCCGAATATGTTCCAGCCACCTCCGCGCCTGCTTGATGACGCAAGGGTTGACGCACAGCCAAGACATGGTCAATGTTTTGATTGACAATGCCGAGACGGATGGACCGGAAGGGAGGGACGAGAATTAATGCCGAGCAAAGCGGAAAATTGGTTGTCACGGGAGCGCAAAATTTCCCCTATTCGTCTGAGACAAAGAATTCACCCACAAGATCATCTCTCAGATACGTTGCGTACTAACGAGGTCAATTAAGACATGTCGGGTCTATTGTTGTGAAGTATTCCTAATGATCGCGTTGCTCACTGTGCGCTTACGAGAATTTGGATTCCTTTTCCCAAGTAATCAGCGGACAAGGCGACACCTGCGAGAACATGCTAAGTTCTGCGATTTGTCTTTGAGCGTGGCATGACCCCACATGAATCGATACAGTACGGTAACTATTATCGTACGTTAGTGCTCAAATTTAGGTTCAAAGAAGGGCAGCTCCTGCCTATGAGATGAGGTGAAGAACAAGAACACCTCATAGATACCGCGTTTACCGCGTTTACCGCGCAGCAGGAGAGGTAACAACAACCTGATCGCGCTGACTCTCTTAGCGATCTGCTTCCTATATGGTCTCCTTGTTCACATTCGAACCGGTTTATACGATCCGAGATGTAACGGATGCAACATTAGGCTGTTGGACTAGGGGCAAACTTGAAATTTTTGTTTAATCGTCCTCCCGTGTATCTACCTTTTGTTGTGTATGCTTACACACTAGGTCGGTACGGCACTTCGCTCCTATGGTTTGTGGGAGAGCGGATCCTCCTTTATCATCGTTAACGACCAGTGAAGAGATCATGCGACAACCAAAGAGAGCTGTATTCTATACGCGAGCTAGACGTAGTGCGAGCACGTACCTCGGCCAAATCATGCATGATTGATGTATCAGAGACGTACAATAGCATGTGCTTACGAGTTATGCTCCTTCTGTTACTCAACAGTTTTGATAAAGCGGCTGGGGCGAATCGCAGCAGGCGAAGCAGAGACCGGAGCCCTCTCGGGCGGATCTCTACTCTCTACTTCCCCAAACTATGCAATGCAGAGGTAGAAGGCACAAAACCGTTGCGCCAGCCTGAGCTGATGTTGAACTGCAGGAGTGTATCAGAAAGGTAGTCGATGTTTCTGACGGGCACAAACATGACGAGCCCCATTGAGATTGGGTCGACATGGTGATACGAGACGTGTGCGTAGGCGATGGTACAGCGCGCCGCCAAATGCAGCGCGGGGTCCACGGGCCCACGGGGGTTTAGGGCTAGCACGTGATTGCTGTTTGTTTACCTTTCCGCCTTGGCAATGACGAACGATTCCCGTTCGGCTCACATCTCCCCACGTCGTCCCACAGACCACCCCCATATAATCGACGCAGGCCTTGCCCTTGCTCGACTGCGACACCTTTACTTGTTATCAATCACACATCGACACCATGGCTAGGCGCTCTGCCCGACTGCAAAAGGTACGATGCCGCCCCTGTTCTGTCTGATGTTTGTTTACATGCATGTGCTCACCGCCCGCAGCGCTCGCCCACACCCCAGCGGTCGGACAGCTCCCACTCGCGCTGGGAGACTGCACCGTCCCGCTCGCCATCGCCGGCCCCTCAAGCGCAGCTGTCCGCTGTTGCCGAATCCGAAGAGCCCTCGATGAAGACGCCGCAGAAGCCCACCGTTGCTGCGAAGGCCTCGCAGCTTCCGCAACCGATTACTGCGACCCCGGCGCGTACGCCCATCAAGCCCACCGGAGATGAGATGCACCCGGCGCACCATCATGCCAGCACGGCCAAGGTGCTAGACGAGGCGCGCTGGCTCGGATTTCAGGCCTTGGGTGCGCAGACAGCGCCTCCGAAGGCAACGGGCCTGAGCACCGGACAAGACACACCAACGAAGGCAACTCCGGGCAAGCCATTGGAGGCGGCAGTTGCGTCGCCGAATACGCGCTTCCGCTTCCGCTTCAGGTCTCCTCTCGGTGCTCTTAGTCCATCTTCAAGCAGGATCTTGGAAGACGCCGCACAGCAAACAGCAGGCCGAGGTCTCTTCAAAGCAGACGAGTTCACTGCTCCGGTCGACATGGCACCCAAGCGCAAGACTGCCGTCCCCAAAGGCAAGATGGCACGCTTTAGCGATGCGCACATGGTACGTTAGATCCAGATTTCAGGACCATCGCACCAAGTACAAAGCTGACATTTTCTCTTACAGAAGGAGTTTAAGAAGATGGATTCGATCGCCAACCACCATTCCGCGTTGCGTGCTCTACAGAAGCCGGCTTCCAAGGTCGACCCTACCGAGACGGAGTCGAGCGCGAAACCCCCGAACAAGTTGAAGCGGACACAATCTAAGATGGATTTGCTAGAGTCTATGCCAAATGCCCCTACTTCACCATTGAAGCGTACTCAATCGAAGACAGACGTAGCGGAGGTGACAACCAGGATCGCCCCGACACCTCTGAAGCGAACCAAGTCCAAGATGGAGCTGGCAGGCAGCAGCCTTCCGCGTTCACAATCTACCGTTCGAGTGGTTCCTCCGTCTCGTGACGGTCCTCTAAAAGAGGATAATCCCTTCGTGAAACGTGTGAAGCGTACCGAGACGGACGATGCTGGGACAACTCGTCCGACCTCCCGCGGTGGGGCTGAGGCCAGCAAACTTACCGTCGCTGCACCTACACCGGCTCGGAAAGCCACCGGTCTACCCCGGCTCAAGTCCAGGCTCATGACGCCGACGAAGTCTTCCATGGCGCGAGCGCAGAGCGCCAAGACGCTCAAATCCCAATCGATGATTCAGAGTAAGTCGGATACCGTTCCCGTATCCTGGTGTAGCACAACTGACTTCAACCTCCAGGTCCTTCTCTATTGCGCTCACCGTCGACGAAGAATCCCTTTGCGCCCACCGAGCCTTGCACACCCCCAACAGCGAAGAACTTGTTCTCGCCTACCAATCTCGGTAACGCTTTTAAGGACGGCGTTCGCGATGGGCTCCGCAAGGCTAGCAACTCACTACAACGTGTTCGGTCGATCCTTCGTACACCGAGCCGCAAATTCTCCGAAGATCCTGAGAAGGTTGCTGCAGGCACCCACATGTCGCCGCCATCTGGATGGAATCACAACGAAGCTCTTCCTGCCGTGCCACAAACTGCGCCGGTGAAGAAGCACGTCAACTTCACCAATAGCACATTGGAGCGAGCAACATGGGATGAGCTTGGCAAGTCTCCTTCGCCGATGAAGTTCCGCGCCGGCTCTGAGGTTCCGTCTGGAGCCGTTATCTATCCCACGCTCGGCAACTCGGTTGAGTATCCTGCTATTGCTGAAGACCCTGAGTCGGTTTCCGCTTCGCCATCGCGCCGCCTCACTTTCGGTGGCGAGACCGAGAACACGCCAGCTACGTTCTCGTTCAAGTCCGGTAAATCTATCGACTTTGGACCCTCCATGAGCGGTACAATTCGCATGGTCCGGAAAAGTGATGCTTCCTCGCTCGTTGAGGGCAAGAAGCGAAAGCTCGACACTGTTACCGAAGGCTCCGACAAGGAGAATAGTGGACCTTCCCAAGATGACGGACGCTCTGCAAAGAAGGTTAAATCCGCTTCCATAGAAGCCCCAAAGACGCCATCGAAATCTTCATCGAAGTTACCTCGTCGCACTCCGCATGGCACCTCGATCAGTAAGTCTAGGCTTGCCTTCCTAGCTACCCCAAAGCGTGGAAAGGCTTAGACTACCTACTCTTGCCTGAGTGTTTAAGAGCGGCCTTGTACGCCTCACTAATGATGCGTCTATTGTTTCATCCGTGATGACGCATGATTTTTTGAAGTGTTCGGATCTTGAAGGTCATTGACACGTTCTACGTGCATGCTGCATACTCGTTGGCTCATATCACGGAACCGGCGTTTTGGGGGATTCATGATGACGAGTTTTCTTGCTCTTTTCTTATTCTCCTCAGCCCACCTCTCATTTCCTTTGTTACATTGTAGGGGCATTTGATAATGATCATCAAATTGGCGTAACGTGTACAATGGGGCACGATATGGTTATATGGTTATACCACGAACATTATGATCTGGGCGCTAGGTGTCGTTCGTAGTAAATTCAAATTGGCGGTGGACTTTCAGTTGTTATTTGTTGGTCGAGCGTTTTGCCGGCTCCCACTACGCCACCTGCGCCACAGTGGCTGGGGCTTTGATTCTATCCTCATCTCCTCGGGTCAACCTATACTTCTTCCTCCTCTCGATTTCCTCAACCATCTTGATCGCGCAGTGATGGCGTTCCCCGCAACCCCCACAGCCTTTATATCTGGCCCTCTCGACCCAACAGACGAGTACTTCGAAACACATTACAAACCCAGAATCAACACCGCTATATCTCAAGGCCACAACTTTATCATCGGTCCGGTGCGTGGTATCGACAGGCTGGCGCTGCAATACCTTCTCTCCCAGGATGTCGCACCCGCCCGCATCACCATCTACATGGCTGCGTTTGAGTACGCAAACACAACGTGGCGCAGCACTTTTACCGATCTGAACGTGAACGTGTACTGCGTGGAGGATGCTGCGACGACGAGGGATAGAGATGCGGCGATGACGAGAGACAGTGACTATGATATTTTGAGATACAGGACGGAGGAGGAGGCGAAAGCGTTGTATGGGAGCGCGTGGTGGCCGAGGGTTAGTAATACGGAGATGAATGAACGGCGGCGGAAGGGCATTACGAGTCAGGCGTATAAGCTTGATGAAGACGTGCGTGACGTAGTAGTAGTGGAAGAGAGCGAGAGCAAGGCGGAAGAGCAGAATAGGAGGAAACGGGGGAAGCTGGTTAAGCGATCACATAACAAAGATTACAAGGTGGTAGAGTAGCGGGCTTGATTTGGAGCTAGTATTCACCGCAGCGCATTTTCCGGTCCATCCACTACAGCCATCCTGCTCGTTGATCAACGGGTATACCTAGGGCAGAGACTGAAGACTGCGAGGCAGGCTGCACGCGTAGCGTAGCGGTCTTCAGGCGCCACTCTAGAATCCGCGGGTGGGACGTGGAAAAGGTTGATATCGATATCCAGGTTAGCCCGGCCTCTTGCCATACTTCCTCTCTCGAGAACGTTGAGATTGAATACGCCTCTGGCATTGAAAACCCAGCCCTAACCCACAATCTTTACAACCCAGTTTAGTGATGCTCAAGCTCTTGTTGCACATGCTACACATGCCCGCGCCGGGACGAGCCCAACCGCCGCGATGATTACATGAGTTGAGTGGAGCGGCGACTGAGGATGCGCATGGACTCTGTTTGGAACGAGGGCGTGGATCAGCGATAGACGAGGCAGCTGCGACTGCGGTGCGTGTTGGTCATAGAAGCGGATGTGCTTCGGCCTGAGAGCTGCCGTCCTGGGAAAACTAGCATTTTGCCGGCCATCTTCATATCGCAATGAGTACGTACAATTTTGAGTGAAGAAGCTGACGCATTTTTCATTTGTTGCCGCTCATAGATGCTGCGTGTGCGTTCAGCGGCTGCGGATCCTTGTCCCCCAACGAAGAAGCAGCAACGGTGGTAGAGGACGAATCTTCTACGGGAGTGCTTGATAGCATCCGTGAGCGAGATGAGGTGACATTAGTGCCTGGAAGAGCCACGTCACCGTCCCCTCCTTCCTCTCCATCCGGCCAGAAGTCAAGTGCTGAAGGACGCTTGGGAGGCATCTGCTTGCAATTAGAGAGCTGACGCGGGAAAATGGAATGAGTCGCGGGACAAACACACTGTAGTTACTTGTGTGGTGCAGGCGGATAAGGTGAGTGGGAGCCTTTTTTATGAGGTTCGACAAAGTGGAGTCCAGAGACGGGCAGCGTTTGCAGGAAGCAGCGCTCGCTGACGTCCTGTGGCCTGAGAAGGAAGGCGCGCACATTGCGTGTAAAACAGTATCGGGTGAATATAGATAGTGTGTGGGTGATAGACGTGAGACTGGTCAAGATGAAAACATAAACACCCTCTTTGCCGCGGTGCAATTGTATGTGCTTAGAGCAATAATCCGAAAAATCCGATCCCTTCACAAGTGTAACTTCTCAATTACCTCTACCAGAGCATTGTTTTAAAAGTAATTATAACCAAAGCATGGCCAACCGTACGATATAAAATCAGCCATCATTAGTCTTTCTCCCTTGGGCTGTAGGGATAAGAGGAACCATGTTTCAAAATATACTCAGTCCACTAACTTGAAGAATATAGAGTGAACATCTATGACTCCAGATGACATTTAATAGGTCACGGAGTCGTGGAAATTTAAAAACTCTATGCTTATTAGGCCCAGGGCGCAGCGCCTTTTGTTTTATCCTCTGGTGCGTTCAGATGAGATTTAGAAAGATTGTCTAGTCACTGACCGCTGAGATGACCAGAAACTCCTGCCAATCTCGTAAGCTAAAGCGAAGCGAGACCTCCTACGGGTAAATTTCCATGAATAATTTACGGCTCAGACAGTATTAAATAACCTGAATGAACACACGATCGTAGTGCGTCAAAGGAAAATCCCCATCATCCATTCCTTGCACGATGATCGAAATTGTTTGCCCGGACTTCGCATCTGCAGGTACATTCACACTCGCGCTATTATGCTTAGCAGCGCTAACAGATACTTTGCCCTCGTATGTGCCCTCTTCAGGATACTGCCACCAAGATGTGGTAATACGATCCCCATCTGGGTCACTAACGCGAGCAGACAGCCTAACAGTCGACCCAGCCCGAGCCTTTATCGATCCACCATTCACTATCTTCACCGAAGGTGCATGGTTCCCATTCTGATATTTTGGTGTAAGCGTCCACTGCATCCTCGCGGCGAAGCTATTTCTATCCGCCGAAATCCAGCGATTGAATGTGTAGTTCTCCACTTGGCTTCCATTCTTCGCCTTCTCCGTCTTAGCAAGCTGCCAGAGTTCCGGCGACGAATTGTTTAGCACGGACCGACCTCCCCAGCCACCAAGCGCCGGGTTGCTGGGATCCTGGATGCCGGTAGTCAACAGCGGATTGTAAGCAACATTGTCGCCTTCGGAGAGGAAGTCGAAAGGTTTAAGCGGCTTGCACCAGGTACTCTGTGCAGAAGCCAGAGTATAATTCCCGAAAACGTCGAGCTGGTCTCCGGGCGTAGTCTGGCCGTCGAGCCATGAGCGGTACAAGCTACCAAGGGGCCCAATCTGGATATTTGACTTAATCCACGCGCTGACGAAATAAACATGGTCCTCGGGAAGACCCGGCGGACGAATATTACCTTGTCCGCTTTTGTTACAGTTGAAGCTCCATGTAGCATACGCTAGCGAAAAGTCCTCGACGCGAAGCTGCGGCCAATTAGGTTCAATATAGTTCATGTATGTTTCGTCCTGAAACCCGCTGGCCAGGATAACGGCCTTTTTCGAAATCGAGGATTTGATTCGGGACCATCTCGTTGTGTTGACGTGCCGGTCTTCGATGGACTTGAGGGCGCGCGCAATTGTGTTGATACCGCCCCATGCCTGCAGATACAGAGTACGTCGGTCGTCGTCGAGGAGCAACGATTGAATGAGGTCCGATCCGTCGGTGTCCTCCTCCATCTCTCCCTCAAAAACGATATTGCCAATCCTGACCTTAGACAGTAGCTCATTTGGCGTCGGGTAGGCTGCATCATGATTGCGCAAATTACGATACACTTTGGCATAAGCTGGCAGTAAAATGTCTTGGATTGTCCGTGTTCCGGTCCATCGCCATGATGTTTGAGGAATGTTGTACTCGCGGCCTGGCAGGAAGAATTTCGTGCCCTTACCGTCGCCGGCCCAATGATATCTGCTAGATGAGTAGATGATGCCCTGGGTATCGAGTTCATTGGTGTACAGAAGATATCGGACGAGGGAGGCAATATCGTCTGACTCCATGTCGGTAGTGACGACGGTACGGTACTTCGCGGTTTTCCTAACCGAGTGGGATAATGAAGCAGGAAGGACGGAGGCCATCAGACCTACCATCAGCAGGCGATGCACAAAGAAAAGCATCTTATCCCAAGTCACGACCAGTCGTCGAACCCTATACAATGGCACATATTGGCTGCCAGTCGCCTTTGTAGCCCGCCGAGAAAATTTCGACGTTGGCCGATCACTTACGTTGGGCAACCACAACGAGGATAATGGCCTCCGGTAAGATAACTCAGTTGTGGTGACCCCGCTCCTTCGTAGTGTAAACGGGAGTAAATGTGGGGTAGTTCTTGTGCCATAACGGCTAGTTGCGAATGCAACGAAAAATCTTGGCCAGAGTCTCCTTGTCCATGACTGTGCTTGTTGCGTCCAACGAATTCTTAGAGGTTCCTAGACTGTAGAATGCGGCGTTGATATTCATTGATAACGCTCTGAGGAATGTGTTGGCGCTCCGGGCAACGAATCGAATGGGAATCATCGACCGCTGCAAAAAGGTGATCCGAAGACCCTCGGTGTGCCTTCTCCCGAGACCGCCATATGTCAAGAATGGCGATCGGCTCTGTTAACTTGCCGATGATACCAACGGAGGTACATCCTAAAATAGAAGTCTGTGGCACTTCTTCGGCACTGCTAGCTTTTATGGGGGACAGGTCGTGAGCGTACCCATGTTCTCGACTAGCAAGTATAGGCACTTTCGCCGAACCGAGGTCAGGCGCGCAGGGTGCCGAGAGGGTGTTCACGATCGGTATATTGCACAACAAGATAGATGCAGACGGTCGCCAATACCCAATAGAACTGTATTGCTACTGACTTAAGTAGTGCGATTAAAGGAACGACAACAGCAAAACAGGAACCGGATGAGCGAAGCGATGTACCGGATACAGAGAGAAAATGGGAAAACTGATTCCAACGTATAATAATAGCCTAAGGAAAAGCGCCAATGTAAGGCCCGAGAGTACACAATATTCGACGGAAGCCATATCAAACAACTGACCCATTCCGACGATGTGAAAAGCCACCATCATTATTCTCGATGGTAAAATGTCGAACATGGTCGTTGCTACCGTGCTATGTTGATACAGTTGACGGAGGGTTCGATCATGTTCTCTAGAGCATGGTACGTGGTTTGAAGAGATGAAAGTCTTTCCTTGATAGCATCGCCGTCCGGTGTAACATTGTCAGGTAGAACGTTGACCCATTCCTCAACCGCTATCTTGGGCGAAGCAATATCTTTTGCCCGCATAGGGAGCCGCCGCATCTCCACGCCGTCCATTATTCCAGACTCTAGTTTTTGTGGCGTGGCGACTTGCTGATTGACTGCTGAAGCAGTGGACACAGAAGACAGCAAACTTGGGATGGATCCTATAGAACACCAACTACTCGCTCGGGTTGTTCGACCACCTGTAGGAATAGTTGCAGGAGACAAAAGTATAGGAGCGTGGTGTATCTTGTCTTCACGGAGGTGGAAGTGTTCGAATACTGTGGCTAGGGATTCGGTGCTGATGCGACAAAGGAGCTGGTCTTGATAGTCCGCATTAGGACTCTGGTCCTCGGGAAGAGCGATGGCATCAGGACTCTTGTTCATCTCCTGGGCAATATTCGCGAATATGTCGACAATGGGGGTGAAAAGGAGATGACCGTCGTCCCAACCCCACAATTGGCCCAGGAGCTTGTTATTGTCGCTGATGATCCAGGCACCCGAATCACCCTTGAATGCCGTATCCCTCAAAGTATGACAGTCGGGAACTAACATTGCCCATTCATAGGATACAGTTCCGGTTGCGCGATCCTCATATATCATGGGCACTGCGCTGGCACGACCTTGTCGGAAGCCGCTCGTAGTACCAACGTAGTGAACAGACTCAAGTCCGTTCACATAACCAATCGATGTGCAATGAGTCCCGGTGCCTTCAGGCCTCATGATTTCATTGCGAAGGTCTTCAAGGCTTGGATTCGCGGCCCGACCATACCTGTGCATATTCTTGCCTTTGCGGTGCTTGGCAATGACCTCGATCAAGGACCAGTCCATTTTATGAATCCGGCTCTTGGAGGCAGGGTTGATAGATAGTCTGTAGGGGTCTTGACCGTGGCTCGAACGCTGCCGTACGGTGCCAAAAGCATATGTCTCGTTGCCGAGTTCAGATTCTGCCTGAATTCGTGCATACTGTTCGATCTCCTCGTCAACGTCTCCGGGGAAGACTCTCTCTACCACCTCCGTAAGCGGTATCTCGCCGGTTGAGGCCTGCTGGTTTCTTAATTCCATGTCGCGAAGCATTCTCCTGCATCTATCCCGTACATTGGTTGCATCGCTGATTGAAGGCGACTGGACATTGGAGCTCCTGATGCATGGACGTGCGTCGAGCAGATGGTCAACTGTGAGCATGTACATCTTGCCTTCCACTTTGACAAAGCCACCCGCAGTTGCAGAAACATGCGGACAGCCAGCTATCCCACAGGAAACCTCCATTCCGAGCTTCGGATAATACCTTCGCTCACGGGGGAACCTAGCATCAAGTGGAAGATCATCTAGTGCTGCTACATTTACTGAACTTCCAGCTAAGCGGACTAGGGTGCCTTGGCTGAACAGAACAAGAAGAGGATCGAACATATGGTCAGCACAGAGCTGTTCTATGTTCTCACGGGAAATCTGTCTTGACAGTTTGGTTTGATTTTCGGAGCTCCGGAATCGAATAGTCGGACGCCAGTCGCCGTCGATCTTCTGTTGCACAAATGAGACGGAGTAGTTGCCATCAATCTTAGCTTTGCGAACTAGGGCAGGGAATTTATCCAGAAGATGATCGTTCCACAGCGCTATCAAACTTGCGTGTTGGTGCAGTTCCAAAGAAGCGAGCTCAGGCTGAGGTTGCGCCGATACTGTCTGATAGACAGAATTTTTGTTGGTTAGAGGGTCGATCACTCTCGTATAACTAGGATCGGCCGGGATCATGCTGATCATCTTACGCAGGGTATCGTTCCCCATCTGCAAGTTCGTGGTCGATGCGCTTCGTAATTTGATGGCAGTGTTCTTGGTATCGAAGGTCGCAGATATGTCCAGTGACCGTAGGTCTTCTAGGAACGACTCCCATTCTTTGGAAAACTGACGTTAGCAAGTCCTCTCAATAATCGTGTATCCTGCTGTACACTCACCGTCGAGCTTCGTGAGGGCCCTCAAGCTCATCATCGAAAGATGGATAGTCTCCTCCATTTCACCGCTGTCTTCCAAGATCGGCTTGGTACCGACACTATTCGACGTTTCTGTTCTCCATCGCTTCGTATCAGATAAGGCTGCAGGGCTTGCAGGGCGTTTCCCGAACAGTTCTTGACCGGATCTTCAGGTGTCGAACCTGCAGGTGGTAAAGGGGTCAGCGCTGACTAATATGGTGCTGCACAACAACGTGCTTATTCAAAACCAAGACGACAACCTGAGGTAACGCATGGGAGGTGGTGTTATTATCCGAATTATTTCTTTACATTTATCTGTAGGAGCTGTATCGACTTTGTGTACGCTACGTCCTTACTTAATATAGATAGATAAAAACAGAAGCTCTATAACTAAAGCCTATTAAATATAAAAATTTTTAAATTTTACAGCTAGTAGAATAATAATTTAATAAATAACTTATTAGATAGTAGTTATAATAATAGTAGAATAACGACTATAAGATAAAGATAAATATTTATAGGTTATTATTTTAGGTAGAGTAGAACTATAAAAGGCGTATATAGTATATTTAAAAAGATAAGTATATAATACTTTTTTCTCCCTCCTACCTAATACCTTCTAAAATATTTTCTTTTTTAGATTATTATAGCTAAGAGGACTTTAAAGCCTACTTTTAGGTACTTAATAATTATAACTAACCCCAGCTAGTTAATAGTAATTTTAACTTTTACTAAGAATCTAGACAACTAGTAAAGTTATATTAAAAATTACCTAATACTAGAGTATTATTATAAGCTTATAAAAGAGGCTAGTCTTTTTAAAAAACTTTTTTTTTTTTAATATTTTTAGTTCTAGGTTAGTTACTATATAGCTTTTTATTCTTAAATATAAAATAATCCTTAATCTTAATAACGTTTACGGCTTATACTTATATAGTAATATAATAGAGTTAGTAAAATAGTAGTTTAAAAGCGCTAAAGGCTTACTAAGTAAAATAAAGGGTAATATATATTTAAGAATAGGTAAGAAGAAATTTTTTAGGGCGGCGTAAAGAAAGCGGGCGCGGCTCTAGAAGAAAAAACTTCTAAAAATAGTTAAAATTATTTATATATATATATAGATAAACTTTAAAAGACAGTTATATAAGACTATTAAAGAAGTTAGTAGTTATTATAAAAAAATTAAGAGATTCTGCAGGGAGTACTATATTATTTTAATACTTTAATTGGCGGGGTGGCACAGTAGGCATATACCTAAAAATACTAAAATTCCTTAAATTTTTAAGGTCTTCTACGTATTAGGGGTTTAATTCCTCTCTTTATTATAGCGTTCTTTAAGCGCGCCTACTTTATATAGTAAAGTATAAAGTTTTTAGAAGTATAGAATACTACTAAAGAATTAATATAAAACTACGGGAAACTAAAATCCTTAGTATAAAATACGTTATATTTTTAGGTATCTTACTATCTAAAGTTAGACGAAATAAAAATCTATTCCTAAATAGGCTTAGCGTAGCGAACTAGGCCTAATTAGGTAATAGACTAGTAATTTAATATAACTTTATTTAGTAATATATATTAGTTTAGGAATTAAAGAGCTGGTTATTAGTTTACTTAGGAGATAAAGCACTTTCCTTAAATAGTTAGGTAGCCTTAAATAAAAAAGGCTTATTTTTAAAAAAAAAAAAAAAAAAAAAAACCTTTAATTACTATCTATCTAAAAAGGTTGTAGGTTATTAGTACTGGTAAAAAAGTTGTTATAGTTACTATATAAGAAGCTTGTTAAAATAAGTCGGCATTAATAACGTAATATAGTAGAAGTTTAAATAGCCAGCCTAGGGTCGCGTAACGTCACGGCAATAACCCTGGGGGAGGGTATCCGAATTATTTATACTTTAAAGCAAACCTGCGAATAAACAGAAGTAACTTACAGGTTACCTTTACATCTTTGACTATCCCATGCATTTGATGCTGGTGCTGCAGAAGTTCGTGTTCGGATCTTGAGTCAAAGAAGACCCCGCCAAATACCTTACTGACCAAACAAGAGCCAAGCCGGCATTGAAGGAGTACAAACGGCGGTTCCAAGCCGTGTATTTGCCGAATGTGATCTTTAAGCTTCTCCTCACGGGCGAGCGCATTCGGAGACCGATCTTCTAATAAGCATATTCCGCAGCGCCACCCAAGAACATTCTGATGAACGGACAGTTGATGATGATCTCTTTCTTTTCGATCTGAGAACCTTTCCTCCTTGAAATGTTCGTGTGGACATCGATGCTGTCTATTGATATGACGCATCAATTCAGCTTTGCGTCCGAATGTTTTTCGACTATTGGGGCATTCCGAGCATCTAAGAGTCCCGGAGGCAGAACCGATCGAAGGCGTCTTGACAATCGTAACGGAATCGAATAGGGTGACAGGATGTTCCAGACTATTCGATCGATCCGTCTTGGTGTACATCGATTCTGGGGACACGGTTCTGTTCCATGGAGGGCTCCGGGGTGGGGTGAATCCCGAGCGCTTTGGACATTAGTGACCATAACATATAATACTCTCAACACCGTATTATGTGTCCCAGAATATAACAACCTCTACTCACCCCAAATCCCAAATCGTGCTCATTGTAACTTGTAATCGAGGAAGGGGCGCTTCCCGAGAGACTCCGATTCGAAGAGTGCGAAGAATCTTGACCGTAATCAATGATAGGCATTTGATTATCAGACCCAATAAAATAGGACGATGGCATTGGGTCTTGGCCGAAGGATAATTCGTTTCTCGGCTCCGGCTGCGGTTGGAAAGCCCAGTTGTCGGCTGAGAATTGATCAAGACTCCATTCTCCCATGTTACAATATTCGGCTGACTCCATGTTGAAGAATAGGTAGAGGTTTTAGAGAAGACTGAAGCTATTCGAAGTAAATATCAGCATGTATGCTGGAGAGTAGCACTAAAACCTGTGCATTCAACTTACTTGGTAAAAATGATGATGCATTCATTCAAATCAAAGGCCACACGAGAGAAACAGATCTGCAGGATGGTCGGTTGCTCAAATACAGGACTAAGAAGGCGTCAGCTCAAAGGGCAAAGAGTCCCAATAGTAAAGCTTAGACATACAGACACCGAAGGCAACGTGTGAGCCACGGCGAGCCACGGCTGTTGGTGACCGGGTCCGAAGAGTCAAACGTGGAGTGAATCGACCCGATATAGCCCAGTCTTTCAGGCTGTGGCAGATGGACAGAAGCTGAACAGGGAAGGACAATGCGAAACGCATAGGTAGGGTCATTGCATTCCCCTAGGCTCCAGTTCAACCCTTCGCGGACTTGTCAACGAGGCTGAGTGTCTGAGTCAACTCACGATGCGACTAAGCCAAGCCTCGGTGTAACGAAGGCTTTCTGACGTTGGCGTGAGCGTACACGATCATTCCGTTGCCCTACAGTTGCCCTCGAGGGATTGCATTTTGCCCCACCAATCAACATTGCTGCAGCAGGCCGACACCATAGTACAGTGCGCTCACTTGATGTGGTCTAGAGATATTTGATACAACAATCAATCGTCATCGAGTTGCCCTCGGCCATCCGCGTGTCGCTGTGTTTTGCCCTCTTGCACCCATCGGCCCTTCAACGTATCTGGCATCTTCTGAGATAATAACGACAAAAATTTCAGGCAGCGGCAATTGAAGAGACTCGAGAAGGCTGAGGCAAACGTGTAGTCGAGCTCATGGGGATGTCCCATGCGGGTGCCGGCGAATGGCGTCCACTCGAGAAAAGCCACATCAGCCACGCCTGCAGATGTTAGCATCACGTGCCACGCTCGGCCGGGGCCTGACACAGCAGGAGCGACTGCCGATCCTAAGAGCAGCCAACCGGGAAGGTTGCTAGCCCGAAGCTTCAACGGTAGTAAAACTACGTAATTTTTTTTTAATATACTATAGAATAATATTATATAACAAAAATAACTAAAAATAAAAATAAAAATACTAATTTTTTTTTTACTACTCTATAAAATCTACTATAGTAAAAAATAATATATATATTAAATATAATTCTATTTAGAAACTATTCTCTTACTTTTATATTTATTCTAATACTAATACCTTTTCTTTTACTATAATTTATAATATTAAATTTTATTTTTAGTATTTTACTATTAAAAAGCTTAACTATTTATATAATCTTTTTAATTAAAATATTTATATAATAAGTATAACTCTTATTAATAGCCTATATATAGTAGCTATTTACTACTAAATAATAAATTAAATTCTCCCTCTATAATACTATAATATTTTTACTTTTAATAATATTTTTTTATATTAATTTAACTTCTTATCTACTAACTTAAAAATAATAACGTTAGAGAGATAGTAGGATAATATTTAATATCTAAGGGCCGGCGTAAGACGCAGGAGGTTACATGATATATAGGTGTCTAAACGTCGCGACGGGTATTTTCTCCGAAAAACATGAAAACTATGAATGAGAAGCCTGGGATTGTCATTAATCTACGACGGGTTGGTGCTATTCTTTTTAGATGCGGCCTCTACATTGTGCAGTGGGGCAATAGCACGGGGCGCACCTATAGGGCTTTCCGGAATGTCCAAAGCCCATTGTTATTCCATCGACTTTCCCGTCCCTCGATCCTTCACTAAGCGTAGGCCTGGCGACGTCTGCGTCGTTCTAGCACTGCCAAATCGCATTGTCCACGCATCGTGTGACTCGTCATCCATCGCAAGCTTGCGTTACCTGATCGCGACTTCATGATCTTCGTTTCATGCTGCCAGTGCCTTTAGTGACCTTTGAAGTGGCTTGCTTTCCCTCTCCGCTTGCTGTCGCAGCCATTTGGGGCGTATCCATGCTTGCAGTGCCGACTTTTGGCAAGAATTTGCCAACACGCTGCTGATAGACCTTGTAATCAGGGTACTTCCTCGCGCTGAGCGATTCCGTGAGCCACGTGCTGCTCTGGAACAATATTAAGTAGGAGAACGCGGCCGCAAAGCACCAGTTCACGTATGTCTGCGACTCGCAGCAGGACCACTGGTACAATGCGACCCACACACCCTGTTCGGCAGCGAAGTTGGGATGACGTGACCACGCCCATAGGCCGCTGGTATTGAAGCCTCGATCAAGTTGCTCACGCGTGTAACCGTAGTCCTTCGGTACCTTGGCTGTTCTCTTGTATTCGTTCTTGGCTCCGTGAAAATTCCATTGTTGCTGATCGGCAAAGAACTCGACCAAGATGAACACGAAGATGAGCTTAGAGAAGATGCTATCCCAGAACGTAAGTTCGTTTCCGGTCATGCATGAGCAAAGGAGGAGTACATAGGTCGGTGTTGTGATGGCAAAAAGGAGGATCTAAAACTGTTAGCTTATGCTGTCCTAAATTCGCACGGTCGCTCAAAGAAGTCCCACAACGCCGGCGATACTTACATTCTGTGCCAAAGATATGAACAAAATGTTGAAAATGAACATCGGAATCGGTCCCGCATAGTCCTTCACGATATTCCATCTGTAATCCTCAGAACCAATTTGGTAGCCTCCCTTGCGCCAGTAATTGAATGTTAATCTTGCACCCCACAGTAGCGTGACCGCCATGACATGATCCAGTCGCCGGGTAGGAAGCCCTGCCAAATGCGCCCATAGTGCATAATGCGAGTTGTATATGACAGGCAATATGCTCCACAAGCGATCGACCTGCGAGTAATTCTTGTTGACCTCGGAGACGATGAGCACGATAGGCGTGAGAAACAGGGCGAAGCCGAGCGCCGTCACTAGCGGGTTCGTCGAGAGGTACACATGCTGGAGCGCTTCGAGGTTGTTGATGTTGTTGAAGATCTTCTGCGGCAGGTCGTACAGCTGTGGGAGGTATGGCGCGACAGTCTTTGCGAAGTCTGCACATTCGGGAAGGCTCTTGACGGCGGGCAACGCCGCGCTTAGGGTCGGTCGGAGATCTAGCATTTCGGTGCCCGTCCAGAAAAGTGCACAGATATCGACACTCGCTCGATAAGTACTGCGAAGAGTAACAGCGGTGCCTTGGACTACATGCCGTCATAGATCCATGGCCAACTAGGCGATCCCTCGCTTGGCCGCCCGTGCGCTTGTCCGACGCGCTTTCCATAGCTCGACGCGTCTTCACATGATCGCTAGCCTTCCGTCCCACTTCTTCCATTCATGCATCCGGGCGGCCCGTGGGCGGAGGATGGCGAGGATCTTATGCGTAGCGGAGAAGCCTTCCATAGCGAAGGCTGTAGCTAACCACCTCGGCGGGCAAGCTCGAGTAGTATGTGCCTTCCATTTTTTGAATAATACATATTGACGCCACCCAGGAAAATGTCCGCGGGATACAATGGGTAAAAAACTACAAGTTTGACTACAATTTCCAGCGGTGGGGGCAATCTTCGGTGACCTTCACCTGTGTGGCCGGTCACATCCAGGCGCCAGATTTCCATGAGCGATATCGAAAATGGCATTCCTGTGCACCGTCAGATCTCTTCGAGGCGCCCATTGTGATCCAAATCGCCGAGGACAAGAAAGCTGTCGCCAGCAACATCGAAGCTCAAGCTCGATACAACAATATCCTCTTCATCTGGACCGACTGTGACAGAGAGGGCGAGCACATCGGGACCGAGATCAGAGACATCGCCCTAAAAGCGAACCCCAACATGCAAGTGTGGCGGGCAAGGTTTAGCAACATCGAGAGGGCGTGAGTATTCGTCAGTCCAACCGGTAACACCACTAATCACAGTTTCAGACACATCATCCAGGCCGCTCGGACGCCTATCCAACTAGACGAGGCCCAAGCGAATGCTGTAGCAGCACGTATCGAGCTTGATCTTCGCCTCGGTGCCGCATTTACTCGCATGCAAACCTTAGCTTTGCAACAGATGATCCCACAGCAAGGCGAGCAAAAGAAAATCATCAGCTACGGATCATGTCAGTTTCCGACTCTGGGATTTGTCGTAGACCGATATTTACGCGTAAGAAACTTCGTCCCTGAACCGTTCTGGTACATCAGAGTCGGCCATGAAAAAGATGGCATGAACGTCAAATTCTCATGGAGGAGAGGTCATCTCTTTGACCGCATGACAGTCATTATCATCTTTGAGAGGTGCCTGCTTTCAAAGCACGCAACAGTCACTAAAATGCAAAAGAAGCCTACAAAGAAGTGGAAGCCTCTGCCACTTACAACGGTTGAATTGCAGAAGATGGGAAGTAGGTACCTCCGTATGACATCTCAGGAAGTCATGAAGGTTGCCGAGGACTTGTACACCAAGGGTTGGATCAGCTACCCGCGTACCGAAACGGACCAGTTCGACAGGGACATGGACCTACGAAGGATCATTGAAAAGCAAGAACAGGACAACCGCTGGGGGGCGTTCGCTACAGGGTTGATGAATGGCGGATTCAACCAACCTCGCAATGGCCGCAATAACGACAAAGCGCACCCTCCGATTCATCCAGTGAACTACGTCAATGCAAACCAACTCAATGGCAATGAAAAGCGAGTCTATGAGTTCGTTGTTCGCCGATTCTTAGCTTGCTGTTCCCAAGATGCGGTCGGCGAAGCTACAGACGTCGAGATTGACTATGGAGGTGAGATTTTTCATGTCCACGGGCTTACTGTCATTGCTCGGAACTATCTCGACGTCTATCCCTACGACAAGTGGGAGAACAGTCAGAATCTGCCCCAGTACACCGTGGGAGAGACATTCGAGCCCAAGGAGGCGACCATGCACGATGGAAAGACAACAGCGCCGGGCTACTTGACGGAACCTGAGCTCATTGCCCTCATGGATGCCAACGGTATTGGCACCGACGCGACCATGGCCGAGCACATTGCGAAGATCAAGGAGCGTGAATATGTCATTGCGCGAGGGGGTGCAAGCAACGGCGGTGCTGCCGAGCGAGGTGGTGGCAGAGGCCGAGGGCGCGGTCGTGGCGGCAGAGGCGGCCGTGGTGGTGCAGCAGCTCAGAACGGCGGCGGAGGCACTGGCGGCGTACAGGAATTCATTCCGACAACGTTGGGAGTAGCACTAATTGAAGGCTATGATAACGTTGGGTTCGAGACCAGCCTTAGCAAACCGTTCCTGCGCAAAGAGGTACAGAGGGACACATCGCTAATCCGCGTGTATGCTAACGCGCTCGGCAGATGGAGGTTCAGATGAAAGCAATTTGCGAGGGCCGCAGCACGCGCAACGATGTGGTGCAGCAGAATCTGGAGCAGTACAGAGCGGTGTTCGTTCGCACACAGCAGCAGATCAATGTGCTCAAAGATGTGAGCTGCGCACGCCCAGTGTTGTTGGACGACCACTAATCTAGCGACACCTTTGTAGGCCATACGAAAATACGTTGGCGGCACCAATCAAGGTTGAGATTGATTGCACGCACGTCCGACAATTGCGCAATAGCACGTCGTGCTGGAACTGGCTTCGCGCGACCAAGGACATGACTTTAGCAGGCCAACCGCGCACTGGGGACACGTGGGCACAGCGCAGGCTGTACCATCTCACTCAACAGCAGAGTCGTCACTCGAGCAGGTTCCACGCAGAAGCGGGGCCCTAAACACCTGTTCGACGGGTTTCGGCGGGATTCGGTGCTGGGACACGTGTGTTTGTGGGGGACCGTCCTTGGTTGCTTATCCCTCGGAGCGATGCCAATAGTCAGCCGACGCGAGACAGGACGCTTCCCGGTGCTTCCCATGGCTCCCTTCGAGCGTCTGCCATGCCGCATCGTCGGGACTGTGCGAATTCGGAGGTGGAGAGACCCCGCGCCTGATAAGGCCAATTCTGTTGGGCCTTGGGGGTGAGTGTTGATATGGGTGGTATGCGTGAGTCGGCTGGACGCGGAAAAGAAGCCGGTGGTGACAGCATCGAATACACAAGACGTTGACGATATGGCAGCATCAGCATGTCGCACCGGGTTTGCGTTGTGCGGTGTCGAGGGACCTGCTGCCCTGTTTTGCGTGCGGAAACCGAGCCTTTGGTGGCTGGAGTCATGTAGCGCTGGCGGTCCAGCAGATGACCACCCACGACGCTGCCGGGCCAACTGTGGCTGTCATGACGCCCCGGTCGCCCTTTCCCAGAGTGGGCCCGCGTCTGCCCAATTAGCCCGGGGCTACCCCCGTCCTTGTTCCGCGACTGCTTATCATCTCCTGCCTGCCCTTCGTCTTGCTCAGACCTTCCACAACACAAAGAACTGACCACGCCACAAGCAGACCTGCTTAGTACACTTGCTCGCACACGCCGCCGCACCTTTGCACAGCTGCAACACCGCGATCGCCCGGCCACGCCTCCGTCGCTCGCAACCCTTGCTCGCCGATCACATCGCCGATCCTTCGGAACGCCCAAGCAAGCAACCTCGCTGCAACGCTTGCGCTCAACGCAACAACAATCGCTGCAACCCTTCGTTCGCACTCCGACACCGTCAAGACAGCCTTCGCTGTCTCTCTGCCAGTCGTTCTCCGCGCACTGCTGCCCTCGGTCAGACAGTGCCTTCCCTGAGTCATCGTGTCAGCTGCGCCTGCCGTTCCGTCCCAGTCCACGCCAGTCCGACCGCTGCCATGGCTGCCACCGCAACCCCCAAGCCCGTCTCCAACATCGCCGTCGCCTTTGCGAACCGGTCGGCGGCCGCCAACATACCCATACCACGCGATGGCGGAGTCTCCTCCGCCATGCCCACGCCGCCGAGCTCGATATCCCCAACCCTGCCGGCGCAGAAGGGTCGGACTGGCATACCGGGTCCGGTGAGGTCACCTTCGCCCCTGTCTCGGGAGATGGACATCGACCTCGAAGATGCGGTAGAGCACGCTGCGGTGCAGGACCAGCCTGCTCCAGCGTTATCCAAGGAAGCGCTCGCTGGCTTGGACGCGACGCGTCAGATAACCGCCATCATGCTTGCCAAGCACCACCTGCCTGGCATCATCCTGGGCCACGGCGCCATGCCCATCCGCGAGATGATGGCCCATCTCACTCATGCCGTGCCCGGCTTTTCGGGCCTCCCTCCTTCCAAGGCACGCAGGCTAGTCGTTGCCGCGCTGGAACATCGCGCGGGTGGCGGACTTCATGGCGAAGTCAAGTTTGAGAAGGTTGGATGGGGCCGTTGGAGCGTGGCGGGACACTCGTCGCAGGTGAACCGGGGAGTGCCCATCGGGGGTCACGGCGCGTCTCACAATGGCATGACGCCCCCTGCCAGCCTGGACAGCCAAGCTGGCCTCCACATACCCAAGAACATGTGTCACGGACGCGAGGAATACACCGGGAGCTGGGCTGCTGGCTCTCCCGACAGTCGCGATGAAGACATGGCGGATCAGATGTCCTTGGACGGCTCCGAGGACAGTGACTCTGACACGTCAGACATCGATCTGGAAAATGACATGGATGATGAGACGGACGAAGAGGACTGGTCTGCCGTTGGGCCTGAGGCTCTTCGCCAGAAGCGCCAGCCCACGCGCCCCGTCTATCGCGACTACAACTATCTCTCCCGGACCTTCCGTTCGGTCTCGGCGCAATCCGTGCCACATTCGCATGCCGCGAGAACACCCACTCCGGCCTTCAATTCTAACTCTTACTCTGCATCTCGTGGAAACACGGGCACTCTTCCTGCATCTTCCGGCGTTTTGGGATCTCGAGGCCAACTCGCAGAGCGCGAGGCCATCGAGGCGTTGATTGCCATGGGCTCCATGTAGCCAGTACGATTGGAACGGCGTTCTTCTTGACATTTCTTGCGGGGCCACGGAAGGCCAACGACGCGCATGATACTCCTCGGTCTTTGATGTCATCATCGACGCGGCATGAACAACACTGGCTTTTGGGATGGTATTCTGGGTTTCCTCTACTTGTGATTTTTGTCATACCCCCTTCCTGTTGCTTTGAGAAGATCCGTCAAGTGCTGATGCGATCCACATTTGGGTTATCTTGGGTCTTTTCACCAACATCGTCATTGTTTTGCGATATCCTTACACCTTCTTTCTTCTTCTCCGAACACACTTCACTATTTTAGAAACTTTACCATGGGCTGCCAGGGTTATGCGGGTCAGAGCATGTTGGACATTTTCGAGCATAGACCGACGACCCGAACCACGTTCCTGATCGGGCTTCAACACAGGTTTGGATCGAGTACTGCTGGCTTTGTCTTTCACCTTGGCATCTCCATTTTTGTATATACCATTTTGAACAAACACTCTACTCTCCGGCAACCAATTGCTGGGCACTGCAAGTCGGTGGATGAGGGCTGCGCTGCTGGACAGCAGCGCGAGCGAGATACTTCCAAGCAATCTAATACACGATGCAGCCAATACCTGAGACGGTGGAGGTTGGTACGTGGGCCTTCCTTGGAGCAGTTTGTGCTTCGCCATTCTGTGTGATGTATATGCTTGGTAAACCACAAAGGATGCGGCGACAGAGCGGTCACGCTTTATTACCAAGGTCATCAAGAGTGCAACTGTCTGCGTCACTGCTTTTACGATTCAACTCACTTGTACATGGGGTGGCGCCCGCTCGTCAATGCTAATGCTAATGACGTACACAGACATCCTGAAATGGTTCTAAACATGCACCACGAAGAACGTCGTCAGCGGCACAGCAGAGAGCGACGACCTTGCTCCTATCTACCCCGCAGAAACGGTTTACGCCCCTATCGTCTTCACGCCACTGATCTCACGGTTTCGCGGGCGTTCTGGGGATACCGCTGCAACCGCTGCCTGCGCGGTGGACTCGCAGATACCGGACGAAGACCGCGGGTAGCCGGATCGAACACTGGGTTTGTAGGGCTGTGCCTTGCCTCCTCTATTTCATACTATCGGTTGCGTGTGGAAGGGCACTGCAGAATGTATTACTCGTCAACAGCTTTTGTGGACGCGATATAGTAGAGTAACTCCGAGGAGTTGTGCCACCGGTAGTCACCCTCCTTGATGGGAAGGATACGTGAGCTAGCTTACGGCTGTTGTCTAGGCTGTGGCACGGTAGTGTGAGTGGGTGGTCATGAGATGGGATGATGTGAGAGGCAGAGGGCGGCCACGGTACGTAAGAAGGTGGGCTGCATTGTACGCGTGCCTCGCGCCGACGGCCACGCTGGTTGCCCGCTGAGGGTACGCTTTCCACAAGTATCGACTTTGTCATTCAAATTCAAAGCGCCTTTTTAATGCTGTAGAGGCATTCCTGTTGAGGGTACTCGGCATGCGCTGGCTTCAAAGACTAGATGCAGGGCCATGCAGGTCGTCCTTCGCTCGAAGTCTATTCATAGCTAGGAGCGGCCCTGTCGATTATCGCCACTGTGGATACCGATAACATATCGACCTGTTGCTTGCAAGCGACTGCCCTGTACGTACCCCACAGAGCAGTTCTACGCAAGGTGCTGAAGTTCGTCATGTCGATGTGTAACGCAACCCCCAGCATATGCCACCACACATTCCTTAGGCCTCTCCTCTTCCCGCAATAATCTCTCTCTTTCCTTTTCGTTCTGCACCAGTCCCGCGGCCCATCTTTGGGCCCTCGCCCGCCCAGCCCAAGCTAGCTCGCTATCCCTATTTGAGCAAGTTCCGTGGGGCGTCCTCCCGATGCAAGCATCTGCGTGAATTGTGCGGGCGACCAGACTCGCACCGTCGGCCCCTCTCACGAATCACCGCCCGCGCCGCCCGCAACGCCGGGCGTTACACCCAAGCGTAGTGAGGCGCGGCCATCGGCACGCGCCGCCCTCGGTTGGTCATCGGCGGCCCTGCGCACGAAGATAAAGACCCCGCCCTACCCCTCCTTCGCTCCCAACATCAGCAAAAGAAAAGCAACGAGCAACAAGTACCACGCACACCCGAGTCTTCTCCAAAACAACACACAAACAGCAAAAAATCATCATGCCTGGCTGCGGAACTGCTGGATGCAACTGCGCCGACTGCGGCTGCGCGCAGGGTGCTTGCAACTGCGGAAAATGTGCGTACACGCATCCCCTTGTGCTGGCTTCTCTTCTGCTCGACACCTTCTGACTCGTTGTGCTGCAGAAACGGATCGTTCTTCATGGCGATGAGACACGGCGGTTTTCAATCCTTCGATCTTCGATTCGGCACACTGTCTTCATGCGAATTCATGAGCAATTCGGTCCGACTGTCTGTCCTTCCCGTCCGCATACGATTCGATACGACTCGATACCCTTCGTCCTCACTCTTTGGCACAACCTGTTGATGAGATCGGAAGGCTGGCTTATTCGATTCACATAATGCATGAGAACGACAATGAATAAACAAGTTGCATGAGCACTCCTTTGCCCTTCGAGTGATGATTAGAAAAGGCAATTGAGATGTGATGCTTACAATGTATCTGTGGGTATCCAACTCTGCCAGCTCGGCATTCACATTACAGCATCCCTCCTCCCCACATCCCCCAAGTCAATGACCTCCTCTTCAACGTCCGCCCCTGCTTGGACCTTACCCTTAGTTTTCCCATTTTTCGCTCCGCTCTTCCCGCTTATGCTACCTCTTTTCTCTCGTGCAGGCTCCTCTGCTTCATCTTCGTCTCCAAAGAGGAAACCTTTGCCTTTGAGTCTGCGCTTCTCATCGGATGCAAACGCCGAGTGTGCGGTGCTTGATGCGAACGTCGATGCGGTGAATGTTGAGTCCTGGCCGAGCATCCAGGAAAAGTTAGAGGAAGCCAACGTGGGTCGTGCGCGCTGTGGTTGTGGCGAGAGGCTTGATGAGGCTGATGGTGTTGTTGCATACGTCCGGGCTAGCGGAGAGGTTGGTCGGGCATCGGAGCCGGGTGAGGTAGGTTGTGCGTTGGAGGCGGATGAGGCTGGCCGTGAGGAGTTGGGTACTGGAGGGGCGCTTGCTGTTCGCTCGGGGACCGGTGGTGATGCGACTTTCGGCGAGAGGAGGCTAGCTGCTGCGTCTGCGGTGGCCTACAAAATCAGCACATACTTCGTACTGGCTACCGAATGACCATCAATGAAAAGGCTCACCGCTTGTTCTGTGGTTTCGTCCACCGGTAGTGGTATCGATGAGTCTTCGAGGTATACTTGGACGAACTGCACCTTCGCGATGGCAAGGCTTAGCGCTTCTATGGAGTCTTTATTCGCGTGGTCTGAGTCCTTGTATTCTTCACTGCGTTCCTTATGATAGTCCCAGAGCTCGGCCACAGCATTTTCTAGCATCCTCGCTAGATCCTTGCTGCGCTTTTCCAAGGTTTCGATTCTTTTCAGCGCATTGCCGGATTGTGCGCGTGCCAGCACAGGTCTCGAACCAGCTACTGGAGGTTGAACAGGCTTGCGGTATTCTCTTCCGCCGGATCTTGGTGTGCTTTGACCTGAAGAGGGTGTAGAAGGAATGCCCGCCTGGATAGCTTCAGCGTGCTTCCTAACCTCGCCAACCGCATCCCGGATAGCTTTCCCGACACCCCATTGTGAACCACGCTCAAGCACATTCTTCGCTGCGCCTTGCAAGAGCGCCTCGATTCCCGCACCCTGCTGGGTTACAAACGCCCTCGGCGAGCCTATGCTATTCCTTGTCCGATGCAATGAGGTAGAAGGAGATGGCGAGAGTAATTGTACAGATGGTGGTGCATGAGTTGTATCGATAGCGGGCGCTTTCTTGCCATAGCGCGTTATGATTTCAGCACCACCTTCTGGTGTAAGATGATCTCTCAGGTACAGTGCATCCTTGATGAATGTGTATGCCGGTGCACCAGGTTCCGGATATCGCAGCAACAGCGCAAATGCCTCGTTGGTATCCGCAGCAACGAGATCCCAACGGATTCGTAGCAGCATTGCAATGGATATCATATCGACGAGCTCGAGTGTGGAATCGATGGCGAAAAGGGCGTCCCACACTCTCAGGACGTCGTCGAGAGGGAACTCGCGACCAAAAAGAAGTCTTATCCACCGCCTACACGTAAAATTAGCGGCGGTCATGATTTTGAAGCGCCCAACGTACAGTAGGAAAATCTGCGGGACAATTTCAAGCTTCACCAAATGTGATGCCAACTGTGGATCGGCCTTTGGCAGGTAGCTCTCGAATATCCTCGAACATCGAGCGAGCATTGGAGTCTCCTTGGAAGTAGAGACGGGATCGGCCGGTGCGTAAAAGGACATGGCTGTTTGCATGATCAACGAGAATAAGGTGAATGTGTCATGCTCCACATAGCTCGAATCGAGCATGTCCACCAATGTTTGATCCACCCCAGTGCGATCAACGCCTGCCATATCTACTGCATCCCTTTCTATCACCCATAGCAGCGGCGCTAGTATTTCGTGCATGCCTTGCCGATAGCCGACGTTCGGATGCATCTTGCACCATACGAAGAGCACGTCCAACATCATGTTCTGCGTTGCCGGCTGCCGAAAGTATACATTGTCGGGCATGCATCGCTCGATGTCTTGGAAAATCTCTGCGCGGAGGGTTTCGTCGGATCGGAGGGCGACCCATGGGGACTTTCAAGGCTTAGTAGAGGTCAATACGCTATATATTGAATCGGAGGGAGGTGCGCGTACTTCTTCGTGTTCACTCAGCGGGTCAACAGACGATTCCAGCTCATCGGGGCGCTCGATCGCGCGGAGGTAGTGCGACCGGAGGGAGGCATAGGTCGTTCGCGATTCTGAGAGGCGGGCGGGCCATGACGAGCGATCCAACGTTTTGAGGAGCAGGAAGACCTGTATATGTGCTTAACACAGTTCCTAGAGAGATGATGGAAGAGTAAGCTACCTTCCAGCATACAGAACGCAGACCAGCGGTGATGTGCGGCTCTTTGTGCGAAGAAACAGCTATCTTCAGGTCCGTGAGGGAATGGAAGTCGTCGAGCTGGCGCCAATGTCTTCTACGCACGGTTAGACATTCGATACTGCAACAAGATCGGAAGAAACATGCGCACTCTGCTTCGGCAATGCCTCTCATAGTGAAGGAGAGGTGGATCAAGAGCGGGGTAGTTTGAAGAGGGCACCCTGATGTCAAGCTATCTTTCCGATCGTCCACAACACTGACGTGGGGCGGGCGCAAAACAACCGACATCACGTGGCACCGTGCTATCAGCTTCCGAGATACGGAAGGTGCGAGGATGGTCTTCGACACCTTGACCTTCGTCACCTCCAGGGACTTGTTTCAATATTCCGAAGAAGCTATGCAAAGAATGTCAATAATAGCTTGGTATTGATAGAGACTACTGATAAGGTATAGACTGTGTAACACCTACAGTTCACCTTCGTATTTGGCGACACTACATGACATGCCACTTGAAATGAGCTAGTATATCTCAAGTCTACATTGCCTTCCACGATCGAACGAAGGTAGGGAAACAGACTGAGCAACGAGTGGGACAGCCCACCGTTTTCTAGTGCTCCGACCATGTTCTACATTTGTGCGCACTCCAAAGGGACCCTGACACGCTTCAGCCATTCCCCAGATAGCTGGCAAGTGGCCTCCTTTGTTGATACCACGAGCTGGGCCCACATTTCCCGTCAATAGTGCGGGCATGGCGCTACGGCGGTCCGTCCCTGGCGCGATGAGTGACTACGCGCGTACTCGCACGTCTTTGCGAGAAACCGAGTGGACAGGAATGCTCAATCCTTCTTGTCAACAGGGACTGCGTTCTTGAGACCCTCCATGGTCATGTAATTGAAGAGGCTAGGGTTGAGGATCTCGGTGCGAAAGCGCTCCTGTTGAAGCAGCTCCAACGCTCGGAGGGTGGGCCCAGGATGGCTGCAGCACATGATCAGTCATCCTCGCTACTGGAGATCAATGCCCTTGAGCACCCACTGAAGAAATTTGGAGTATTTCGGCTCCTTGAAGTACTCGAGGTAGCCGAGGTAGGCTACGAAGTCGGGCTTGTCCAAGATCTTCTGCTGTGCTAGGTAATTGAGATAGGCGGGATTGGCAAGGCACTGCACGAACTAGGCGAGGTCAGTGAGGAATAGGGGCAGTACATGGGTCATATTCGGACGGACCTCGAGCTCGAGCTCAAAGCGCGAGAAGCCTCCGTAGCGGGGAACATCGTCAGATCCGTCCTCTGAATCCATAGCGAGCTGCAGATTGTGCGTCGGTGTAGAGCGGTAGGATCCGTTGATGGGCGTCGGCTTGTTGCTGAGGCTCTCTCGCGGCTCAGGGTCTGCCCCCCCCGCAACTGGCGGCGGTTAGTCTAGGCCGCTTTGAGCGATGGAGGTGAATTAGCCTGGCTGCAGCAGCCGTGCGCCGAGACCCGGTGGTTGAGCGGGCCTGTTGGCAGACGGCGCGCTGTCGTGCGGTAGTTCGTGTGGATCGGGGGTACCCGTGGACGGAGGTGAGCAAAGAGCGATGACGGTGGCGGGCGTTGGTGAACGGGCGCGGGTCTTGGGACGTCGAAGCGTGAACAGCGACGGCGCGAGGTCTGGGTATGCTCTCGGCCACCCCTGCGAAGCAGAGACTCGATCATACGGACGCCTCTGCACAGAACCGGCATGGCGCATCGAATCAGCTAAGGCGCCACAGCGCACAGCTCCCCTCAGTCGACGAGCCGTGCCTGCAGCCGTCTGCGTGCCATAACTCAGGGCCAGCCCCAGCACTCGAGCCAGTATTTACGCGTCCTCGTCTGCTGCTGCTTTCCATTCACGCCCCACGACGCCTGCTGCTCCGAATGGGCTGCGGTTATTGTCCATTGGTACTCCTATTGTGCATGCACTAGCCCGCTCCCCCCCAAGAGCTACCGCTGCCTTTCACGCCCAGGAACAAGCCTGCGGCCGCCCACGAGCTCCGCGCTCCCCTAGCCTTTGCCCGCGAAACACAGCGCCCATCCTAATCGCGCTTCTTACCCGCGCCTGCTTGGCCCCGCCAGCGAGATTGGCTGCGTCACACCCTCCGGAGCCGACCTTCTGTCGCCCGCCCAGCAAAATCCTGCCCGCGACCCCCGGCCAGCCAGCGTGATTGGGCCTCTTGCGCAGGGTACCAAGTAGCCGCGCCATCATGTTCGCGGAGCCGTCAATGCCTGGTACGCTCCACTCCCCATCGCCCGTTTCACCTGCAGCAGCGGTGACGAAACGGCTGCCAGCTAACCTCCCCTATTTGTGCGCGCAGACCGCCGCCCGTCTCCTGGGCTCACGCTCGAACTCAGCTCCAACAACCCGTTCCGCAACAGAGCGACGTCGCCCGGCTTCCCTTCGCCCGCCCTGCACACCCCCTCGAGTGCAGGCAGCCGCCCAATGTCCCGCAACCCGTTCCTGCAGACCTTCGAGGCCGAGTTTAACAAAGAAGCTCAATTGATCGACATGTCGGTCACGATGAAGGAATCGCCCAAGAAGGCCTCCTTTGGCGACGATGCCCGGCAGCTCTTTGTACGTTTTTGCCCCCCTGACACAAGGTGATTGTGCTGCGTTGCACCAGCGTGGTATGGTTATATTTCCCCCCAGCCAACAACAAACACGTATTGCAACCATTTAGTGTCTGATGGACCGCTTCAGGCAGTTTGCGCGCAGATTCGCTAATTATCCTTCGCTGCGACAGGACAACCTTACACTCGATGAAGGCGGCAAAAGGCGCGCCCCGCCGGCCCGCGGCCCGCCCGCGCGCAGCGGCACCCTTCCTAGCTCAGGCCACCGCCCGTCGCGCTCAGACGAGGAGGACAGAGACAGGCGCCGAGACGAGCGCTCGCTCGGCCCGCCTCGTGGACCACCGCGACCCTCGGGCCCACCGGGATCTCGACGAGAACCGCCGCCACGGGGCAGCCCCCATAGGAGGGAGCACAGCAGGCGGCCGCGACGCAACTCCGAGTCTTCGATGATTGACAAGGGCTCGCTCGACCCGCGCGAAGAGCGTCGACGGAGAGAGCGCCGCAGGGAACGAGACGAGCGCACTCGTGACCCCAAGTCCCGCTCGACGAGAGTCCGGAAGCCCCATGGTCTCGATATCATCGACAAATTGGACGTGAGCGGTATCTACGGACCGAGCATGATCCATCACGACGGCCCCTATGATGCCGTGCAGCCCCACCGCAACCGTGAGAAGGACAAGCGCGCTCCCATGCACGCCTTCCCTGCTGGATCAGCCAACAACGCCCTAGGTGGATCCGGTCCGGTGAATGACAAAATTGATCTCGACAAGATCCATGGCAGAGGCGCTGAGGGATTTACTGATTTTGGCGGAGCTGGCAGCACTTGGAGCCGTCCTGAGTTGAAAGAGCGGTCGCAGACTTTTGGCCCCAAAGAACGCTCAGATATCGTCCATGGAGACGAAAGCTACGGACTGGGCACATCGACCTTTTTGGAAGGTGCGCCGGCGTCACGTGCTGCCATCCAACAACGCGAGTCCGAGAACCAGAAGGCGGCCGCCGAGGGTGGGCTTGGACGGAAAAAATCAATCGCTCAGCGCTTCCGCGGCCTAAACCAACCGCGACGAGATTACGGAGCCGACCGTCCGCGGATTACTTCACCTGAAACTCGATATGGAAGTGGCCAGAGCCCTCAGGGTCCCCTAACCACTGGGGGCAGTTTGACCAACAGCAAAGCCAATGAAAAAAATCCGTTTTTCGACAACTATGACGAGGCATATGAGAAGAAGGGTGCGGCGATAAACGTGGCTCAACAAGAAGGAGTAACCTCGCCTACTTCCCCAGGTGGACGTAACCCGTTGGCTCGCACTAAGACAGCAGACAGCGTCGCTTCTCCTGGTGAATCTAAGCCGCAAGTTGGCGCTGGATTTCTCAACCGTGTTAAGAGTTTGAAGGGTGGACGACGGCCACGACCTGAACGCCCCACCTAAGCAGCACACCTAAGTTGGATACACCATTCTTGATGTAATATGCGTATTGATATCCATCACGTAAATGGTCTGCGCTGAGTGATCAGCTCAGGTCGGACACTATTGCTTTCTCCCATCGCCAGAACGGAACAGGGCCGCGCCTTCGGCACGTGCAATTTGACGGGCATGGCTTTCGTCATTCGTCGAGAATGCCACAGTAAGGAGCCAGAGGTGGTATAGTAGCATTGGGGGGCAGGTACAATCTGGATATTATTGGTGTACATTTTGGAGGGAGAACAGGCGCGTGGAAAGGATTTCCTGGAGAGCCCTCAAGGCACAGTTACTAAAGCGATACTTTTTCCTTGACTTATTGGATCTTTTTTCTTATATCAGTTCTAATGGCGGGTATATCGCCCTGGGATCACGTAGTTCGATTCGAACTCGCAATGGAATTTAAAAAGATTTTAGTGTAGTGGAAGCATTCCGTACGAGGTCTGACCATAGCTTTGGAGCACCATGCCAATGCCCTCCTTCCTAAGACAACAGTATAACCAACTCGCTGACTCCTTGAATCAGACGTGGGGGACCCGCAGATCAACCAAGGTTTGACTTCGTCCTAATGCAGGTACGTGACGATTGACGTTTCGAGAGTTCAGCTGCAGTTAAGCTACGTACAAGCTGATGCTCACCACTGTAAGCCACGTTCCACATGGGTGGATACATGTACTATTGATGGCGTCGCAATCCGCTGGTAATTGCCCCAAATCGATAAGACAGTATTTACTGGCGTTATTGGCTGTCCGTATCGAACGTCGATTATTCGTATAGCATGTCAGCTGGTGGAGGTGTAGTGGGTGTGCTTTCCTCAAACACAATCCGCTTTAGGAAAGGACGCTAGTTTCAATCCATGGACGCCACAAGCTTCCCCGTCCAGTCCACCAAGCCTCATCGATCAGATATATTCTAATTTCAGAACCCAGCTTCTGGGGACTCGCACTCCCGAGGACGCTATGACGCTTGAGAGGCCTGCGGAGCCGCTACTAGCGAGCGCGGTTGCGAGTAATGAAGATCTATCGAGCCTATTCGACAGCGTGATCAATGGGAAGTCTGCACCGGAGAAGGAAGAAGGCGCGCTAACAACAGGCTCGAGGAGTGTGGATGATGCACTGGGACGAGAGTTAGAAGCAGGGCGTGTTGTGGGTGTCTGGAGCGACGTGGGTGGTGGAGGGGCGGAGGTACGTTGGCTCTTTACCTGATACCATCTACATATCCCAGAAAACATGAGAAAAAAGTGTAGACCGTCACGGCAGCTGACGGAAACCAGATATGCATGTCACTGCTCTCATCTTCTCTGCTGGACAACCCGCATTCCACAGCCGCGGTCGTGGACACTACGGGGAACTTCGATGTCCTCAGATTGTACTCCTTCCTCCTTGCTCGTCTTCAAGAAGATGCAGACTCATTCGGAAGTTTGCGTAAAGCCATTGGTACGGATGAGTCGAGCGTCGAATATGCCGCCGCCAAAATGCTCGATAGGGTGAAGATCATGCGGACTTTCGACCTTGTAGGGGTTATAGAGGCGGTGAGTGAGGTGAGAGATGAACTGGAGGGACGAACCGCGCAAGAGAAGACATCTACAGGAGACGAGCGATATGGAGGACAGCTACCCGAGCGCGAACCGGCCTCTATATCACACCAAGAGCTACCACCCAAAGATGCACCGAGTGAGCATGCCCCCGAAAAAGCTCAGGAGTTACCCAAGCGAACTTTCGTCGCAGACAGCGATGACGAAGATGAATTACTCTTCGACGACGAGCCCGCTGCACCGACTTCGATAACCCTCCCACGCACAGATGCACCACCGCCACTCGAAGAAGAGATCCTCTTCGTCGATGGCGCAGATGAACGCATTCGCGTGTCCTCACCGCCGTGGGATTCTCCGCTCCCGTCTCCCAGTCCGACAAATCCCCAGTCAAACACGGACGCGGTATCTACCAAGCCGACGTTCCTACTCATCGACAACATCGTACATGTGGTCAGTCCGCTCCTGAAGAAGGATTACATCCAAGGTATGCGATCCTTCTTTCCCTCCCTATTTAAAACATAAGCTAAGATACTGTAGCCCAAGCACTCACATCTTCCTTTCTGCTCACGTTATCGTATTTAACGCACAACCACAACCTCCACACCCTCGTCCTAAACCCGGCGGCAGCGCCTCGACAGCCGCCCAAGAAGCCGATTTCAAACCAAGAATATCGGCAACAACCGCCGCCGTCGCCGTCGATTTTTGCGTCGAACACGAATGTGCCGGCGTTGATGGGGATACTGGCGCCGTATCTGGATCTGAGCTTGTTGGTGGAGAGGATGCCGCGGGAGAAGAACGATGCGAAGTCTTTGTATACGGAGGGGAAAATGGTAAATAGGGTGCGGCCGGGCGTTAAAATGGTCAGTGTGATGGAGGTCTTGAGTGATCGATGGGGTGGGAGGTGTGGTGGATGGGGAACGTTTGTGGATAGTGAGAGGGGTGTGAGAGATGTATGATGTTGATGGAGCTTTGATGGAAGGCAATAGCGATACCTTTCTCGTCTCAATCAGGGATTGAATCAGAAACTTCGGTGCTGTCGGTCGTCGTACCGCAATTCATTAGGGGTATCACAAGCTCCGAAAGCGTTTGATACCGGACACAGTACTTGCTCCATGTCTATTTCTCCTCAAGGCCAAACTCGTCGTCACCGGTGTTCTTCACCCATCCCTTCAGTGCGGTCCCCCTAACATCTTCCTTCACCCTTCTCCTCGCCTCTAATCCCGCACTCCCTTTCACATGTCCATACGTCTTCCTTCCCAAAGCTTCCACGATCGCCGGTACGCAGACAATACTCGCTATCTGCACCGTAATCCTCCACATACTCCTTCGACAGATGGCACTTGCACCCCTCGGGTCAAACTGCTTCCTCCCCTGTAGCGCACCACCTATCAACGTTTCTTCCCATGTCGGTGTCCACACCGCGCTCAGGTTGCTGCTCATCGCCTTCTCGCCTTCCTTGACCATCCGTCTGCTCCACCGGAACTCCCTACTGCTTCTCCTGACCTCAAACTCTTGCCACCTATACGGACCTTCCCAGCGCTTTCCGTCCTTATCTCTCTCCCAGGTTTGAAAGGCGGCTTTCATCCGCCCGAATGACGAGAACGCACGGGATACGGCGGTGGATACGTGTTGAGAGCTAGGGAGGACGAGGGTTTGCAGGTACGCGTTGCGCGGGGAAACGAGTAGGGAGGTGAGGGAAGAAAGGAGGGAGGTCGCTTGCGTGAGGGCGAGTTTGTCGGTGCAGGATTTGGAGAGGGTGGGTGGGGCGTCGGGACGGGAGGGTTTGGCGCGGACGAGGCCGAGGTGGGAGAAGTGAGATCTGCCTCTTAAGGCACCGACTGGTGCCACCTCGGTGGCTCCCTTTGTTGATACTGTTGGAGAGGTTCCTGTGGACCCTGTTGTGTTGTTGGGAAGAGGGAAGGATACAGTTGGTACGGGCGTTGCCCATGGAGTGGCGTCTTCTTGAAGAGCCATGGTGAGTTCCATGCTGGCGTCGCCGCAGGGCGCTTCGGAGCAGTACATGTAGATCTGGACATCTTCTTTGATGGTGAAGGGCTGGGGTTCCATTGGTGTACGTTCTTCGTCTGACCTCGGTCGGAGGATGATGGACTCAGAACATGGAAGGGTGAGAAGGAGAAGAATCTCGTCTAAGAGAAAGCGATTGAAAGCTCTGATGGCGAGGACTTCGGCATGCCAGTCGTGGAGGACGTTGCCTTTGGCTAGAGGGAGTTTGTTGGAGGGAAGGCATTTCATGCCGGTCCTGACTATTGTCAAAACATGGCCACAAATGAACGCGGGATTGGTCATGAACTATTTTGTTCTCGTATGCGTGAAGTCGACATGCAATTGGTGCGGAAGAGTATACTGCTTTCGGTACATTTGCCAAGGTGGAGATGAGATATAGCACGGGTGTGCTGCCAGGTGGAGAACTTACCCTAACGACACGCAAGACAGCTTGCCATCTTCGCTGGACGATGAGAATCAGCTTACTACAACAAGACAAATCCAGAATCGAACCTGCGTACCCTTATCGCCTAGGACGATTCCGGCCAGTGGCACCCACTCGCGGGCACCGTCGGTTCGTGGTCTTGGCTTGCGCTTATCGGGAAGCTGGTCGAAGCTTGCAAGTACGCAATCTGCAATTGCGTCTGGGTCCTGTGTCATGACGCGGAGGAAACTTTGCGCGGCGATGCCACGGTAGGGGTGCAGATCGAGAATACTGGCGAGACTGGTGTTGGCGGAGTTTAGCGTCGCAAGTCCGAGCGTCCATTCACTGTTCACGACAATCCGCATGCGGGTCGCACTGCCCTTGCCCGCCGTCACACATCAGCACCGCTGATACTGATACTGCCTTATTATAGCCCCCGCTTCCTTCCTCCGCCATGCAAGCCTTCGGTGAGGAATGCCGCTCAAGCGCTCTGTCGCCTTTGCGGCGCAAACGCTCACGATCCCAGTGCCCAAGAACCGCCGCGTAAGGATGCGCTCGTGTACTAGAGGACACAACGGCTGACAAATGCGCAGCCCAAGTTTGAGCTGCACCTGAGAGTGAGCCATTGCTTCCCCCGTTGCGCATCCCGGGTGTTGATTGCCCGCAGATTATCGACCTCAACAACGTCCCGCTCGTCTCCGGCAACTCGTTTGTAAAATGGCACCTCCCGCATTCGACCGCCGCCGAGCACCGCGGCCGCACTGAGAAGCACCCCATCAAGGACCATAAGGTCAGCTATGACTACGAGGCCAAGCTGTTGCTCAGGCTGGTTGTCGACAAGAACGGCATGCTGCAGGAGAGCTTTATAGAGTTCGAGGTCATACAGGAGTATTCGGGCGGCGGCAAACCCGAGCGAATCGCGCTGGGGAACGTCAAGCTCAACTTAGCTGAATACGTGGAGCAGAGCGAGATGAACAGGGCAGTGGAAGGGGAGGAGCCGGGCGTCACGCGAAGGTATCTCATGCAGAACAGCAAGATCAACAGCACGCTCAAGGTCAGCATCTTCATGCGGCAGGTCGAGGGCGACAGGAACTTTGTTGCGCCGGCGCTGAAGACGGCGCAGGTGTTCAGCGGCATCGCTGGGATCGTATCGGGCGAGCAGAGAGACGCAGAAGACGTGGGCAGTAGGTAATTCCTTCGTCCCGCTGTCGCGCCATGCTGATTGTTCCCTAGCAACACCGTCTCTTAGTGCCGGATCACGCGAAGCTGGCGAGCTTCAGGACATGTACAGGCGGACACTTGCGGCCTACTGGTCTGCGCAGCCGGGCGAGCTCAAGGCAGACGAGTGTATCGAGGACATCTTTTCAGGAGGGGATGGCTGGGGTGACCGTGAGAAGCCGTACGCCCAGCCCGGGCGCATAAGGTTTGCGAACGGCGACAGCAGCGGCTCTATGAGCGAAGGCGAGTCACGCAAGCGAAGTACCATATTGCGGAATTCCCACGAGACGCTGCGGCCGGGCGACACGACTACAGGCTCTTCGACGGTGCGCGGCAGAGGGAGTCTTGAGCAGCAGGCGCATCAGATGCAAGCAGAGGCCAAACGGGAACGGCGGAAGCCGCACCACGAGGTGGACGAGTTTGAGGTGCGGGAGGACCTGCGCAGCTGGCAGTTGCCGACATGAATCCTTATACCCCAGTTACAAAAGCTACTAGCTTTTGAAATCATGCTTTCCGGCTTGCCACCACCAAACTGCGTTCCCTCACTGCGTTGTCGCCTTTGGACGAAGTCCTGGCGTACCTCTCATCTGGAACGAAAGCTACTGGTACATGCAATGCCCATGTCTGTGTGTATCAATTGTTCTCTCCTCGCGCACTTCTCGAAGCTACGGGACATGTCTGTGTATACAAGCATGCAAGGGCTGAGTGGGGCACGCGTCCGACACGTGAGCTGGCGTCGGCAGAATCGGCAGGGCTCCGGGCGGTGAAACAATTTGGAGGGAAGCTCACTAGAATGCACCCGAGCCCTCGATGGCGATTCTCCCCTACGTACCCACAGCATCTGCTTCTTTCTCCCTATGCTTGCCCCTCGCACCGCCAGTGCCTTCGTATGCCTACGGTGTGAGCTGACCCGTGCCCGCCCGCGACTTCCCTTTGTTCCTCGCCGCGCACCGCACGCCTCCTTCTCCACGTCCAACAGCCGCCGCGATGCATTCGACGACGAGTTGCAAAAAGACAAGCCCCGGCCAAAGCTGAGCGAACACCCGCTCGGCCGCGTGCGCAGAAGGAAAGGCCGCGCGATCCGGGAAACCACAGCGCGCCTCGACGGGACAACGACGCTGGGCGAGGATGCCTCGATCCTCGTCCTGGAGGAGCTGGGAGGCGGCAACAAGAAGGAGGAGAGCCCCCAGACCGAGGTGGTGCGAGAGGAGGTTCCCCTGAACCTCGCCGACGCAATCGCGGACGAGAAACCCGCGACGCTCGAGGAAGTCGTGGACCAGCTCGACAGATTGCGCCGTGAAGCGACACACGGACAGGCCAACCTGGACGAGGGCGCCTTTGTCCACCAGGCCGTCTTCGTAAAGCTTTACGGTCTTCTCCTGCGGGCGTTTACCGGCCCGCAGCTCTCACACTACTACTCGGTCAAGAAGAATGTGGGCAAGGATCGCGTGGCACACCAGGTCATGGAGGGGGTGAAGCAGCTGCAAGGCAAGGCCAAGCGCCCCGCCGAGCGCTCGGAATGGACTCCCGGAACCACACCGATCGACAGACGGTTGCCCAGCCTCGACGTGCACCGTGCGAAGAAACGCAAGCCGATTAGCAAGCATCTGCTGGTAGACCAGATCCTGCGCGACGTGTGGAAGCTGGAGATGCTCGAGGAGCTGGAGGCTGCTGGCGAGCTGGAGCTGGCCCTGAAGGACTGGCAGCTCGCCCTGCTCACTTCAGGAGGTACATTGTTTTTCAATCCTCGTCAATGCAGAGGGCTAACACATGCATAGCAACTGAAACGCCGTTGGATCGGGTTGGGAAAGCACGAATGGCCAAGCTGGAGATAAGTACCGCGGACAAAGTGTTGCGCATAACGGCCGACAAACACACGGCCGAGTACGCAGCAGACGATGTAGAGCAACTTTTACAAGCATCCGAGTCTCGTCGCTTTCACTTCAAGCCATGGATACCCCATCTCAAGAAAGTCGATCATGCTGGGCCTACAATCAATAATGTGTTTTTAGAGGACGTTCTGCGAACAGTAGCCACCTTGACAGGGGCCTATCTGCAGCGTGCCACTGACTCGGTACGTCTTTTCTCTCGCCACAGAGACTGTCATGACTGATTAGTTTAGGTCATAATACGAGCTTTCGATAAAGATACTGTCGCAGAAGCAGAACGGTGTCTCATCAAGTTGATGCCTCTTGAAGATTCCATACGGCGCACTGTCGACAACAGGGGCATTCGCGTAGGCTCGCATCATTTCCTGCCAGTCACATTTGAGAAAGAAGCAATTGACTACAAACTTCGTGATGCCAAACTGGGACGTTGGTGCCTCCCTGTGAGTCCAGGTAACGCTACGGTTCAAGAGTCAGACGCTGTCGCAGAACTGGTGAAGGATACACAAGAACATGTTATCGAGATGGCGTCCACGCTTTCTAGACAATCTCAACGCTCAGGTCCGAGTACGAAAAACAAGCCGTTTCGTCTGTGGGCGGATCAGTCCGAGACGAAACTGAAAGCCAAGTTTGGCCACTTACTGTTTTCTTTGGGAGACCCGACTGCTGCACAGCCATACCTCATGCCTGCACTGCCTGGACTTTCCTCTGTGTTTGGCCATGAATCCTTCAAACCCCGTTTTACAATTCCGCCCACTTTGTCGTATGACTTTGTTGCACAGCCTGGGCCAAAGAATTTCACTACAGATCTCTTGCCATATCAATTTCCCAGGTTATCCATCTCATTCCGACCTGGCGCTGAAGGTCAATATGAACTGGCGAAAGTTGTCCTGACTTTTGGCGATGCACAGCACCAGGTGCTCCTTCCCGAAAAGGCCGTCGACATCTCATTCGAGACCAACCAAACTTTGAAAATGAGCAATGCTCCAATGAATGCGATTGTTCAATCATTCAGGGATGAAGTGCTCCAGAACCTACAAAGTGGCGGACGTCTAAGTTCCCCTGACATCGATCTCGACATTCCAAAGTGGACAGTAAACGGAATGGAATCTGGCGGAAAGGATGAGATGGTCAGAACAAGGTACCTCTTCACGGGTATCAAGGTGGCCCAGAGCGTTTGTGGATCATACCGGGGCAACCCGATATCTTATGTTACTAATCAGAGCGGCAAGCTGGGCGCCAAAGCCGGAACGTTCACGACGGTCTATGGTGTGAACCATTACTCAAAAAAGTTAGGCATTGCGGACCACCCGAAGGCGATGAGGGAATTCGTCGCCGATACCTTCAAAATGGCGGACTGGATCTCTGAGGCGGCGGCTTCCAGTAAGGCAGGGCTGAAGAAGGTCGAACGAAAACCTAAGACAAACAAGTCCATAGACAAGACAGTACCTCCGAACGCCATTGAGGATGAACCCCCTTCTACCGCGGGTCGGGCGGAGGATGTCACTTCGCAGACGCAGAACATCCAAGATGCTTCAGCATCCCAGATTCGGGCAGAGAATGAGGCCACCTCTTCAAACGCGAACGAAGCTACTAGAAATGACGTAACGACGCCCGCACGGCTGGTAGACGATAACGGAGTCTCGCACGACATCCAATACCCGCAGCAAGTCGTCGAGGACCCTTACATTTCAAGTATGCTCAGCGACTCTTCGTCTGATAACAACAGAAATGGCCACGAGATCTCGTCAACCACTGATTACGAAGAGCCCTCGGAAGAAGAACAGAAACGCCGCTTAGCGTCGTCGGCGTGACATGAAGGAATATCCATCGCTTTAACATTGTCCCGGCGCAGTGGGTATACGGCGTTTTATATAGCATGTGCATAAAGGATTCTGGGTAGATGGCTGCACTCTAGTGGTGTACTATACTGTAAGATACCGTACCAATCTACATCGTTGAAATGCTGAGATATGGTTGACTCCCCGTCGTGCTTTCCGCGGTTAACGTGTTTTGTCCTGGGGTCACTTGGTCTATAATGTAACACCGAGACGTCCTGTTGGCGAAGTGGAAAGTGTTGCGGTCGCTGTGGGTATTAGAGGGCGCGACTGGGGTAAGAACTATGGTAGTGGGAGAACCAATTGTTCGTGGCAGCGAACCTTGCCATACATGTTGCACTGAGCGTGGTCTATGGCCCAAAACAACACACCTCGTCACCTGTGGCCTACGTCTTCCTAAACAGGCAAACTATTCCAGCAAGTCATGACCAGTCACTATACGACGAGACCGCTTCCCAGGGCGCCATGCTCAACAAACATGAAACCCGCAGTCTGCAGCTCGCGCAAATTGGCTTGGCACTATTCTCTCTGTAGTACAAACTATAGCTTAAAAGCGGACGTCATTATCCTCGCTACTCTCTGTTGTACGTTCCCACGGAGTGTATGCGTGTGTCTCGCAAAGCCACAGTACGAATTCAGCCTTCACCAATGTTTGCTCCCTGCTCGTCTTGTGTATTCGTTGAAGAGACCTTGCTGATGTTTAGCCGATTTCCCAGCTTGATATATCGCGACGTCCACCCGGACACTCTCTCGCCAGATCCATACAGGCCAGCCGCAGTGCGCCGATTCATGTCGTCCGCGCGGAGGAACCCAGACTCCAAACTCATAAGGAACGGCTTTAGGAATGGAATACACGCCGTCATGATGCTCAAGGTCTGGACTATTTCGTTGCACTCAGTGGTTTCCCACACGTCGTGCAAATAGTTTTCGTCATTTGCGAGCTTTCCAAGGAAGATTATCTGGACAACCGTGCCCGCGATGACCCTGCCACGGTTACGGTTACAATGCCGTCATATATCATGATAGCTGAGGTTGTGGTCGCTGTACTCACAACACTCGAAACCAGAAGCCACTCTAAGATCGTGAGTCGTTTCCCCAATGACATTTGCACTGGTAAAACGACAATCGAAGGTATAGGTACCAAAGCCACGTCCGTCAATATGTTCAGCACGGCCGAATAGGTTTTGAGTGCTCGCTGTACAGAGGAGGTTTCTTAACTATCTCTTTCGATGATCCCAAACGTTCACGTACAATGTCAATGCAGTCCTGGTTTGATATGTCCCATCTTCGAGGCGCGGGGCACTGGAGAGAGATAGTGAACAGAACTATAGTTACTGCTAAGCTCTCTTAAGAATAATTTTCCTACAATAATCTATATCTTAATATAACATGTACCTGATATACAAAGTGTAAATTATAGGAGTTTATTTTTTTTTATAATATTTAGTACTTTTTAAAAGTTAAAATATATTCTATATTACTTTTTTAAATTTTTTATAAAATATTCTTTATAGTTTTTCTTTTAAAAAGAACTTTTTACATAAGAATAAATATATAAAATAAGTTAAAAAAAATATTATTTTTTAATAAATTATATAAAATTAAATAATAATACTAAAAATATATAAAATATACCGTTTTAGAAAAAATTTTATAAAAACTTTTATATTATTAATAATAAAGCTACGCTTTTAGTGTAGTACTTATATTTTTTTTAAAAAAAATAACTACTAGCTACTATAGGGGTTTCTATAAAATAGCTCTATAATATTCTAAATATAATAATAAAAGATATAGTACGCGGTTATATATTAATATATATATTAAGAATATATTTACTAGTTATAATAAGTTAAAATAGTATTAACCTCTTCTAATCTAGTACTAGACGTCTATTTATAAAGACAAGAAAGAAAGAGGTAGTATATTTATAGTATACTATAAAGTATTAATATATACTAGTGCCCCCGATACTATATATATAGAATAATAAAAAAGTATAATAAGTAGTTTACTACGCTATGTAGCTATATTAAATTTTATTTTATAGATATTACTATACACTACATATTATACCTTATATTATAATATAGTTAAATAACTCTATAAAAGTAATAAGTATAATATTTAGTATTTTACTAAATTTATTCCCGTAAAGATCGCTTTACTAGTAATTTTTATAAAGTTTTAATATACTACTAAAAGCCTTTGCCTCTATAGGTAAGTAGATATAAAATAAATAATAGCTATAATAGCTATAGACTATAATTTTATATTAAAAATAAATAAGTATATACTATATTTATATAACTATAGCTATAGCTACAGTAATAGTAATTATTATTAACCTATATAGTTATAATAGTAAAAGACCTTAAAAATTTTAAAAATCTTAAGAATCTTATTATTATAAATACTAATCTAAACTATATCTAAAAGTAAAATAATAGCTTTTAGCTATTTTAGATAATTAAAATAATTTTAACTATACTAAATTTAAAAATAAGATAGCGTAGTACGTAGTTATTCTAATAGCAGTATAGCTATAAAATATAAAAAAGCTAGTAAAGAGGGTATTAATAATAATAACTAAATAGATTTAGCCCTAAAGGTAAAAAGAAAAATGAGCTATATATAAGATAGTAAATGCGATTAGTAAATATAATAAATATAGTAATAATATATAAAAAAGTAAAAAGAAAAGTATTATAAAATATCTATAAGTATAGGTAAAATAATATATAATAGTTTAAGTATAAAGGAAATAGGTAGTTAGCACTTAAAAAAAATAAAAAAGTCTCTTTTTTATTATATATCTATTAATAAGTACTACTATTATAACCTGTTAAACCTAATCCGTTATAGTCGAGTCTATTATAAAAACTTATATAAAGATTTTAGATACTTATATTTATGCTAGTTACTTAATAATTTAATACTAGTAAGACTTATATTAGAGATATATAAAAGTACGTATATAAAAAAAAAACTTTAACTAAATTAAGTATTAATAGGCCTAATATAAAAAAATACTAAAAAGTTACTAAACTACTTTTTTCTATTTTCTATTCTAAATATTTAGGAGTAAGAACTCCTTTTACTAGCTATAATCTAGAAAGATCTTTAGAAGTTTTAAGAGTAATAAAATTAAGTAAATTTTAATATAAATCTAGTTTAAATTATTAGGAGTATAAAGCCAATACTAATTTAATTTAAATAAAAATTAATTATTAAACTAGTAGGTTTAAGTGTACTTTAATATAAATAGAATTTAAAAAAATGCGATTTTAATACTAAGTTTTATTTAATTTATAATATTATTTTTTTATTATACTATCCCCTTCTTTTAGTTATGAATAGTTTCTTATTTATACTATTTTATAGTTTTTTTTTTATATAAAATTATTTTTTCTCTATACTCTATTGCTTTTTTATTTATTAAATCTCTTACTATTAGAATCGGAGTATTTACTATAGTAATTATATAATATATAATTAGTTATACGTATTTTCTTACGCAATAACTTAATATAAGTAATAATTATATAAGGGACTACTTAGACCTAAATTACTAGTAGTATTAACTATAATATATAGTAATATATTATTTATAAGTAAAAGAATAGTAACGTTATAAGACTTTAATATTAAGACTTAAAATAAGATATAATACATTAGTAGTAGAAACTTTTCTTTTTATTTTTTTTAACTTATGTTCCTAATTCTATTAGTAAGTATTTATAATATTTTTTAGGTTTCCTTTTTACTACTAATAGCTAGACAGTTTATAATATCTATTAAACTTTTTTTTTAGTTTACTTTTAAAAGTATATTATATAGTATATCTATACTACGTTTACGTCTTTATTTAGAAAAATACCTCTAATTATTAATTTCTAAAGCTTTTATCTAAAAAGTATATATACTATATATACTAAAATAAAAAATATATAATTTTATTAATTCTTTACTACGTTTATGTTCTAACTATTTATTAACTATTAGTATAGATCTTTAATTTTACTAATTTTAAGGTTTATATCTTTTATTCTACTCTATAGGCTTAGGAGACTATAGATAGTAAAATAGCCTAAAAACTTCTTTAACTTACTTTTACAGGGGGGTAACATTGCGAAAGGATTAATCTAAAAAGTTACCTATTTTAACATAATATAACTTTTTAGTTATAAGGCCTAAAAATACGAAAATAATACTATTTTAAAAAGAAAAACTAATATATTTTTATTTACTCAGTTAGAGGTTGCTTAATAAACCTCTAAGAAATAAAAGAGATTTAGTAAATATAAAAAAATTTTAAAACTATATTTTAGAGTACTATAACTTTTTATTTAATATATAAAATTGACTAGTTTTTATATCTATTATAATAGTATCTATAATATATAAGTCTATAATATATTTTTATGTATTTATATATTAAGTATATAATTATATATAAAAGTTACTTATTTAAATTTTTAATAATACACTAGTAAATAATAAATTACTAGTACTTAGTATAGTAGCCTTTAGTTTCTATAATCCTTATAATAGTTAGAGAGAAATAAAATATAGTCATTAATAACTTTTTATAGTATATTATTTTACTTATCTATAAAAACTCTTTTAAAAGACTCTATACTATTTAAACTTAATTTTATATATAAATTAATCTTTTTATTCTTATTTAGTCTAGATTTTAAATAACTTTATATATTTTCTATAGGGGCTAAATCAGGGCTATAGGCTAGATAAAGAAAAAATATAATTTTATTATTTTTAAACTAGTTTAGAACGTGTGTTATTTTATAAATAGGGGCGTTATTTTATTATAATTATTAATCTATATTAATATTAATATAAAGATTATTATATATTTATATATTAATTAAATAAAAGAGTGTGGTTGTAGTGGCTGTATAGACGACTAAAAGGGATTTTATAAAAACTATTATTATTATATAATATAATATATATATACTATACTAATAAAAGAGAGGTTAAAAAAATTAATAAAACTTACCCCCTTTTATATTTAGTTTAACTTCGGGTATAAGGACTTTAGTTATATAATCCTTACTAGTATATAAAATAGAAAAGTTTAATATTTTAATAAATATTAAATTACTTTTACCTCTTTACTAAATAGTACCCTAAACTTAGAATATTACATCGTAGTCTATAAAATAATTAATATAATTAATATATAAAAAAAGAAATTATAACTTAATAATATATAAAAAGTAGTAAATTTAAATATATTAAAAATTTAAAATAACTAACTTTATAATTAGCTAATAGCTAGTTTTATTTTAACTCTATTATTACTTCTGTTTTTATAATACTTATTTCTAATTATACTCCTTTATATTAGTAACTTATTAGAAAATATAATTTGTTTAAGTGTATTTTTTTTAAGTTTATTTTTTTTAAGAATTGTTTTTTAAGATTATTTTTTTAATATTATATATATATTTTTTTTTACGTATTTTAATTTTTTTAGCGTTTTTTTTATTTATTATTAGTTTTTTTTACTTGTATTAATTATATAACCCTCCTCTTTTAAACCTTTTTATAATTATCTTTTTATAATATTTAGATTATTTTTTAATAGTATTTTTTTTATTTTTATTTTTAGAACTTCTAGTTAAGTTTCTATTAATAACTCTTTTTTTTTCTTTTAGTTAACTTTTTTATACCCCCTATATGAACTTTTTTTATACTATAATTATTTTCTTTATTTTATTTTTAACACGTTATATAGCGTAATAAATAGTAGTAAAAGACTTTTTTTAAACATAGTAGTAATTAAAGAAGAAAAATTATTGACTTTTAAAAATAAAATAATTTTATATTTAAGTTTAAAAAATTTAGTACTATTTTTAGAAAATAGAAGTTAAAGTTTATAAAAGTTAAAAGATATTATAATATACTATAATATTAATAATATATTACGTAATTACTAATTATATAAATTAGAGCTAAGTTTTTACTAATTATATAAATTTATTATTATATAATAAATTTTTATTATAAATTAGGTTACGTAATCTATACTTCTCCTAGAATAGTATAGTTAAACTTTTAGTTAAATATATTTACTAACTAAAAAGTTATAGTATCACGGAGGCTTAAAAAGTAGGTATTAAATATTAATATTTAATAAGAATATATATATAGAGAGCTTACTAGGTATTTTAGAGCGAGATAAAAGTATATACTAAAACGCTAGCTTTGTTAGCGTAAGCGTACTTATCTTAGTACTTATATTTAAGTAAGGGACGCCTTTATACCTATAATACTATCTCCCCCTCTAAGAAACTTTATTTTTAAAGTTTTATAATTAATTTTATAAGTTTTTAACTTTTATATAGTAGAATAGAGTTAGATACTTATAAAGGTAAGACGTTCCTATTAGAGCGGTAAAATATATAATTATTTAAATAGTAAGCTATAAAGCTGTTTTTATCTATAACCTAATTATTAAAGTTATAGAGTATAATAGGTAAGTATAGCTCTTTTTATTTACTATTTATAATTTTAAATGAGTTCTTTATACTAAGCTATATTATTTTTATAATTCTATTATACTACTTATGTATTAATTATACCTAGTTATCTATTAATTATTTTTTGTTATTTACTAGTTATTTATTTATTATTTATTAACTATTTATTTATTATCAGCTAGGCGATAGTTATTTATATATTATAAGTTTTTAAAAAAAATATACTTAATTATTAGGGCGTTTATAGGTACTATTAATAATACTTTATAAAATATTGTTAATAGCCTATAATATTAAAATAAGATTACTAATTAGGATTATTATAGTCCTCTTACTTAATTAGAAATTTTAATAGGCCTTTACAGTTAGTGTCTAGGTTAATTATATATTTATTAACTTTATAGTCTAGTATTACTTTAATATTATAGATAGGTAGTTCTTTTTTTATAGTAATAGGGTCTTATAACTCTTATTACTACCCTAGTAATAGTGTTATATCTTATAAATAGAGTAACTATAGGTAAAACTATAGATAAACGTTCTTAAGCGTAGTATAATTAGTAAAGTTAAGTTTAAAGACTTAACTTATACTATAATAGTTATTTAATTATTCTTTATAAATATTTATAATTTTAAATATTTTAAGGTTTTTATTTTTTAGTTTTTTAGAGTAACGCGTATAAATATTACATATATTAAGTATAATTTAGTTATTTATATAGATCTTTAGGGCCGGTAATTATTAGTTATTAGTATACTTTTTTATTTTTACCTATGCCTATATTAGTACTAAGTATAGTTATTATTTTATATAGTCTACGCGTATAAGAAGTTTATTTATAGCTTATATATTACGTATTACTTTCTATCCTTTTAGTAGTATACTAGGAGGTTTAATGTCTATACGTAGTGAGTATTTTTTTATAGCTTTAAATAGTATTATACTTATTAATATAATACTACTATTTATTTTAAATTTTATAATAGGCAATAACTCTGTTTAGTTATTTTATTTATAATTAATAAAGTAGTATAAATAAGCTTTTAATATTTAATTAGTAAATCTTTTTTTTTGTTTTTTATTAATAAATAAGCCTTTTATATTAAGGCTACTTAACTATTTAAGGAAAGTGTTTTATCTCTTAAATAAACTAGAACCGATTCTTTAATCTTCTAACTAGGTTATTATACTAAATAGTTATACTAAACTACTAATCTATTATCTAATTAGGACTAGTTTACTACGCTAGGCCTATTTAAGTATAAATTTTTATCTTATCTAACTTTAGATAGTAATTTTAGTTTAAATATCTTACCTATACCTTCGAATATAACGTATTTTATATAGAGATTTTTAGCTTTTTATAGCCTTATATTAATTTCTTAGTAGTACCTTATACTTTTAAAAACTTTATATTTTACTATACAAAGTAGGCGCGTTTAAAAAATACTATAATAAAAAAAAGAATTAAACCCCTAATACGTAGAAGAGACTTTAAAAATTAAAAAATTTTAGTATTTTTAGGTATATGCCTACTGTACCACCCCGATAAATTAGTAATTTTTATTTATCTATCTATCTCTAAGTAAAAGACTATAGATAACTTTAGCATTATACTAATCTTTTTATATAGTTATTTTTAAAACTAAAATATAAATTACGTATTATAATTAGTTACGAATTTTAATAGGTACCCCTTTTTATATTAAATATATTTAATAAAAGCCTAGACGTAAGCTTTAGTATTAACAGATATTAAAGGTATAAACTTTTTTTTTTAAATAGTTAGTTAATTAAAACTATAATATATTTATAATTATAACTATTATAATAACTTTTAAGTAGCAGCGTAATAAAGTTAACGGATATACTTATTTAATATATATTTAGTATAAGTAAAGAGTATAATAAGCTATACTTACTTTTACGTTTTAATTTTACTTTAGTATAGGTAAGATAATTATATATATATTACGCGATACTAAATATATAATATAGCTAATAATAGTATTGCGATAATTATATATATATTTTATATTTATTATTATATTTAATAATATAATTATTATAATATAGCTGTATAAAGCGTATTTAGAGTTTATTATTATAGGGTATAAAGATCTTACTATTAATATATAATAAATTATTATCTAGGCAATAATCTTATAATTTAATATAAATACTAAAATTATAGTAAAACTAATAAGATATACAGCGTATACTATTCTTTATAGTATTAACTATAGCTTTAATAATATTATTATAAAGACTAGTTACTTTAAATAGCCCTAAAAGATTTACGTTATTAGCGTTTTTATAATTATTATAAAGTTTTAAAATAGTATTTTTATTTTAATTATTAGAAACGAATAACTCCTTACTAATTTTATAAACTTATTATAATAAGTTTATAGCATCTAACTCTATTATATTTATTAAGATTTTAGTTAAGTATATAGCGTATTAGGAGTTACTATTATATATAGTATACGTAGGTAGTTTAAATTATTTAAAAAGTAATAGTACCTACTATTAGTGTTATATTTAATTATTATATACGTTTATAGAAATATTTTTAGTTTATTATATTAATATATTAGATTTTATACCTTTTTTACTAGGTCTATATTTAATTATAAAGTTAAACTCTAATAAAAACTTAGTCTATTAGGCTTACCGGCGATTTAACTATTTAATTATTATAAAGTATTTTAAAGCTTTATAATTAGAAAATACCTTTATAGAGTTAAGTATACTAGTAAGTTTAAATTACTATTCTTTAAAGACGTGGACGATTGCTATAAGTTTTTTATTATAAATAAAGTAGTTAAGCTTAGTTAGTTTTATCTTTATTAAAAAAAAAGTAATAAGTTATAGAATATTATCTTTATCGTACTATAATAGTATACTGGCGATAACTTAGTTAAATATATTAGTTTTTATAATTATATACGCGTTGGAGTCGAAGTAAATAAGTATTAAAATATTAATAAAGGCGCATTTAAGCTGCTTAAAGGCCTTTTTAGTAATAATTATTAGTATAACTTTTTTTATTATATTATATATTAACTAAATTAGCGGTCTCGCGACCTAAAAGAAGTAGTATATAAATTACTAGTAAAAATTTATAAATCTAATAAATACTTAAATATTTTTAATTATTTTAGATTACTGCTATTTTATAATAGTTTTAATTTTAGTTAAGTCTATCTTTAACCCGTTTACTAATAGGATTATACTAAAATAGCTAACGCGTTAAATAGAGAATTTATATTTATTAATATTAAAATATAGTCTAGCTTTATAAAGTTTATATAATATTTAAAGGTAGTACTATTTATAATTCTTATTATTTTTACTAAAAATAATAATAATATCTAAGTACGTAGAGTAAAAGTTGTTTAGGTAATTATATAGTAGCTAATTAATATAATATTAAAAGGTGCTTAGGGCGTTATATAGCCTAAAGAGTATAATTATATATTTAAATAGACTAAATTATATAAGAAAAGTAGTTTTATACTTATTACTTTTTTTAATTTAGATCTTATTAAATACTATAATAATATTAAACGTAAAGAAAACGCGCGCCTTATTTATATAGGTAAGTATTTTTTTTTTAGCTTTAGTAGAGTGTTATAATTTTAATTATAATTTTATTAAGACAGTAATAGTTAATATATATATAGATACCTCCTCTAAACTTTTTAATAATTAATAATAGGGTAGTAAATAAAAAATTACTTTTATAAATAAATTTTTTTATTATTTTAGTTTATATATAGGCCTTAATTATTTTAGTCTTCTTTTATAACGCTTTAAAATAGCGTTATATAGTTAGCTAGCTGCCTTTTTTTAAGTATATTTTATAGTTAACGCCCGGTTAACGCGGCGGCAGTTTAGTAATTTTTTTTAAAGTTTTATAGATTAGTAATATAGTAAAATTATTTTAGTAATTTTTATTTAATTTTATTAATTATAGGATATAGTTAATTAAGTTTTAAATAAAATTTATTAAAGTTAGCTTATATAGCTACGGTAGTAACTTATTTAGTTTTTATAAAAATTATATAAACACGTTATATATTATCTGCGTTATTATTTATTTTAAAATATATTTAGTCTTCCGGTATTATCTAGATAATAGAGTTTAGGTTATAATAAACTATTTTTATAGTAGTTTTAGTTAAGATAATTACTATATTAATACTACGTTTATTTTTTAGTTTAATTATTTTAGCGTAACGATTACTATACTAGTTATATATTACTTTAATAAGTAAAGACTAATATAAATAGTTACTATAGTAATAGTTTAATTTAAATACTATTATTTATTTATTTTACTTATATAAAGGGTCGTAAGTCTTAAACTATAGTTACCTAACTATTATATTATAGTTAATAATATTTATAATCTAGTATTAGTTTTTATTAATATATTTTTTAATCGCTATACGTACTTTAGTTATATATATTATCTTACCTATAATATTACTATTAGTAAGTTTTAAGATAATAGGGCTTTATACTATAACTATTTAGAGCTTATAGGCGTATATAAAATTAGTATTAATAATTTATATAGTATAGCTATTATTTAAAAAAATATATATAGTAACTAACGTTTTATTAGACGTATTAACTTATATTTTTAGTTTTATCTAAGCGCTGTAGGGTGGCTTATTTAGTAGATTTTTATTATAATTAGGTAATTATATATATTTATATATTAATCGAACAAAAAGTGTAGCTGTGGTGGCTTAGGGCGACTAAAAGGGATTTAAAAAAGGAGGAGTATATGTATACCTTTATACTCAATGTATTGAAAAAGATATAATTAGATAAATAATTTATTACGCTGTATACTATAATAGTAATAAGTTATTTTTATAAACTATATGCTATATAGTAACTATTACTTAATAAGGTAAAAAATAATTATAGGCTTAATTAATTTACTAGCGTACGTTGCTCTACTATAAGATAACGCTAAAGAATATTAAAGATCTCTTTTTTATACGTAGGCAAGAGTCTTCAAAAGCAATTATTTTTAAAAAAATTTTTTTTAACACCTAATATTATAGTTACTATTATAAATATTACTAGTATTAGCGTTTTAAGTATTTATTATTTAGAGCTATTTAGCTGGTACTAGGGCTATAAAGCCGTGTTTATAAAAGTTAAACTAATTTTAATTTAGTATATAGCTAGATTTTAAATAATAGATATATACTTTTTTAGTTTAAACTATACGGAACTCTTTTAACAGGTAATAATTTAGGTTAAAAATAAAGTTATATTTATTATTAAAATTAGGCCTTTTATTAGTAGAAGCGTTAGTTTATATAGACTTTTTATTATTTTTATTATTTTTTTTAGGCTTTCTATAAGTAACGTTCTTAAAAGTTTTATATTAGGATAGTTACTAAATAAATTATATCTAAATTTTATTTGCCGAAGTCGTACTTATTTTAATAGCTTTTAAATATAGGTTAAAATTAGTTATAGTTTTAAACTTTATTAAAATAGGTTTTAGGTAGGCTTATATTATTTTATTTTTAAAACGGGCTAGCTATTAACTAAAAGACTTATTTTTATATTATTATAACTTACTAAAGTTAAATTCCGTAAGCGTAGTAAGTTATTAATTAATTAAACTAAAAGCCTTTTATAGGTTATTATATAATTTTTATATATTCTAGTATAGGTTATTTAACATTATAATAATATAATTATAGATATAAATAAGCGCGTAATCCTTATATACTTAATAGAGGTACTTAATTTTAGACTATTTATTAGAAAAGAGTTTATATAATTACTAAAATTTCGTCTCTGCGTTTTTAATTTATATATTTAGATTTTTATTAGCGGCGCTACTAAACTTATTAATATTTTTAATTTATTATTTAAACGATACTTTCTTTTAAAAATAATAGTATTAATTACTAATACTAGTATACTACCGCGTTACTATTAATTTTTATAAAATATAAAGTAAATTTTATTAAATAATATTAATTTTACGTTATTATAATAAAAAGAACTATTAAAATTATTAGAGTTATTACTACTATTATTATTAAACGGGTTTAAGAACGTAAAATTTTATAATAATTTATACAGTACTATTTTCTACTCTTTATTTTTATTATTTTTTTTATACTTTTTATCTTTTTTAAAAAATTTATTATTAGTTATAATACTATAAGAAGGTTTTACTAACGTCTTTAGGTATTTTAGTTTATTTTATAGTTTATTTATTTTTTAAATTACTATAGCAAAGTATTGCTTATATTTATTACTATATTAAATTACCTTACTAAGGGTTTTATTAGCAGTTAGTTAACGCTACTATTTAGTGTTTAGCTTCTTTTATAGGGTATACGCGTTATCTCTTACACTATTATATTTTTAATAAATATAAATAACTAACTAGAAAGTTTTATTAAGATTTTATTTTTACTACTAAATCTGTAGTTTTAGTTACGCTATATTTATTTTAATAATATATTATAGTTTTTACGCCTTTACTTTTAACTATTTTATAAGTTTAATTATTTATTTAACTATATCTAAGTTACTACGCGACGTACTCTAGTAGTAAAAGTATTTTAAGATAGTAGTAAACTAATTTTCCGGGTATTTTACTACGCTTATCTAAAAGTTATTAGTAAAAAAGATAGTAGTAATAATATACTTATTTATAAATTATTTATTAGGTAGAGTACGCGCTAGGATAATATATTTATACTTAAATTTTTTTTTTAGGATACTCTTTATTAGTTATTATAACTATTCTATATATTTGTATATTAATCGAACAAATAGTGTGGCTGTGGTGGCTCGGAGCGACCAAATAGGATTTTAAAAAAGGAGGAGTATATGTATGCCTTTATATATAGCTATTCTAATAAATAATAAAATATTAGCTTCTATAGCCTTAGCTTATTTAATAAATATTTTATAGTTAACTATAAAGTTATACTATAATTACTAATCTATTATAGATTAACTAGTAATATTTATTATATTAAAATTTTTATTATTATTATTACTAATATTTAATAAAATAGGATAGAAGACACCGCAACTATTTTTATAATAATTATTTTTTAAAGGTTTTTTACTAGTATTTACTATTAGGTTCTTTTTAATCTTTTTAGTAAAAGGGCTATTTATAAACTATTTACTAAGGTTATAAAAAATATTTAGTAATTTAGTAATTATACTTTTATAGGGCTTACTAATTTTAAGTTTAAAAATAATTTTTTTTATTATACTAGATAATTGCGGTAATAATAGTAGAAATAATTTATTTAACTAATTATATAACGTATTATTAGCTAGCGTATACTAGATTAACTTTTAGGTATTATACTTCCTAGTAGTACTATTACTAGTTAATTTAGTAACGCTATTACTAGCCGATTTTTAGGCATCGCTATTATTAGTTTACCTAAATAAGGTCTTTATATAAGATTTTACTATTTTATCTATACTAATAGATATTTTATATAGTATAGAGAATTAGTTTAGTATAGTAATATAATTAGTAAAACGTAGATTTTTAAAATTTAGCTCTTATACAGTCTATTATATATATTTTTTATATATATAATAAAGTTACTATTAGTAACTACCTAATTAGGAAGAAAAGTACTATATATACTATATAACCTAACAACCGGCTTTTAAAAGTACTATACTAAGCCTAATTAGAAAAGGTACCGCGCTAAGACAGGCACGTAATAATTACTTAATAGTACTTAATAGTTTTGCAGCTTAGTATAGTTTATTATTTTATATAGTAACTTATACTAGTATATTTACTATTATAAACTAATACTAAGTAGGCATTTATAAAAAAAGAAATATTAATATATTATAACTATAGTACGTGTTATAGTATCTAAAATACTATTTACTAATAATAGTATACTACTACTCCGTAACTAAAATACGCGCTTTTAGTATATTAAAAAATAAAATTTTAATAAAATATATATACTAGACTTATTCTAGCCTTTACTATAAAGTACGTTAAATACTTTAAGTTTTTAAATTAAACTAAATAAATAAGAAATATAAAGTAATAAGTATATTTAATATAATTAATATATTACTATCTATCTTTACGGGCGACCCGTAAAAGTTAATATTTAAACAATTTTATACTTATAGGTATAGAGTTACTAAAGAGGGCTAAGAAAAAACTACTTAAGTAGGTAAAAAAGCTAAAAATCTGCTACTTATAGGCGCTATTAAATAAAAAAAAGATACTAAAGTTATTATAGCTATACTACTATATAAAATAGTTAATTAATAAAGGTAAATTATAAAAAAAAGTCGCCGGTAACTATAAAACTAGTAATAATAATGCTAATACTAATAACTATAAGGCGTTAAAGTAAAGAGATAGTATAGTTCTTTAGTAAGTAATTAAATATATTAAAAACTATAGTTTATAATATAAAAGATATATATAATCCTAATTAGGGTAATATAAAATAAAAGTTACTAGTATATAAAAAAGAGCTATAGTTTAATACTGCGAAGGATATTTAGAGGTAAGTAAAAAGAGGTTTCTAAAGAGAGGATAATAGATAGTTAGTATAAAGGAATATAAATAAATAACTTAGTATATAACTAAATAAAATAAAATATTTTATATTTTATATTTTATTATAACTTTAAATCCTCTAGGTCTCTATTAAGACTAGAGTCTATTATATAAAATATTATTTTATAAATACTTTATTTATAGGTGTAGAGGGATACGTAGATTATATTATAAAAACTTAAAAAGTAAGTATTAAATATTAATATTTAATAAGAATTTATATATAAGAAGCTTACTAGGTACTCTAGAGTAAGGTAAAAGTATGTACTAAAACGCTAGTTTTACTAGCGCGGGCGTACCCGTTTTAGCGCTTATATCTAAGCGAGGGATACCTTTACATCTATAATATATAGGGACCTAAAAAAGGGACTAAAATATTATTATATTTAGGTAATTTTAATTTACTACGTATACTAACTAAGTAGTAATTAAAATTCTTATAAGAATCTTCTTAATATTTTTTAAAAATAGTATAATTTACGTGTTTTTAGGCTAAGTAATTAATTTTATATTAATATTTAAAAATAGTAACCTATTAAATTAATCCTTTTGTAATATTACCTCCCTATAATATTTAATTTAATACACTTTACGCTTTATTATTATATAATTTTTTTATTTATATTTTTAGGATTTAGTTACTTTTTAAATCTTTAGAATTACTAATCTATAAGAGCTTTTATTAATCTATTAGCTAGTATATTACTTATCTAAAAGTATTTAATTTTTAATCTCTTTTTTAAATACTTTTAGTATAACTATATATTTTATATATTTATAGTGTATAAACGGGTAGTAATATATTTATTTTTACTTAATAACTAGTCTAATAATATACTAATTATTATAGAATATACGCTACGTAGCTCTAAAATTATAGTAAGTTTTTTAAAAAAGTGCTTTAGAGCAATAGTTTTTTTTATTAATATACTTAGGTATAAAGAGCCTTACTTTAGTAGTTAATATTATAATAGTAGCTAATATTATAGTGTTTTAAATAATTATTTTACTAAATCATATAATAATATAGTTATATAAAGATTATTTACTTTTTAAATTAATTATAAATAAAGCGTTTAAATAAATTATAAGTCTTAGTCCCTTATATATACTATATTAGATTAGCTAAGAGTAAAATTAATAAAAGAATATAATAATATATTTTACTATAATATAGTACTTTTTACTTAAATTAATTAAATAAAAGAGTTTTAAGAGGGTTAATACTATATTAGACTATATTATAATAGTAGTATAATATATAAATCTAATATACTTTTAATTAATTTTAATATTAGTGTTTATTACCTTTTTTATTTTTAACTAACTCTTTTCCCCTTTTACACGCCTCCTCGTATCCGTGCATATAGTAAAAGCACACACATCCTTATACTATTACTTTACTTTTAGGCTAGCCTACGTCCTTTTTAACTTACTTTTAACAATTATTGCTAACTCTTTTAAAAGTAACGCTATTAGTAGAAAAAGTACTAAATTAATAATTTTAAACTTCTTTATAATTCTTTTAATATATATATTATAGATTAGCGTACTTATTATATTTATATATTAATTATATAAAAAGTGTGGCTGTGATAGCTCGGGGCGACTAAAAGGAGTTTTAAAAAAGGAGGAGTATATATATACCTTTATACGTAATTATTTATTATTTTTAACTTATAATTACTTATACTCTAAAATACTATTATATAGCTTTATATTTCTCTATTTTATATATTTTTTAGAGCTTATTATATAGTTTAAAAGTTTTTTATTAATAAATTTTATAATATAAGAGTAGAATATTAATTATATAAAAAAGTATAAAGGTTTTATAATCTATATTAAAGAATAAGTAAAACTTTTCCTTTAAGTAGATAAGTTTAAGGCGGGGTGGCACAGTGGGCATATGCCTAGAAATACTAAAATTTTTTAAATTTTAAGGTCTTTCTACGTATTAGGAGTTTAATTCTCCTCTCTATTATAATACTTCTTTAAGCGCGCCTACTTTATATAGTAGATATAAAGTTTTTTTAAAAATATAAAATACTGCTAAAGAATTAATATAAGATTATAGGAAGTTAAAATCCCTATATAGAACACGTTATATTTAAAAATATAAGTAAAGTATTTTAAAATAAAAATTGCTATCTAGAGTTAATTAAAATAAAAATTCTTAAATAGGCTTAGTGTAGCGAACTAAAACTATTTAGGTTAAATTAGTAATCTAATTATAACTTTATTTAGTAATATAATAACCTAAAAATAAAAAAAATAAAAAAAGAGAGAGACGTTTATTAGGATTTAAAAAGGGATATATATTTAGCTATTTCCCAATTAGGCGGGTGTGCCAAAAATTAGCGTCTATTTTTTTTTTTAAAAAAAATAAAAAGATAAGCCTAACTATAGCTAAAGTATAAAAAAATTTTTTATATTATAGTATAGGTAAATTAAGTGAACTTTATAAAATTTAATTAAGTTTTATATATTTATATACTAATCAAACAAATAGTGTAGTAGTAGTGGCTCGGGGCGACTAAAAGAAGTTTTAAAAAGGAGGAGTATATATATGCCTTTATTAAGTTTTATATAGTTGTATTTTTATTTAGAACTATTAAGTAGTTTATACTATACTAGGTTTAAGGAATTAATTAGTATATTAAAAAATGTACTAATTATATTAAGCTATAAAAGCTTTAGATTAAATTTTACTATAATTACTATAACTATATAAGAGAAGTACGCTATAAGTATTATAATATATATTAAGAAAAGCGTGTCTTTTAACTAAAAATTACTTTTAATAATAAGATATATTTTATATTTTATAAAGTAACTATCCTAATTAAACTTAAAGGTAAATACTTACTTAAGTAGAAGTAGTTATTTAGTACTTTTAGAGTGTATAACTATTTACTAAATTTACTTTTTACAAAGTATATTTTATTCTTTATAATTAGTTTAGTAAACGAGTACACTAAGTAAATATAAAAAAGTACTTTTAATATTACTAGTTTATTTAGAAACTTATTATAATATATATATATATATTTTATTTAAAATATTTTATTTTTAGGGCTCCATTTAGTATAGTAGCTTAAACTATTATATTAATTATTATACACCTGTTATACTTATTTTATATAAGATTTATATTAAAAATACATATATTTATAAAGTTATATTAGTAGGAGTTATCTATTATATAAAGTAAAATACTTATTAGTTTTATATTACGTAACAGCTTACTCTTTAGATTTAGGCTAAATAGTATATAAATACTAAATAAGTTTTTATCTCTACCCCTTAGTTTATTAGGATTTTTAAAATTTAACTTATATTACTTTTAGCTCTATTAAATAGCTAGACTATAGTCTTTAATAGGTTCTTACATTCTATAAGTAGAGTTTTTAATTACTTTACTTAGTATAAGAAGCTTTATATTACTAATTTAAATAATAATATTAAATTAGCTTTTACCTATTATTAAAGAGTTGTTTAGACTTTTAATTTTAGACTATTTTTTTTTTTTACTAAAGTATATATTATATATAATACTAGAGTAATTTTTTTTTGAAAATATATTTCTAAGTTTTTTAAACTCTAAAATAGTGTAAAGAAAGATTAAACTAATACTTATATTATATAATATATAGATTCTTAATTATTAGTTAATTATATTAATAGTTTATATATATACTACTTATATAGAGCTTTACTTTACTAACTAGTTTAAAAAAATAAGTTTTATACTAAAATACGTTTTAGCTTCTACTTAAATTATCTAATACTGTTATTAATTTTTAGCTTACTAGTATTCTAGACTTATATATTAACAATTTTATTAAATACTATACCTATATTTATAATCTTAATAGTATATAAGATATTTATAAGCTTTATAGCCTCTTTTTAGAAGGTAACCTAGGCTTTTTTTTTTATAGAAAAGAGTTTTATTAAACGGAATTTTATCTATTATAATAATCTAGTTATATAATAATTTTATATTTTATATATTTATATACTAATTAAACAAATAGTGTGGCTGTAGTAACTCGGGGCAACTAAAAGGAGTTTTAAAAAAGGAGGAGTATATATATATCTTTATTTATATTTTATAAATATTAAAAGCTACGTAACTAACTAAATATTCAATATAAATATATATATATATTTATATATTAATCGAACAAAAAGTGTGGCTGTAGTGGCTCAGGGCGACTAAAAGGGGTTCGAAAAAGGAGGAGTATATGTATACCTTTATACTTATATAAATATATAAATTTATTTTAAAATTATACTTATTATACTTTACTACGTAATCTTTATATAATAGATATATATAATAACTATAAATATATATATTATTTTAGTTTAAACGTAGACCTACTATAGAAGAGTAAAAAAAGAGACTAATTATAAAAAATACTTTTTTTAAAATTTATATATATATTTGTATACTAATTAAACAAATAGTGTGGCTGTGGTGGCTCGGGGCGACTAAAAGGGGTTTTAAAAAAGGGGGAGTATATATATACCTTTATACTTAATATGTTAAAAAAGTTTAAAAAATTTATATAAAAGTAATCAATGGGCCTAAAAATACGTAAATAATATCTTTTTAAAAAGAAAACTATAGAGAAGTATAAAAGCATTTTAGTTACTAGTTATTAAGTATATATAATAAATTAAAATTACGTAAATAGAGAGATTTTTATATTTTCTTATTTAAGTCTCTATAATGTTTTAGTTAGTAAATATATTTAACTAAAAGGTTTACTATACCCTTTTAGGCTTAGAAAGAATTACGTAACCTAAATTTTAATAAGAATTTATTATGTAATAATAAATTTATATAATTAGTAAAAATTTAGTCTATAACTGCTATTATAACCTATCGATTACTTTTTTTAATTTTATTTTTATATAAAACAGAGGTTATATATATTTTTATTACTTTTTACTTTATCTATATATATATAAGTAGTATAGCGTGTAATAATAGTTAATAGTTTTATTTATAATTATAAAATTTTTATTACCTATAAAGATAGTTAACTATATTACTAAGTATTTATTTAACAGAGTTCCCTTACTGCGTTCGTACCCCTGGATCGAGGTCTAGGCGTACTTTTACTTTTCGACTAAGTATCTATATTTACCTACCTAGCCTACGCACTAAATATATTTATATATATAGGCCCCCTTAAAACTTTTAATTATTAACTACTTAGTATATTTATAAAGGCTTTACTATTTTTTATTTATTACTTTATAGGCCCTATACTTAGGACGTTTTTATTTTTACTACTAGTACCTCTAGTAGTACCTTATATAGCTACGCCTTATACCCTAAATTATATATTTTTATATAAACGCTATATTAACGCGCTATCTTTTCTCTATTCTTTATAGCTTATATAGTATTACTATCTTTATTTCTATCTCTATCTTTATTTTTACTTTTATTACTATTATTTTTATTATTATCGCTATTACTTTCGTTTTTATATAGGCTAGTGTAATTAACCTTAGGTCTTTAAATTTTATTACTTTTACTATTAATAGTATTATAATTCCGGGTTTAATTATAACGGGTTAAGTTTAACAGGTTACAACAGTAGTGCTTATTAATAGGTATATAATAAGATAAAGACTTTTTTTTATTTTTTTTAGCACTAATTACCTATTTCCTTTATACTTAAATTGTTATATTTTATATTTAAACTATTATATATTATCTTACCTATACTTATAAGTATTTTATAACGCTTCCCTTTCTATTTCTCTGTATATTATTACTACGTTTATTATATTTACTATCTTATATATAGCTCTTTTTATATTATTACTAATACCCTCTTTACTAGCTTTTTTACATTTTATAGCTATACTATCGTTAGGGTAATTACTACTATTTTATTCTTAAACTTAGCGTAGTTAGGGTTATTCTAGTTATTTAGTACGGCTAGAAAATACTACTTTTATTTATAAATATAGTTTAGGTTAGCGTTTATAATAATAAGATTTTTAGGATCTATTACTATTATAACTATATAGATTAGTAATAATTATTATTACTATATTAGTATTAGTGCCGGTATAGGTATAATATATACTTATTTATTTCTACTATAAAATAGTAGTCTATAGCTATTATAGCTATTATTTATTTTATGCCTACTTACCTATAAAGGCGGAGCCTTCTAGCGGTGTACTAGAGCTTTATAAAAATTATTAGTAAAATAGTTTTTATAAAAATAAATTTAGTTACGTAAAAGATACTATAAGTATTACTTTTATAGAGTTATTTATCTATAGTATAGTTATAGATATTTAGTAGAAAGTGTAATATAGTTACCTAGAGTAGTAAACTATCTTATTATACTTTTTTATATTTTATATATATATAGTAGCAGGGGGTGCTGGTATATATTAATACTTTATAGTATATTAGTAATAGCGTAAGCTATTACTATTATATTTTTTTCCTTTATAAATAGACGTCTAGTACTAGATTAAAAAATAATACTTATTTATATATTACTATTTTAACTTATTATAACTAAGTATAACGTTTTTAGTATAATATATTAATATATAACCGCGTACTGCGTCTCTTATTATTATACTTAGATTATTATAAAGCTGTTTTGCAGAAACCCTTATAGTAGCTAATAATTATTTTTTATAAAAAATATAGGTACTACGCTAAAAACGTAGCTTTATTTAAAATAAAAAAAAAGTATTATAATTCAATCTATTTTATTATTATTAATTTTATTATTTAGACTTTTCTAGTATTAACGAATATTAATTTTAAAAAATTTAGAAATTAAGTTATATATAGTAGTATACTTAGCAGTATTAAAAAAATATTTTATTATTAAACTTTATTACTTTATAGGTAAGATACGGCGGGAATAGCATATATATATAATTAGTATAGTAGGCGTAGTAAACGTATTAAAATTAATATAAACGAGTACAGTATCTGTCGAAAAAATAAAATAAAAGAAGTTTTAAAAAATAATATTTTAGTAAGTATATTTTCTTTATTTAATAAACGTTTAGTTATACTATTATTAATTAACTATAAAATAGAGAAGAGATATATAGGTAGTAGTAGCTATTACTACTTATATATATCTTTTTAAATACAGTGTCGATACTAGACTTTTTAATTTTTTTAATTTAATATTTTTTTAGGGGGTATAGTAAGTGTACTAGTATAGGACTATTTTTTTTAATCCAGTCTTATCTAACTATTTTAATATATTAAGTATAAAAGTATATATATATTTCTCCTTTTTTAAATCTCTTTAAGTTATTTTAAGTTACTATAGCTACACTTTTTCTTTAATTAATATATAAATATATACTAAAAATTTAGCTATTACTTATATAATTACTAATTACGTATTATATTATTAATATTATAGTATATAATAATATATTTTTAATTTTAAAAGACTAGACTTTTATTCCCTTAATATAGTGTTAAATTTAATAAAACTTATATCTAAAGTTAATATTTTTTAAAAGTAAATACTTCTATTCTAATAATAATTTTTACTTTAAAAAGAACTTTTAATTATATTTATAATGCTATATAATATATTAAAAATAAGATAATAATAATAATAATATAAATAAAGCTAAGAGTAATAGAGTTTCTAAGATAATATAAAGTGAAAAAAGAAGTATTAATAAAGACTTAATTAAAAATCCTAAAAAAGAAAATAAAAGAATGGTATTAGGAAATAGTTTAAATATTTTAAAAAAAATCTTATAAAGGGATTTTAATAAAAGTTGCGTTATAATATTAATATAAGTAATAAAAAACCTAATATTAACTAAAAAAATACTAAAGAAATAATTAAAATACGTAAAAAAAAAAAGCTTAAAAATATAATTTAAAAGAATATAATATTTTGTAAGACGTTCGTAATATAAATAAAAAAGATTAAAAAAGAGTATTATAGAAAAAGGAGTAAAAATAGAGTTAAAAAAAGACCTAGCTATTACCTAATAAGAAAGTAAAGTATTTTAATATATTAATATGTTAAAATATATTATGTTTTATATATTTATATATTATAGTTTTATTTTTTTTAATATTAATTATATTACATATTTTATTAATTACAATTTTATATTCTAAATTTAGAACTCTATTTAGTTAAAAAATAAAAGTAAGTTAGTATTTACTAAAATACATAATTTATTTATTTCTTATACTAGTAAAGACTATATAAAAAGAGTTCTTATATCTAAAGTTAAACTAAAAATAAAAAAAAAATAAGTAATTTAATAAATTTTGTAGTCCTTTTTTTAATATAAAAATATACTAATATAATAATATATATATAGTATTATATTATATTATAATTAGAAGCTTTATATTAATATAAATTTATATTAGTAGTTTTAATAAGGTACTGCCCTTATTAATAAAATAACGGACGTTTTAAACTAGTTTAAGCATAATTAAAATATTTTTTTTTACCTAGCCTATAACACTGATTTAGTCTAAAAAACATATATAGAATTATATAAAATCTAGGCTAAATAAAAATATAAAGGCTTATTTAGGTATAGAATTTAGTTTAGAAAGTATAGATGCTATTAAAGAGTTATTTTTAAATAGTAGAATATAAGATTATTAAAAGTTATTAATAATTATATTTTTTTACTCCCTAGCAATTATAAAATACTTATAGAATATTAGGTGTAGTATACTAAGTACTATTAATATATTATTTACTAGTTTATTATTAAATTTTAAAAATTTAACTTTTATTAATAATTATATAATAAATATATAAATATATAAAAATAATTTATATATTAATATAATATCAGATCTATTATTATATATATATAAATAAGCCAATTTTACACATTAAATAAAACGTTATATTAGCTTAAAGTAGAATCTTAAAAATGTTTTAATTTTACTAATTTTTAATTACCTCTAAACTCCTTAGAAAGCAGCCTCTAAGTAGGTATATTAAGTATATAAGTCCTTCTCTTTAAACCAGTATTTTTTTTATATCTTTAGGCTTATTAATTAAAAAGGTATATTATTATAAAAAAGCTATCTTTTTTTTTGTCTTTTTTTTTACTTTCGTATATTTAGTACTTTATAGGTTTAGATTTATAATAATAAAAATACTATTTAAACTAACTATAAAAAATCTTATTTAAAGATTATATACTTTTAGAAGTTACTAGTCTAATATTATAAAATATTATAATTATTTTTAAAATTTTTAACTATAACTTTTTTAGTAAGCTTATACTATATCTTATAGTAATAACCGTAATAATAATTTTTTAGCTACCGCGTTTAGCGTTACTATTTAACTTATATATATAAACAGGTAGTATTATAATACTTATATTAAAATTTTTTATTTACTTTTTAAAACGCGATTATTTATACTATAAATACGTAGTAACATTATTATTTTAAAAATTTATTTTAATTATAAGTATAAAGGTATACATATACTCCTCCTTTTTTAAAACCCCTTTTAGTCGCCCCGAGCCACCACATCTATATTATTTATTCGATTAGTATACAAATATATATAATTATAAGTTTATACTATATATATACCTATATAATAAAACTTAAAAATACTATTATAAGTTTAAAAAGTAATTTTATTTATAAACTCTATATACTGTATAAACCTTTTTACTATAGTTATTTTTAACTAATAATATTTATTACTTACCGAGCCTTTATTTAAATATATTAAAAATTTTTTTATAAAATACACTAGTATAGCTATAGTAATTTTTATTTTAGTTTTTAAAATATTACTTCAGCTACGTATATAAGAAAATATTATCTATACTATATTTATTTTATATTTAAAATATTAATATTATATATACTACAGACTAGAGTATATAAAACTATTTTATTTAAATATATTACTTTTTAGTACTATATATCTTTAGTAGTAATATATAAATATATTAACTATAAATAGTGTTTATAATATACTAGTATTATATATATATTTATATATTAATTAAACAAATAGTGTAGCTATAGTAGCTTAGGATAACTAAAAGAGGTTTTAAAAAAAGGAGGAGTATATATATACCTTTATACTTAATATGTCGAAAAATTTAGGTAAAACTAAATTAAAAAAGGTATAACGCTTTATACTAGCGTACTTAGCGTACCTCCTAAAAAAACGTTAAATTAAAAAACTCTAGTATAGACACTATATTCGTTTATAAAAAAGAAATATATAAGTAGTAGTAGCTATTACACTTTATAAATCTTTTTTTTATCTTTTTTTACAGTTAATACAGTTAAACGTTTATTAATTAAAAAAAAAATACTTACTAAAATATTGTTTAAAATATAGTTTTTTTAAAAATCCTACTTCTACTTTTATTTATACTCTTTTCTCGGCTAATACTGTAGTAATACGGGTTAATCTTAATATTATAATTTTAAATATATAAGCTATCCCCGCCGTGTCCTATCTAGATAGTAATATATAATAAGTTCTTAATAATACTACTAAGTATACTACTACTATATACGACGTAATTACTTATTAGTTTTATAAAAGTACTATATATTAATTTTACGCAATATTAAATAATTAATATAATAAGATAATAGATCGCGTAGTAACTTTATTAATAATAAAGGCTATAAATTTCTAAAATCTAGGATTAGTTATACTAACTAATATAAAAGTAACAGCGTTAGTAAAAGTAAATAAAAAAGCTAAAGTAAGCGTAGTACTACACTAGTTATAAAAAAAAATAACACGTTAATATTAATTTTATAATAAAAATATATAGTCTAGAGTACGTAACGTAATTACGTAAAGTACTACTAAGGGTGCTAGTAATAAAGGTAAAGACGTTTTAAATTTAAAGTTTAGAGCCCGTAGGGCGACGGGTAAAAAATAAAGGGTAATAAGTAAGAGACGGTAAAGCCTTTAGTAGGTAGAGATACTAAAGTAATTAATATTTAAAAGTTTTAGAAGGGCCTATATATATAAGTATATTTAGTGCGTAGACTAGACAAGTATATAAGATATACTTAATTATTATAGTTATTTTTATAGGTAAAAAAGGATTTGTAATTATAAATAAAAATTTATTAACTATTATTAAATGCTATATTACTTATATATATATAGGCAACGCAAAAAGTAATAGAAATAAATATAACCTCTATTTTATATAAAAATAAAGTTAAAAAAGTGACCGATAGGTTATAATAGTAGTTTTTAGCCACTAGTATTATATTTTAAACTAAAGAATAGAATAATAAAGGCTTATATTTAATATTTATAAAATTATACTTATAAATAAGTATTATAAATATAAGGCTTTAGTTAAAATATTCTATATATAGTATATTATTTAAATCTAAATACTAAAGTCCTTTATTATATAAGTAAGCTTTAGATATTATATTTAAATTAATCTTTTCTATAATAGCTATATTGTTAATATAAAACTTTTTATAGAATTACTATTTAGCCCGTTTAAAGAGTTCTTAATTACTAAAAGGTTAATATTAAAAATTAAAAATGTATATATATTAATCTTAAAAGTATAAATCCTATAAAAAGTTTAAAAATATCTTATAATAAGTATTAATTAATTATTTATAAAATATAAAGTTGTATAATTATTAACAATAGTACTTTTAAAATATATATAAATATTATAATTTTATATAAAATATATACTATTACTCCTTTCTTATTTACTATATATAATAAATAGAGAATTAATAACTATATATATTATACAGCTAAGAAATTTTAGTTTATTAAACTTTTTACTCTATAAAATATTCCTCTTAATTTATTCTTTTTACTTAAGTATATTATAAAGAACTATAAGTATATATAATTTAAGGTGCTAAAGGAGTTCGTTTTTATTTATTTTTTAAACGTAGTATAATCTAATTAGTATAAGTATCTATTAATACTTACTATAGGTTATAGTACTTAGTAAATTTCTAATAGTATATTTTAGGTTTATAAAAGTATTAATATAATTTACTTCTATTTTATAGTTATAAGCTCTTTAATTAGAAGAATATATTTTATTTACTAAGTGTTATAAAGACTCTAGAGCTTATAAAAGTTAATTTAGTAGTTTTATTTTATAATATTACTTAAAAGATTCTTCTAACTTCTATTAAAGAGAGCTCTTTATCTTTAAATATTAATTTTTAGACTTAAGTTATATATATCTACTCTATCTAATTAAGTACTAATATTTTACTAATAATAGTAAAAAAGTTAGTAATAGGTAGTTTACTCTAGCTATTACTAAGTTTATATATTTTTACTTTTATATAAAGAGCTTTCTAATTATAATACTATAAATTAGAAGGTATTCTTTTATATTTTACTTTTTTTTAAAAATAAATAAGTATAGTATTATTATTATATAGTACCAATATAATTATTAAAAGTAAGTTAAAAAAAAATATAGGCTAGCCTAAAAGTAAAGTAATAGTATAAAAATATATATACTTTTACTATATACACGGGTATAAAAAGGCGTATAAAAAAAAGATAATAAAGGCGCTACGCTAAAACTAATTAAGCTACTAGCTATATATAGCGGGTAGTAGCACGTACGCTTCTAATAAAAAAAAAGCTAATAAAAAAATAATAAAGTTTAGTAAAGATACTATATTAAGAGTAGTACGCTATAAATTAAGTTATAGCTATTTTATACGCGTTACCTCTTTTATAACTATTTTTACTATTTTAAGTTACCTTATTATTATAGTAGCTAGAAAAAGTTATATAAAATAAGTATTTTATATATATACTATCGCGGGTAGGCTGTTAGTTAGTAATAGTTAACTAAAAATAGAAGTATTAAAACTTAATTTTTATATTAAATTTAATTCTGCTAAGAATAAAATTAAGTCGGAAACTGATTCTATTTACCTAAATAAACTAAATAAAATTAATAATTATAAGACTACTACTAAAATATATATTAAAAATATTTACAGAATAATTACTTTATAGTATCTAAACTATTAAGATTTTATTTATACTTAGTTATATTAGAAGGAAGAAGGAGTTTTCTATATTAATATTATATAAGTGTTTTATCTAGCTAAGCTATAGTAGATAGCGTAATAATATCTAAAAGTAGTAAAAGATAGGTAAAACCTACTAAAGTAGTTTTATAAACTTTAAAAAATTAAAAACTAAGTTAATAATAATTTATTATTATTATTAAAAAAGGACTAAAAGTTTTTATATAAGCTAATAGCTAGATTTTAGATACAGGAGGTTCTGCGTAGTATATTAATATAAAAAAAGTTATTTTTATCCTAAGCGCTAAGCGCAGAGCGCGAAGGGTAAAAAATAACTAAAACTATAAATAGTTATATAGAGTTAGTATATTTAGGAATTGTAGTAAACTAGAGAATACTTATTTTTAAAATAAAAGGTAAATTAATACTATCTATAAAATAAGATAATTAAGATTAAATATATATATAATAGATAAATAATTAGGTAATCTAGTTACGTAATTAACCTGTAATTAAAAAAAGTATAAAAGTCTTAATATTATAATATACCCCTTAGATAAGCTATATTTAAGTAGTAAGCCTATCTAAAAATTATTTAAGGTAAATTAAAGTAAATTCTGTTCTTATAATATTTTACTATAAAGCTTACAGCGTATTTAATCTATTTTATTAAATTTTCTTTTTATAAATTTAAACACCGTTTATTTTTATAATAAGTCTACGGCTAGGTAATCTACTTAACTAATTACCTATAGTAGCTTATTTTATTAGTTTATACTAAGTAAAACTTATTTTTTATATTATCTTATAATTAGTTATTATTTTTTATTTTAACTAATCGTATCTTCTATATTTAGTAAATAGGTAATATTATAGGCGTAGTAAATAAATAATAAATTATATAAGTAAGAGTGGCTCTACTACGCTAGTTAGGTATAATAGTTACTTAAATTATTTTTTTTTTCTTCTTTTTAGTTCGTAATAATTTTTACTATAGTAGGTAATACTACTATTATTACTTTATTTTACCTATTTAAATATTACTAACTAATTATAAAGCACTCTTAGACGTTTTAATACCTATTTCTTTATTTATAATAAGTAGTAATATAGCAGCCGCAGTTATAGTAATTATAGTAGTTATAATAGTTATAGTAGTTAACCTATAAAAGCTATTCTCCTTTTTAATCCTTTTAAATTAGATAATAATAATAATAATAATTTTTTAGTCTTAGACCGTAATAAAGAAGAGTAAAATAGTAGTAGTTAAATAATTAGTAATAATAAAAAAAAGCTACCTCTTAAGTTTAGTACATAGTTTATTTTAAATTATAAAACCTATATACGCAGCGCTCTATTTAGTAATTTAATAAAAGTCTACTTTAAAAATCTTAATTTTATAGGTAATTACTACTATTATTATATAACTTATATATATAATTTACTATATATCTTACTAATTATATATTTATTATATATTATTAATTATTATAGTTCTATTAGTATCCGCACTATCTATATAATTTTTATTAAACTTATAATTAAGTACGATACTATAAATCTTAAAATAAGTAATTATTTTTTAAATTTTAGTTTATAAATTATACTAATACTTTATAGTTTAATAATAAAATTATATCCGCTTCTAAGGCTGCTCGCGAAATTCTTAAATAGTATTAAGCTTCTCTAATACTAAATACTAATATAATATTATTAAATAATTAGGGTCTATTAGGCTTTTTTAATTAAAACTAATATTTAGGTCTTATTTTTAGTAGCTAGGGCTATAATAATCTAGCTTATAAGTATTCTTTTAGGCGTATTTTAGCTATTACTAATTTTTATCTAGCACTCCGCTATTATCTATTTAAGTAGTAGATAACTAATAATACTGCTTAAGTAATAGACTAAAATATTAATTTAAAAGAGAATTTTACTAGCTACTTAAATAAATCTATTTTAAGTCTAAGTTAAGAATAGTCTAATTTATTTTTAAGGAGCTATAATACGCGTATAAAATTAAAGTAGTAGTATTATAATTATAATTATTTTACTATACTAAAATATTAAAAAATAAAAAGTAAGTTGTACCCCTATAGCTAAAATTCTCCTTTTTAAATTTTTAGTTACTTTTATCTGTCTTAGACTTTAAACTATTTTTACTTATTTAAAACTCTAAGCGGGCGTTCCTATTTAAGTAAAACTTAAAATATAAGCGTAATTAGCTATATAAGCTATTTAATAAAGTTTTAGCTATACTATAGTTATAATTATTTACTTTTTTTATAATAGATTTCCTTTATTTTAGATTTCTTTTATTTAGATTTCTTTTATTTAGAATAAATAAAATCTAATAGGCTCTCCTTTTATTACTTTTTACTTATTTAATAATTAGTAACTATATATTTTATAAATTAAGTAGCTCTCTAAAGCGTATAAATTATTATTACGTAAGCGTCTTTATTAATCTATTAGTAGGTATATTTTGGGTTTATAAATAGATTACCTTAAATAATCCTTTTATAGATTTTTAATACAGCTATATATTCTAAATATTAATATAGTATAATTAAGTTATAATTTTTTATTAGTTTTAACTATATACCTAATTATCTGTTAATTATTATAGTAGATTTTTTAAATAAATTCTAAATTAAATATAATTTTATAGAAGAAGCGCTTTAAAACTATTATTTTTTTACTTATATACTCTAAAATAATTAGCTTAGTTTTTATTATTAAAGTAGTAATAGTAGTCTATCTAGCTACTTTTTAAAATATTATATTTCTAAATATTATTATAATATAGCCGTAAAATAATTTTCTTATCTTAAAGTTATTAGTAAATAATATATCTCTATAGATTATAAGATTAGGTTTATTATATTATTTATATTAAATTACCTACTAGTAGGTGTAATATAGGTAAATAATTACCCTATTAATAGTAGTAAAGTATTATAGACTTAGATTTATTAAAAACTATAATAGTTTTAAGATTATAAATATAATATTTAGTTAAAGTATAATTACTATATATAAAACTAATTTTATACGTTTCTAATATTGCTTAATATTTTACTTAAAAGCTTTTTTAGTAAACTTAATAAACTCTTTTAAAAGGAGAGGCGTTTTAAAGAAACTATTACTATTATTAAAACTAAATTTCTTTATAATCTTATTAATATATATATTATAGATAAGTATAATTATTTTATTTTTATAATTACAGATTACCCTAATTCTAAAAAACTATTAAATAGGCCCCTTTATTTTAATTTTATATTTTAAAGTAATTTAGCTCTAAAGCTATTTTACTATTACTTTATAATTCTTATAATATAGTAGCAGAATATTATCTATATAAAATAAAATAAAAACTGTCTTCTTATAATTAAAAAAGAGATAAAACTCTTTCTTTAATACTATAAGCCTAATAGCGCTTAGTAAGCTTAAGAATTCTTTATACTAAAAATAAAGCGAGTTATATAGGCTATATAATACTTAATTAAGACTAACGCATATACCTTACTTCTTAAATTTATTAAATAATTTATATATTACTAGATTCTCTATTAATATTAGAGTATTAAAAAATACTCTAATAATATTATATTATAAAATCTCTAGATTAAATTCCGCTATAAGTATTATTATAATTTAAAATAATCTTATTATAAGCATAGCGGTATATATTAATTATATAAAATTAATTTTTTAAAAATTACTATTTATAATAATATAGGCCTTACACTTAATAAAATATTTATTTTAATTAAATTTATAGGTTTAGACCTATTTTAATAGTAAAAGTTAGCTATTTACTTTTACTTTAGTAATTTTTTTTTAGATTCTTTTCTTTAAAAGCGTATTAATCTTAATATATAAGGCTTATTTAAATTTATTACTAAAAAGATATAAAGCGAGCTACTTCTACGTTATAAGTAGTAAAGAAAAATTATTTTTATATATATAATACAGATCGCGGCGGGTAAAGTAATTAAAAAATAATATTTTAAATATTTTTTTAAGTATTATAGCTATTACTATAGTATTAAAAGTAATATATATTTATAGTTTAGTATATATCTCTATAGTACTAAAAAAAATATATATATATAAAATTAATTTAAAAATTATTATTTTATAGATCCGCGATTACTTTATAAGTATTTATAAAATTTATTCTACCCCCTAGCTAATTACTTAGATTATTATTCTTAGGTTACCTCCTATAGAGGGGTAAATTTATATATTTAATTTTAGGTCTTTACTACTATAGTCTCTTACTTAATTATATTACCTAACTTTAATTACGCCTTTAATAATATTAAACTAGTAGTATTCCTACTTTACTTATAGTAGTAGAAGTATTATTTATAATTTAAAAGATAACTATAGAGTAATTATATTTTAAACTTTAAAAATTATTTTTAAAATTTAATAAACTAGCTTCTTTAGTTTTATATATTTTTTTAGTAACTATTAGGTACTTTTTAATTTTTTATAAAATTACTCTAAGCGGCGTTTAGCGCTAGCGTTACTTTTAAAATTATAAATTTTAATTATTTATTTAATATTATATAGATTTTTAAACCATTACTAACTAAATAATTATTTTATATAACTGCTAAATTCTTAGTAGTACTAAAAGAGGCTTAGCCTACTACTTTTTTACGCTAACTATAATCGGCACTCTTAAGTTTATAATTAGAGTTTAGATATTTATTATTTTTTATTTACTTATCTAACTAGCTTAGTAAGCGTATATTATTAAATACTACGGCTAAGTCTATAAATTTATTTTTATAGAGTACTTTAATAACTAAAACTACTTCTTTTTTAGGTATTCTATAATTAGATAGCTCTTTATAGAAGAGCTCCTTATTAAAAATAATATTTTAAGTTATAATTACCTAATTAAGTACTAGGACTTATATCCTATAAATATTAAAAGTATAATAGCTTACTAAGTATCTAATATAGCCCTATAGGTTTACCTTAAATCTACGCTTATTATAGCCTACTAAGCGCTTTTTATTTAAAGAGTAAGTATAGTAACTATATACATAAATTCTACTCTAATTAGAGTATAAATCTATTATTATATTTCTTATAATTATAAACTCCTACTATCTAAAGTACTACTTACACTAACTATTAAATACTTTATTTAGTAATTATATCTTATAAAATAATAATAAACTTATTTTATATAACTATATTACAGTATTTATTATCTTAGACTAAAGCTTAGTAAATAGATTAGCGCTTAATTATATCTTAATCGCCTTTAAAATTATTTTTTAGCCTACCCTCTTAGCGCTGCTATTTAGTTTATAAGTATATAGTAGAGTTATAATAAGTTTAATTTTTTAATTAGTTACCTATTTCCTAAAGTATAAGTAACTATACTATAGTACTATAATAGTATTATTATTTTAAACGAGTATATAAATCTTAAAATTATATTATATAAAAAATAATTTAGTAAAGTCTTTAAAGACTTCTATAATTAATTCTAAGCCTTTTAAATAGAAATTATAATTATAAATTTTTTTGCTAAAGTTATTTTTTAGGATTATACTCTATTACTTATCTAATCTACCTATTAGTATATTAAAAAGGTTTTATAATACTTAATAAAAAATTATAATAATTATTTTTTTAGTTTTCTAAAAATTACTTATATTATATAAGTAGTAAAGTAGTATACATATTTTAAATAATCTATACTATTAATTTTAATATTTTAAATATATTATACTAATACTCGTAATACTACTTTTTTTTAAATAACCTAATTACTAATACTATATCTGCTTACTATTAATTTAGGGATAATTAACCTATAATTTTTAAATTTTATCATTATCTATTACAGTATTAATTATAAAATAAAAAATAATTAGCTTATATTTAATAAAGGTAAAGTTATACTTATATTATAATTTTATTAAAATAATATTCTACTTTAGTATACCTATACGTAAAGTATAATTAAAACTTAAGTACTAAATACTAACCCTCCCTAAATAAATTTTAAAAATAATATTAATATAAAAGCTTTTTACTACTATAATATCTTTAAGTATTAAATCCTCTATATAAAGGCTATTTATGCTATATAAGACTTATTTTAGAATTTAGTTACCTATTTTAATAATTACTAGTACCTATATTCCGGCTTTAACACTTTTAATTCTAGTTACTTTCTTAAACGTTTTAAAAATAAGTATTAAAGTATTATTAATAAAATATATAGTAGTACTACTATCTAAAATAATACTTTTTAAAAAAAAGTATATACTAAATATTATAGTACTATAAACTCCTATACTCTCTTTATTTAATATAAATATTAAAGGATCTATAACGGTAGCTATAATCTTTTTTAAATATACTATTTTAGTATTAGTATTTATCTTTTAATTCTTAAGATCTTTTTTTTTTATTTTTATTTATAGATTAGCATATTTAGTCTATTATAAGTAATTAAAAATCTTCTTTTTATTAGCGCTAGAAAGTATAATTAGTAGTAATTTTTTAGGGTATTTTTTTATAACTATAGTCTTAAGCCTATAGTAATAAATTAACTCTTAGTAGTAGTAAATAGATTCTAAATATAAATAAATAAACTTATACTTAGTTTAACGCTTATTCTAATTTTTATTAGTATTTAAGTTAATATTAAAACTGCGTCCGCTAAATATTATAAATATTACTAATTTCTTTTTATAATTAGTACGTAAAGACTAATACTAAAGTATTATAAAAAAAATATTTCTAATTTTATTTAGAGTTAAAAGGGGTTATTTAAGTATTAAATTACGCGTAATATTACGTTCTATTAATTATATCTAATTAAAGGTAATTTTTTACTTTAGTATAATTAAAAAATTATAAATAACTATTTCTCTTTTTACGTTAGGTATTTTATATATATATACCTTTCTATAAAGGAGCTTTTATTTATTATACTATTACTTAGGATTTTACTTTTTATACTTAGCTTTTTTTAAATAAGTATAGTACTATACTTATACTAAATTTTATATATTAGTATTAGTTAGTGCAAAATTAGCTCTAAGTATATATATTATCTTTTAAAGCGTTAGCTTCTAGCGATTAAAGATTTTAATTATTATTAACCCTAAAATATTAAGGTATATAATTTTATTTACCTAGTCTCTAAAATTCTTAAAGTAATTATTATCTATAGATTAATTAGTAAACAGTACTCTATATTTTACTATTTATATAAAGTACTACTTTACTTATATTTTATATTTTTTAAAATCCTTTTTATATTATTTTCTAATTATAGGATTATTAGTATCTAAAAGGGCTAGTTAAATTAAGAGTAAAAGGTACTATAGTTAATAATCTTTTATAAGAGTAACGTCTTTTTTATTAGAGTTAACTTTTTTCTAAATCCCTTTCTATATAGTAAGGAATTAGAATTATATATACTAATTAGGCTAGCTTAATTAGCTTATTAACTAATAGGGCTCTATTAGAATCGAGTTAGTTATTATAATAGATTAATTAGTAGGTAATTAAGAAAAAGGGGGAATAGAGTTAGTTTAATAATTAAATATATTAGTATAATAGTAAGAAATAATTAGAGTATATAAAAATAAGTATTTACTAGTATTAAGTTATATAAGAAGAATTATCCTATAGTTCTAAAGCGCTAGACTTATAACTATAGTAAACTAAATAATACTTATTTTTAGAGTAAAAGGTAAATTAATACTATCTATAAAATAAAACGATTAAGATTAAATATATATATAATAGGCGAGTAATTAGGTAACTTAGTTACGTAATTAACCCGTAATTAAAAAGGGTATAAGAGCCTTAATATTACAATAGGAATATAAAAGCTTATAAAATATAAAAAGTAATATGTATAAGTAATAGTACTTAGGATATTATATTAATTAGTAGGCGTAGTTAATTATATTTTTATAACCTTAAAAGTAACTATTAGATAGCTGCTAGAGCTAAACTTTTAATAGTTATATAACTAACTTACTAATAATAATAATAAAGAAATAGTTTAATAAGAAGGATAATAATAACTAAATAAATAAGTGCCGGCTATATAATACTTTTTAGCTATTAGGTTAATAGTTAAAAGCTTTTATTTAAATAATTAAATAATTAAGTAAGTTAGGATATCCTCCTTAATAGTGTAGTATATTAAAGTAATATTTATAAATTTTAAAACTACTATTATATTAATATAGATATAAAGATTTATTTCTTAGTTTACTCTAGTAGTATAATTAGTTAAGTAAGTTTAGTATATAGTAATCTCTATAGTATAATTATAGGAGGGTAAAATATAAAAGCGTAATTAAAAAAAACTAGTTTTTAACAGTTTAATAACTCTATTAATATTAAATTTAAAAATTAAAAAAAGATTTACTTATAGAAAAAGTTATAAAATATAATAAAATAAAGCCTAATTAAGCTTAGCGTATTTATAGCCTTAGTTATATATTCTTAAACTTAAGGCTTTTTGTTTATCTAGATTTATATATTTATAACTTTTTAACTAGCGTATAGTAGGGTGTTACAGTAGGTAAGTAACTAGAAATATATTAACTTTATAAAATTCTTTAAATTTTTGACGTTATTTATATATTAGAGATTCGATTCTTCCTTTTATTATAAGTATTCTTTAAATACGCCTACTTTATATAGTATATTATAAAGTTTTTAAAACTGTAAAATACTACTAAGGAATTAATATAAAACTATAGAAAACTAAAATCTTTGTATAGAATATATTATATCTAAAGATATAAATAAAGTATTTAGACTAAAATTACTATCCAAAGTTAAATAAGATAAAAATTAATACCTAAATAGGCCTAGCGTAGTAAACTAGTTTCTAATTAGGTAATAGATTAGTAGTTTAGTATAACTATTTAGTAAATAATAATCTTGAAAATTAGATAATTAAAAAGCCGGTTCTAGTTTATTTAGAAGATAAAACACTTTTCTTAAATAGTTAGGTAGCCTTAATTAAAGACTTAGTTAAAAAAAAACCTAGTGTATAAAATTACTTATAAAAAATATATATATATTAATTATATATACGTGAATAGTGTAGATTAATAATATCTACTAGTATTATCTTATATTTTATAAAAATACGAAAATAGTAAAAAAAGAAATATTTTTATATATATTACGTAATTAATATATTAGATAATTTTATATATAATTTTAAATAAAATTTTACATATTTTATTAATAGTTTATAGGTAATATATTATTATTATTATATATTTATATACTAATTAAATAAATAGTGTAGTTGTAGTAGCTTAAAGCAACTAAAAGGGGTTTTAAATAAAAAGAAGTATATATATACTTTTATTATTATTATTATTATTAGATAACATATACTTAACATTAGTCTAATCTAATTAGATAATTATAAAATATTAGCTCTATAGTATTTTATATAGTCTAAAATATAATATAATATTTATTTAATTATCTTTACTATTTAAAAAGTTAGAAGACGTTAAATTAAGAAAAATTTAAAAACTTTTTAAGTCCTTCCAAAATTAATATTATAGTATATTAAATATTAATTTTATTTTTAACTTATTATTTAGTCCTATATTTATTTAGAATTTTAATTTTTAAAAATAAGTTAAATATATAGTTTTTTAAATAACGTCTAAAATCTTTACACTAAAAGTTTAAATTCTAAATTTAAAATACTAAATATTTAGATAAGAAATAATACTTTAAATTTATTTTATAAATATTATATAGTAATTACTAATATATATATATTTTACAACTAATTTTATATGCTAGTTAAAAAAATTCTAAGTACGTAAATTTAGGTAAATAAAAGTTATAAGTATAAGACTATATTTTTTTACGTTTATCTGTAGAAGCGGTATCGACTTAGTATACACTACGTTTTTACTTAATATAGGTAAGTAAAATAGAGGCGCTATAACTAGGGCCTATTAAATATAAAATTTTTAGAATTCTATTATAGCTAGTAAAGTAATAACTTAATATATAACTTATTAGACTATAGCAGTAATAATAGCAGGATAATAACTATAAAATAGTAATAGTTTATTATAGATAGAACTATAGAAATTATATATAACAAGTTTAATATATAGTGTATTTAAAATAGTAATTATAATAGCTTTCTTTTCTTTTTATAAATATTATATACTTAAAATCTAAAAATCTTTTTAGTACTAATATTAAAACTATACTTTTTATTTTTTACTTTATTATATCTATAATACTAGCTTTACTTTAACGTTTAATAATTAAGCCGGGTAACCTATAGTATATAGTATAGGCTTTTATTAATAGTAATAACTAGCTAGATTATATTAAAAACTACCCTAACTTTTATCTTAATATAGTATAAGAGGCCGGCCTACTTAATAAATTAAATTCTTTAGTTAATATCTTTAATACTAACTTAATCCTATTACGCCTCCTTTTACTTAAGTAAAATATAATTCTTAATTTTAATAATACCTATAAAAATAAAGTTTAATTTTACCTATATAAAAATTTAGTAAAATGTATAAAGAAATAGTAAAAAAAAGATTATACTCTTTTATAGCGGGTAGAGAGTAGTAATACTTTAAAAAAAAAGGTTTCTTATAGTAGCGTAAAGTTAAATAATATAGCTATAGTAAAAAAAGTTTATTAAAATAGTTAGAATTATTTAGACGCGGGAATATATATACGCGTAAAAGTAGAGTAAGTAGTAAAAAAAAAGTATACTACAGTACTATAAGATAGTTATAAGAGCTTACTATTAAAAAAGTTAGTTATTATCTTAAGAGGACTAAAAGGTCCTATAGAAAACGCTAGTAAAAAAGTTATTATAGTTTTTACGTAAAAAGCTTATTAAAATAAGTTAGCGTCGATAATTACGTAGTAGAAGTTTAAATAGCTAGCCTAGGGTCGCGTAACGTCACGGTAATAACCCTAAGAGAGAAAATATAAAACTATATAACTAAGGCTATAAATACACTAAGTTTAATTAGGCTTTATTATACTATATTCTATAACTTTTCCTATAAGGTATTTTTTTTTTAATTTAATATTAATAGCGTTATTAGACTTTTAAAAATTAGTATTTTTTAATTATATATTTTTATTTTACTCCTATATATAATACATTTTTAAAATTTTTATTTTAGATACTTTTATAATACGTAAAAGTTTTAGTATTAATATAAAATTATTAAAATTATTAATACTTTTAAAATTAAAATAAATAAAATTATAAATCCTATCTAGTATATATTACAGGGGGGTGTAATAAAAAAAGAGTAATTAAAAAAAAAATCTTTTTTAAAATAATATAACTTTGTAATTAGTACACTAAAAAATATAAGAAAAATAGTATTTTAAAGAGAAAGACTAGTAGATTATATTTACCCTATTAGGGACTGCTAATTAAGGGGTTTAGAGATAAAAAAAATTAGTAAATATAATAAATTTTTAGAGTCCTACTTTAGGCTATTATAACTTTTTATTTAAGGTATAAAATTAGCTTATTTTTATATATGCAATAATAGATACTAAGTTTTATTAGTATATTAATTATATAATTATATATAAAAGTTACTTTTTTAAATTTTTAATAATGAACTAGTAATAATAAATTACTAATAAAGGTATATACATACTCCTCCTTTTTCGAACCCCCTTTTAGGTCGCCCCGAGCCACTAGAGCCACACTTTTTATTCGATTAATATACAAATATAACAATATAATAAATTACTAGTACTTAGTATAGTAGCCTTTAGCTTTAATAACTACCTTATAACGGTTAGGGAGTAATAAAATATAATTATTAATAACTTTTTAAGATATATTATTTTACTTCTCTATAATAACTCTTTTAAAGGCCTCTATACTTTCTAAACTAATTCCTTTACCTAAATTAGCCTTTTTATTTTTAATTAGCTCTAATTTTAATAAACTTTATATATTTTTTATAGAGGCTAAATCAGGACTATAGGCTGGGTAAGAAAATAGTTTAATTTTATTATTTTTAAACTAAGTTAAAACGTCTATAGGTTAATAAATAGAGACGTTGTTTTATTAAAATTACTAACCTAAATTAATATTAATATAAAGATTATAATTATAATATAATACAGGGGGGTGAAAAAAAAAAGAGTAATTAAAAAAAGTACCTTTTTAAAATTATATAACTTTTTAATTAGTAAGCTAGAAAATACGAAAAAAATACTATATTTAACAGAAAAACTAGCCTAGTCTATTTATCTACTTAGGGGCTGCTTGGTGAGGCGTTTAGGGGTAAAAAGAAATTAGTAAATATAGACAATTTTTAGGGCCCTACTTTAGGCTATTATAACTTTATATTTAAGGTATAAAATTTACTTATTTTTATATATATAATAATAGAGACTAAGTTTCATTAGTATATTAAATATTTTTATATATTTATATATTATTTATATAATTATATATAGAAGTCAAATTTTTACAATTTTAATAATAAACTAGTAAATAATATATTACTAGTACTTAGTATAGTAGTCTTTAGCTTCTATAACCGCCTTATAACGGTTAGGGAGTAATAAAATATAATTATTAATAGCCTCTTAAGGTATTTTATTCTACTCCTCTATAGTAGCTCTTTTAAAGGTCTCTATACTATTTAAACTATTTTCTATATCTAAATTAGCCTTTTTATTTTTAATTAGCCCTAATTTTAATAAATTTTATATATTTTTTATAGTAGCTAAATCAGGACTATAGGCTAGATAAAGAAATAATTTAATTTTATTATTTTTAAACTAAGTTAAAACGTCTGTAGTTTTATAAATAGGGGCGTTATCTTATTAAAATTGCTAACCTAAGTTAATATTAATATATAGTTTATAATTATAATATAATATATATATATATATATATATATATATTATTATTATATTAATAAAAAAAGGGGTAAAAAAAAAGGGTAAAAAAACTTTATATAACTTACCCCTTTTTATAGTCGGTTTAACTTTAGGTATAAGAATTTTATTTATATAGTCCTTACTAGTAAACGAAGTAAAAAAATTAGGTGTTTTAGTAACTACTAAATTACTTCTACCTCCTATCTAAATTATACCCTAAACTTATAGTTTAAGGTCGTGTCCAATAAAATAATTAATATAATTAATATTAAAAAACTAAAACTATAACTTTAAAATATATAAAAAGTTATATATTTTAATATTTTAAAATTTAAAATAACTTACTGCGTAATTAGCTAATAGCTAGTTCTTTTCTAACTTTATTATTACTCCTTTTTCTATAATATTATTTATTTTATTATCCCCTTTCTATTGCTGACTTATTAGAAAATATAATCTTTTTTAAATTTATATTTTTTATATTTTTTAAATTATCTTTAGCGGATTTTACTCTTTTTTTAGTATTTTTTTTTTATTTATTATTAGTTTTTTTTTACTTATATTAATTATATATCCCTTCTCTTTTAAAACTCTTTCTAATTATTTAGTTATAATCTCTAAGTGAATTTTTAATAGTATTCTTTTATTTTCCTTTTTAGGACTTCTAGTTAAGTCTCTATTAATAACTCTTTTATTTCTTTTAGTTAACTTTTTTATACCCCCTGTATAAACTTTTTTTATATTATAATTATTATCCTTATTATTATTTTTTACCCCCCTGTATTATTTAGTTTTTTATAATTAATATAAGGCCTTAGTTATTAAATTTTAACATTATTTATATATTAGAGGTTTGATTCCTCTTCTTATCGTAAGTATTTTTTAAATGCGCCCACTTTACTAGCAAAAAGCAGAGTTTTTAAAAGTATAGAATACTACTAAGAAATTAATATAAAGCTATAAAAAGCTAAAATCCTTAGATAAAATACGTTATATCTAAAGATATAAATAAAATATTATAGGTAAAAAATTACTATCTTAAGTTAGATAAGATAAAAATCTATACCTAAATAGGCCTAGCGTAGCGAACTAGTCCTAATTAGATAATAGATTAGTAGTTTTAGTATAACTATTTAGTAATATAATAACCTAGTTAGGAATTAAATAACTAGTTTTAGTTTATTTAGGAACTAAAGCACTTTCCTTAAATAGGTAGGTAGCCTTAATATAAAAGGCTTATTTTTTTTTTAAAAAAAAAGGCCTTGGTATACCGATCTTATTTAATATAAAAATTAGTAAAAATGAAACTAGTAATATAAATAGTTATATATAGCCCTTTTTAAGGTATTATTTAAAAAAAATTTATATTTATTAGAGTTTATCTTCTATTTAGGGGTATAGTAGCCTAAAAAGTAGTATTTTTTCTTTCTCTAAAACTATTTAATAATTAATTAGCCTTTTCTTAAGTAGTACTTACTGTTTTACTTTTTTTTTTAAAATAAATAACTCTATTTCTTATATTCTTTAGGGATTTTATAAATTATACTTTTTTTTCTTTTTTATACTATATAATCTAGTAGCCTTTTTTAATATATACTACAGTAGATTTATTATTTATAAATTTTTTTTTTAAGATAATAGTTTTTATTACTTTTTTTTTACTATTTTTAGTATAGGATACGTAGGCTCTACCTATAATATATATTTATAGCGTTTTAATAAAAGTTTTTTTTTAGTTAATGGTTGGGTTATACTATTATAATTATAATAGTCTTAGTATAATATTATAATTACTATCTATTAGTCGATTAAGGGTAATTTCTTTTTAGTACTAATAAATATTAAAGTATATTATTACTTTATAGTTTATTTATAGCGTGTTTAGTAATAGGTCTTTATTTATAATATAGAGTACATAAAATCAGTCGTTAAGTTTTTATTAAATACTTACTTTTCTAATAGCTTATTATAATATATAGTTTCTGTACGCTTTTAAGTTTAGTATTACTTTTATCTATTTTCTTATAAGCTTTACCGAAAATTTAATTAATAAAGTATTATTTAGTATACTTAATATTCTTATAAGCCCTCTAGGCTTACTAATAGATCCAAAAAAAGTTTCTTTAGAGATAGTTATTTTCTTAAAAGGCTTCTCTATTTTGCTAACTTTAAATATTCTTTTACTTAGTTTATATTTAGTATATTTATAATATAAATACGTCTACTAATATTTTTAACTATAATATTTATTAATAATTATATTTATTACTATATTTATATATTAATTAAATAAAAAGTATAGCTATAGTGGCTCGGGGCAACCAAAAGGGGTTTTAAAAAAGGAGGAGTATATGTATGCCTTTATTTTATTACTATATAGTTCCCTTTTATATAGTTAAAAAAGTACTTTTATATATATATATATATATTATAGGTATTAATTATAACTATTAAATAGGTAATCGAACTATATCTACCTATAGTTTAGTCTAAAAATTAGAAAGTAGTTCTCTTCTTTTATAGTATAATATATTACGATTTAGCACTTAATAGAGTTCCCTTACTACGTTTATACCCCTAGATCGTCGTCTAGGCGTACTTATTACTTTTTAATAGTATAATATATAAGATATATATCTACTCTATATAATGACTATTTTAATATAATATATATTAGGTTTTAGTAATTTAGGCTATACTTTAGTTTACAGCTAGAGATTTTATTTAAGTATTTTTAATAACTAGGTTAATTTTAGTAAACTCTTTCCGCCTATTTCGGGTTTTTTTTTTAAAATTATTTTAATCCTTTATAAAGTAGTTGTAGTATATATAAAGTAAAGTATTATTACTATAATTATATTTTTATTAGATTAATTTTATTCTTAGTCGTTCTATATATTAATCTTTTTTTTTTTTTACCTTTTCTTTTCTCCCCAGGTATAGCGTTAGTGCCCTTAGTAGTAAAAAGTTTTTTAGCTAATTTTTTTTTATTTTTAGAGTCTTTATATAGTCTAAAGTTAGGTAAGATATTTTATTTTCTTATCTCTTTAAGGTTAAAGTTGCTAATATTATTAGTAATAACCTACTTATTATTCTTAATATCTTTTCTTTTAAAATTTAGTATATTTAACTACTTTTTAACCTTATTCTTTAATCTATAGTTTTTAGTAATATAGTCCGGTTTACTATACATAAAGTTAGTATATTTTTTTAAAGGTATCTTTTAGTTTATAAAAGTCTATTCCCGTCTTTATCTTTTTAATAAAAGTATTTAGTTTTATAGGTTAGTAACTATAAGAATTTTTATTTTACTAGTTAGCGTTACCTCTATAGTAACTGGTTTACCTATTTAGTTTACTAAAGCTTAGCCAGTTCTTTTTTTTATATTAAAATACTTAATTTAAATTATACTATTTTATGTTAATTTAGATATATTTATTATATTATTTTTACACACTAATAATAAAGGCTCTACTTTTTAAAAGTTTTTACTTATATAACATTATTAAGGGTATATTCTTCTACTTTAACTATATAGTATAGTATTTAAATTTTGTTGTATACTCTAAAGCTAAATAGATTTACTTAAGCTCTTAGATAGTTTATTTAACTAGTAGTACCTAATTAGTAATTTTAAAAATTTACTTAAGATTCTTTTTAAATATAGAGTAATTTTTAATTATTTTATTAATATTATTTTATTTAAAATTCTCCTCTCCTAGGTAAGTACTTATATAAACTTAAATTTATTTTATAACTTTTCCCTATATATACGTAGTAGTAAACAGAATCTTATTTTTATTTTTTATTTCTAAAGTAGTAAAATAAAAGTATAAGTTAAGCTATAGTAGCTGGTAGTGTAAGTTTTCTTTATTTCTATTATATAGGTTTAGTAGTACAGTCTTATTATATAGGTTTTATATAATAGTAAGGTCCTTAAAGCTATTTATATTAAGAATATATAAAGTATTAAAGTGCTTACAGGCTTTAGGTTAGTTTTTAGGTAAGAAGAGTAATAAATTTTAAACAGGATTATTATTATATAAACTAAGTAATAACATTAGTATTAACGTTATAAGATATTAAATTAATAAGAGCCTAAGTAATTTAAATAATAGATTAAGAATAGGTTATATATAAGTTTTAAAGATTTAGTTTTTACGATTCTATATAGATATAGTAATAGACTTAATAGACTTTTATTATATCTATTAGTTATATAACTTCTCTATTAAGTTTCTTTTATTAGTTTTTAGAAGTCCTGTGTACTGTTAGACTAGATACCTAAATACTAAGTATAATATATTTACCTATTTCTTTTATACTTAAACTATTATATATTATTTTACCTATACTTATAGGTATTTTATAATACTTCGCTTTTTACTTTTTTATATATTATTACTATATATATATATTTATATACTAATCGAACAAATAGTGTAGCTGTAGTAGCTTAGGACGACTAAAAGAAGTTTTAAAAAAGGAGGAGTATATATATACCTTTATACTTAATGTGTCGATACTATTACTATATTTATTATATTTATCTATTATATTTAACTATTATATTTACCTATTGTATTTACTATTTTATATATAGCTCTTATATAGTTTTATATTATTACTAAAACTATAATTATTAAATTTTTTATATTTTATAGTTATACTACTATTAAAATAATAGTTACTATTTTATTCTTAAACTTAGTATAGTTAGAGTTATTTTAGTTTTTTTAGTATAGCTAAAAGCTATTACTTTTATCTATAAATATATTTTAGGTTACCTAAAATAAAAATTTTAAGGTTTATTACTTTTATAACTATATAGGTTAGTAATATTTATTATTACTATAACTATAGCTATAATTATAATTATAGTTGTACTAGTATAGATATAAGTATAATATATACTAGACCCGCTCCTTTTTTATAAAAACGTACTCTATAGCTATTATAATTATAGTTTTTTTATAGTATTTATAAATAATTATTAAAAATAAATTAAAAAGAATATACGCTAGTCTAAAAGTAAAGTAATAGTATAAGAATATATATACTTTTACTATATAGACGGTTACGAGGAGGCGTATAAAAGAGAAGATAATAAAGGTAATACTTATAAATTACTTCTAAAAGTTAAACCTTACCGTAATACTTTAGAGATATATATAAATTATTTTTAAAAAGGTTACTTTTAAAAAAATTATTAGTATAATAATATCGGTTACGTAGAAGTTATTATATATATTATTTTTATAGGATTATATATCTATATTATAATATAATATACGGTATATAGTATATATAATATTTATATAAAAAAAATTTAATATAGCTGTTTAGTATAGTAGACTACTTATTATACTTTTTTATTATTTTATATATATAGTAGCGGGGGTACCGCCGTATATAAATACTTTATAGTATACTACCTTTTCGATATATTAAGTATAAAGGTATATATATACTCCTCCTTTTTCGAATTCCTTTTAGTCGTCCTAAGCTATTACAGTCACACTTTTTATTTAATTAATATATAAATATATAGTACACTAGTAACGGCGCGAGCTATTACTATTATTTTCTTTTAAATAAACGTTTAGTACTAGATTAAAAAAGATTAATACTATTTTAACTTATTATAACTAGTAAATAGGTCCTTAGTATATATATTAATATATAACTACGTATTATATTTTTTATTATTATATCTAAAATATAATACAGCTATTTTATAAAAATCTCTATAGTAGTAAGTAGTTATATTTTTTTAAAAAAATATACGTACTACGCTAAAAGCGTAACTTTATTATTTATAATTTTTTTTTTTTTTTTTAAAAAAGCCTTTATATTAAGGCTACCTAACTATTTAAACAAAGTATTTTATTTTTTAAACTAACTAGAACCGGCTCTTTAACTCCTAACTAATATATATTCTAGATTATATTACTAAATATAGTTATATTAAACTACTAGTCTATTACCTAATTAGGCCTAGTTTACTACGCTAAGCCTATTTAGAAATAGATTTTTATCTCGTCTAACTTTATATAGTAATTTAGCCTAAAATATCTTTAAGTAGTATATATTTTATACTAGGGATTTTGGCTTCCCGTAGTCTTATATTAATTTTTTAGTAGTACCTTATATTTTTAAAAACTTTATACTTTACTATATAAAGTAGGCGCGTTTAAAGAATACTATAATAAGAAAAGAAATTAAACCCCTAATACGCAGAAGAGACCTTAAAAATTAAAAAATATTAAAAAAGAATCTTAATATTATAATAAAAAATAATATATTTAAAAAATATTTTTAATATATTAAAAATATAAATACTAATTTTTACTATATCTATTTAATTAATATATAATTATATATATCTCTCTCTTTTAATAATATATAATAGTAATTTTTTATTTAAACTATTTTTACTAAATTAAATTAAATTAAATTAAATTATTTAATTAAATTAAACTTAGTAAACTATACTAAATTTATTTAAAAATATTTTTTAGTTTATATAAAATAAAATAGTAATTTTAGTTTTAATATATATATACATATTTTAAAATATTAGGTATTTTATAATAGATTTTTTGTATTAATTTTATATTAATTTTTTAATTATATTTTATACTTTTAAAAAACTTTACTTTAATTAATAAAGTATATATATTTAAAAATATTATAGTTAAAATAGGAAATTAAATTTTTAATATATAAGTAATATTAAAGTATAATAAATTTAAATATATTTATATACTAATTTACTATAATACACTACTATAAAAAAATTAAACTATTTAAATATAACCCGTTGTATTATTTCTATTATTTTTTATTAATATTTTAACTATTACTATTAATATAAAAACGCATAATTATACTTAGTATTAATCTTACTATTAAAAGAATATATATTTTTTATTATTAATAAAAATATTTTTAATTTATTATATTATTATATATATAAACTTTTATAAGTTTAGCTTTTAATTATTGCGTACGCGGTTTAGTAGTTAATAGAGTTTCCTTACTGCATTTGTACCCCTGGATCGTCGTCTAGGCGTACTTATTACTTTTCGATTATATATATAAAATATTTAAAATAAGTATTATAAAAAATAAATATAAGTAATATAGTATATTTAGTTATATATATAAAATTAAGTATTTATAAATATACTTTATTATTTTAAAAAGGTAATATAAGTTTATAATTCTTTTAAATAATATATTTATTTATATAAATAAATAATAATATCTATAATAGTTATAAATAAATATATATTAATTATTAAATAAGAACTTTTTAAACTATTAATATTAAAAATAATATTAAAAATAAGTTTAATATAAAATAGTAAGCTATAAAAGAAATTATTAAATAATCTAGTAAATAAAAAGTTTTTTAAAAATAATAATAAAGGTAGTAATAAAAAATAAATTAATAGTAATTAGTTAAATTATTAATTTTATATATTATTATAAGTAATATTTATATAGCAACCCGGTTTTATAAGTAAGCTAAAGGTTTTAGAGTTATAATAAAATAATTAATATAAAATAGTTTATTTTATATAGTTATATACTAAGATATTTATTTATATTTATATATATATATATATATATATTAATTAAACAAATAGTGTAGCTGTAGTGACTCGGGGCAACTAAAAGAGGTTTTAAAAAAGGAGGAGTATATATATGCCTTTATACTTAATATATTAAAAAAGTATATTTTTCTATATTAACTATTTATTATCCTTCTTTTAGAGATCTCTTTTTACTTACTTATAAATATCTTCTATAGTATTAAGCTACAGTTCTCTTGTCTATACTAGTAATTTATATTTTTTATTACTTTAAGTAAAGTTATATATACTTTTTACGTCTTAGACTATTATCTATAATACTTTTATTTATTTATTAAAAAATTAACTATTTATATATTTTACCGCCTTCCAATTATTAATATTTATATAGGGGGGTAAAAAAAAAAGCGTAATCGAAAAAGATACCTTTTTTAAAGTTATATAACTTTTTAATTAGTAAGCTAAAAAATATAAAAAAAATAATTCTTAAAGGAAAAGATTAGTATACAGTAATTACCCTATTAGGGGCTGCTTATTAAGGTATTTAGAGGTAATTAAAAATCAGTGAAGTTAAAACTATTTTAGGACCCTACTTTAGGCTATTATAACTTGTTATTTAATGTATAAAATTGGCTAATTTTCATATATATAATAATAGTGACTAGATTATATTTATATATATATTATTTATACATATTTATATATTTATTATATAATTATTAATAAAAGTCAAATTTGTAAAATGTTAATAATAAACTAGTAAATAATATATTACTAGTACTTAGTATAGTATACCTAATATTCTATAAGTATTATATAATAGCTAGAGAGAGATAAACTATAATTCTTAATAACTATTTATAGTATTTTATTTTATTCTTTTATAATCGCTCTTTTAATAGCCTTTATATTATCTAAACTTAATATTATAACTAAATTAGATACTTTATTTTTATTTAGTCTAAGGTTTAAATAATTTTGTATATTTATTATATGGGGTGAAGTAGTGTTATAGGCTAGGTAAAAAAAATTATATCCTTTTATTATTCTTAAACTAGTATAAAACGTTTTTTATTTTATAAATATAAGCGTTATCTTTTTAAAAGTTATAACGTAGATTACTATTAATACGAGGATTATAATTATAATATAATATTATAATATTAAAAAAAGATTTAAAAAATCTAGTTAGTTCCTTACCTCTATTTATCTTCGGATTAACTTAAGATATATATATATTTATATATTAACCGAATAAAAAGTGTGGCTGTAGTGGCTCGGGGCGACCTAAAAGGGGGTTCGAAAAAGAAGGAGTATGTGTATGCCTTTATACTTAATGTGTCGAAAAATAACTTAAGATATAAAAATTTTTTTATATAACTATTACTAGTAAAATAAATAGATAAGTTATATATTTTAGTAAATACTAAATTGCTTCTATCTTCTAACTAAATAGCAATCTAAATTTAGAAGACTATACTTTAACTAATTAAAAAATTAATATAATTAATATTAAAAATATATAATTATATTATAAAAGTAGATAAAATATAGTATATATTAATATATTAAAATATTAAAATAACTTACTTAGTAAATAGCTAATGGCTTATTTATATTTAACTCTATTTTTACTTCTTTTTTAATAATATTTCTTTCTAGTCTTTTTTATTTATATTACTAACTTATTATAAACTATTATAATTTTTAATATTTATATTTTAAATATTTTTAATATTTATTTTAGCGTATTTTACTTACTTATATTTATATATTAATTAAACAAATAGTGTGGCTGTGGTGGCTTAGGGCGACTAAAAGGAGTTTTAAAAAAGGAGGAGTATGTGTATGTCTTTATACTTAATGTATTAAAAAAGTTAGGCTTTTACTTACTTTTTTACGTTTTATTTATTATTTTTAGGTTTTTTTAAATTTATATTAATATTATTAATCTTCCTCTTTTCTATAACGGTTTAAGAATATATTTAAAATATTTAAACTCTTTTCTAATAGTATTATTCTATATTATTTTTCTAGAATATGAAAATAAGTTTTTAATTTTTTTTTTTTTTTTTTAATAAGCCTTTTTAATTAAGGCTACCTAACTAATTAAGGAAAGTATTTTATCTCCTAAATAAACTAGAACCGGCTTTTTAATCTTCTAACTAGATTATTATTTACTAAATAGTTATACTAAACTACTAATCTATTACCTAATTAGGACTAGTTCGCTACGCTAGGCCTATTTAGGTATAGATTTTTATCTTATCTAACTTTAGATAGTAATTTTAGCCTAAAATCTTATTTATATTTTTAGATATAACGTATTCTGTATAAAGATTTTAGCTTTCTATAGTCTTATATTAATTCCTTAGTAGTATCCTATACTTTTAAAAATTTTATACTTTACTATATAAAATAGGCGCGTTTAAAGAACGCTATAATAAGGAGAGAAATTAAACCCCTAATATATAGAAGAGACCTTAAATATTAAAGAATCTTAGTATTTCTAGGTATATGCCCACTATACTACCCCGCTAAGTTTTTATTAATAACTCTTTTTTGTTTTTAAGTTACCTTAGAAACTCTGCTCTTTTTAACTTTATTTATATTTTTATTATTATTATTTTATTTTTAATTTCTTATATAATATTTTAAATACTATAAGGAGTGCTTTTAAAGTAAAAATAATTATTAAAATACAAGTATTTACTATTTAAAGAAGATTAACTTTAGATTTAAGTTATATTAAATTTACTGCTATAGTAAAGAAATAGGAGTCTAGGATTTTAAAATTAAAAAGATATTACTATATACTATAATATTTATAATATATTACGTAATTAGTAATTATATAAGTAGGGACTAAAATTTTACTATTTATATAAATTTATTATTATATAATAAATTTTTATTAAAATTTAGGTCACGTAGTCTCTACCTAGCCTAAAAGAGTATAGTTAGAATTTTAGTTAAATATATTTATAAACTAAAAAGTTATAAAGCCTTAAAAAAGTAACTAAAAATATTCTTTAGTTTACGTAATTTTATTTTATTATACGTAATAAATAAGTAGTAGCTAAAATTTTTATAATATTTCTTATAACTTTCTCTTTAAAACGGTATTATTCACGTATTTTTAGGCTTAGTAATTAATTTTATATAAATTTTTAAAAACGGTAACTTTTTCGACTACGCTTTTTTTTTTTACCCCACTATATTATTATTACTAGTACTATAATTTCTAGTGCCTTATCTTTATAACTTATTTTTATTAATTAACTATTTTATAAAGTAATATATCTCGAGTAATTTAAGTATTTCTTTTTTATTATATTTATATATTAATTAAACAAAAAGTGTGGCTATAATGGCTTAGAATAACTAAAAGGGGTTTAAAAAAGGAGGAGTATATGCATGCCTTTATTCTTTTTTATTAAGTAATACTTATAAGTGGTAGATCTTTACCGTGTTTACCTATTTAGATAGCTCTTTTTTAGCCCTCTTTAGTAATTCTATACTTATAAGTATAAAACTATTTTATTTTATTATTAACTTTTATATATTACCTATAAATAGAAGTAGTAGTATATTAGTTATATTAAGTATACTTATTATTTTACGTTTTTTATTTATTTAGTTTAATTTAAATACTTAAAGTATTTAATGTACTTTAGAGTAGGGTAGTAAAATGGGTTCGGGTTAGGTTAGGGTTGGGTCGCCTAACCTAACTCTAGGTTACTAAATAAATTACGTAATATATAGTCTATAAAGCTAAGAATAGTTTTATATATTAATATAGTATCTTTTCTATAGTATATTAAAGTTTTAGATTTATAACTTTTATATTAAGTAAGTTATTTAAGTTTTAAAAAGTAGTATAGTTTTCAATAGTATAAAAACTTTTATTTTAATTAAACTAACTTACTTAATATAAAGGCTATTAATTTAAAATTATAATATATATTTATATATTAATCGAACAAATATTGCGGGTGTGGTGGCTCAGAACGACTAAAAGGAGTTTTAAAAAGGAGGAGTATATATATGCCTTTATTAAACTAAATTTATATATAAAAATATTTTTAGCTTTATAAATTATATATTACATAATTTATTTAGTAACTTATAGAGTAACCTATAACTAACCTACGCGTTAGGTTAGTTATAAATTACTCTTAAGGTTACTAAATATCTTAGGTACTATATAAGCTATAATAACAAAAATTATATATTTTAATAGCTATTTTTTACTACACTTATATACGGCTGCGTTTTATTATGTTTTATTATATATTACGTAAGTTATTTTAGTTAAAATAAAAGTGTTTATGCTTTTAAAAACTATATTACTTTTTTAAACTTAAATAACTTACTTAATATAAAAGCTATAAATCTAAAACCTTAATATACTATAGATAAAATACTATATTTATATATAAGACTATTTTTAGCTTTATAGGTTATATATTACGTAATTTATTTAGTGACCTAGACTTAGGTTAGGCGACTTAACCCTAACCTAACCCTAACCTATATAACCAGCGTACTTTAGAGTATAAACTAAAATAAGTCTAATATATATATTTTACTAAAAATTTATTTTTTAACGTACTAAGAGTATATATTTTAGTTATAGAGTAATAGTATACTATTATTAATAAATAGTACTTTAGATACTATAATATATTAATATTTCTTTCTTTATAAATACCTACTTAGTATTAATTTATAATAGTAGATTATTACGTACACGGTTTAGCACTTAACCGAGTTCCCTTACTGCGTTTGTACTCCTGGATCGAGGTCTAGGCGTACTTTTACTTTTCGATAATAGTAGATATACTAGTATAAGTTATTATATAAAGTAATAAACTATACTAAACTATAATATTATTAAATACTATTAAGTAGTTAATACGTACGTATTTTAGTAAATATTACTTTATAGTAGTGTAGCCTATAAAAAAAATAGTAGAGGTAATAGTAGCCCTATATTTTTTTTTTAAAAAAAAAAAATAAGTCTTTAATTAAGACTACCTAACTATTTAAGAAAAGTACTTTATCTTTTAAGCGAACTAACAACCAGCTCTTTAATTCCTAAATATATATATATAGATTATATTACTAAATAGTTATATTAAATTACTAGTCTATTACCTAATTAGGCCTAGTTTGCTACGCTAAGCCTATTTAGGAATAAATTTTTATCTTATCTAACTTTAGATTATAATTTAGCCTAAAATATTTTTAAATATAACGTATTCTGCGCTAGGGATTTCGGCTTTTTATAGTTTTATATTAATTTTTTAGTAGTATCCTATACTTTTAAAAATTTTACTTTTTATTAGCAAAATAGGCGTATTTAAAGAATATTATAGTAAAGAGAGATATTAAACCCCTAATATAAGGAATAATAATAAAAACTTAAAGAATTTTATAAACCTAAAATATTTTTAGATACTTATCTACTGTGCCACCCTACCAGCCCTATACTAGTATATTAAACTTTAGTATACTAAGCTATATATTAAGCTATATACTATAGCTATAAGTTTACTAACTAAAATAAAAATATTTTTTATAATTTTTAAATACGTTAATTTTTTTAACTATATCTAAAAAAATAATATTTTTTAGCTTATACCTTTTTTAGACTAGTGTCTTAACGCTATACTCTATCTTTTTTATATAATTATATTTTTTAATTAGACTTAGCGAAGTATCTTTGTTAGCCGGTTATTAAGTAATATAGTATATGTAGTATTTTTTTTATCTAATTAGGTAGTTACTAATAGTAACTTTATTATAAAAAAAATAAAGTAATACAACGGCTCCGCATTAAAAAGCGCTATTCCCGCTACGTCAAGGCCTGTTCAACGGGTGCCTACCGCGTCCAGTGACGTGTGCTCCTGCTAGGAACATACAGGAGCGAGAACACTCAGGTGGGTATACGAGACTGAAAATGTTTCAAGGCTCGGGCCTTGAACGGACGCCAGTTTCCTATGAACCCCGCATGTTGCCTTCTTGGGCCGTCTAGTATTGCAGTCTATTTGGTCAATACGGATGACCAGTCGTGGCTTCTCGCCCATTCCTCCCACGTTGTCATTGGGCACTCAACACCCGCCTGTTCCTATCAGTATATTCATTCACCTCTAAAAGTCCCGTCCTGTTTCTTACTCACCTTACGGATATCGTCTGCCGTCAACAAATCCATGCCACCATCATATCCCGGGTCCGAAGAATAGCTAAACATATACGCGACCTCAATACCAAGATTATGATCATCTGTAGCCTCAATCATCTCCTCCGGGCTGATTTGCTTATACCTAGCTTTTACGCCATTTGCTTTGGCCCAGGTCTCCAGAAATGCTGGCCACGTACATATCGTTCCAGCGGCCATGTACGCTTTGCCTGGAGGCATTTGCGAGACAGCATAGGTGAAGCTGCCCATGTCCCCGATTGGGTCGAGGTGGGGCACAGGCTTATCCGGCGAAGTGGTGAATGCCATCGTAAATGAGCCGTCTTCCTCCTGCATCCTTGTCAGAACAAATCTGAGGAATATCTTCATGTTCGAGCGATGACTCGCCTTCTTGAAGTAAGAGTTCGGCAAGATATTATAGCTCGTGTAGAAGTATCCCGTATGAATGCACGACATCTTCTCTGCCAACTTGGGATGCTTCTTGTTCACGTATCCAGGGAATATGTCGGCCTTTGCATCAAAGTGATACAGTTCCTCGAACTTCCCGCCACTGCACTTATCCGCGTGGCTCAGCGTAGACACCAAAAATCCGTTCTCGTCAAGCGTGTCCACCGTTGTAGCTGCCGCATCCGCGATGTTTTTCCCCTGTAAGAATTCTACATCATAAGCATACTCGCGGCAAGAGATACCTATCTCCTCAGCCTCCTTGCGGCAATCGTGCCGGAAGAAAGGCTCCCAGTAGTTCGTTACACTGAAGATGACATTCGCGCCGCGAAAAACTTTCTTCAAGGAGTCAGGATCGTCGAGGTCTGCTTGCACCATCTCTACACCTGCTGAGGCCATTGCTGTGGCTGCGGGAGAAGACACATTGCGAGTGAGGCCGCGGACGCGATACCCCGCTTTCAGGAATCGTCGAGCAACGGAGCCACCTTGATTACCTGTAGCGCCAATGACGACGATGAGTTTCTGAGGCATTACAAAAGTGATTGCGAGCGTTGAAATGCGTGATTATGAAGCTGAGTATGAGGCTGCAAAGCGGATGGGATGCTCATGCGCTTTTTTTCTGGTGCTAGTCTGGACTAAGACCTAGCGCGTTCGCGTTCTAGCGGCAGGATCTCTTTTACCATCGTTACCAACCTAAACAGGTTATATAATAACTAATTGGTATATTAATATATAGAGGAGTAATAAGAAAATAGTTTTTTATAATTTACTATTTTTAAATTTATATAACTTTTTTATTAGTAAACTATAAACTATAATTATTAAATTCTTTTATATATATATACTAAAAATATAAATATAAACTAATTAGTATTAATTTAATAAGTTAATATATAATATTAATTAAACTATTAATATTAATTAAACTATTAATATTAATTAAACTATTAATATTAATTAAACTATTAATATTAATTAAATTTACTATAGACTATTTTATTTATATTTTAAAATATATAATATAAATAAACTTATATTTTTATAATTATTATTTTTTATAATTTTTTTTATTTTTTAAAAACTATTAAATATTATTTTATTAAATATAAAAAAATTTCTAAAATTATATTATAGAGTATTTAATTAATATATATAAAAGGTTTTATAAAGTCCTAGAATAATATATAATAAAAACTTAATAAAAACTAAATAAGTTATTTTTTTATATTTATTTATAGAAGTTATATTAATTTTATATATATAGTATTTTTACTTAATATAAAAGTAATAAAAAAAGTAAAAGTCTTATTACTATAATTTATTAAATATATATTTTTTTAAATATTATAACTTTAATAATTTATATTAAAAACTTATTAAACTATAATAGTAATAATAGTAATAATAGTAATATAATATTTATAAAATAAAAATAATTTATTATAAATAAAATTATAAAAAATATAAAATATTTAATATTAAAAATATTATATATTTTTTTTTTAGTTTTATAAAAACTATATATAAAATTTAGCTAATAACTACTATTATAATCTATTAGTTACTCTTTTAACGTTATTTTTATTAGTTTTTACTCTACTTATATATAGGTAGTATAGCGTTTAATAATAGTTAATAATTTTTTATTTATAATTATAAATTTTTTTTTACCTATAATAATATAACGCGATACTAAATATACCTATTTACTTATTTAGTCTACGCACTAAAGAAAAAATATATATTATATATAAACTTTTCTAAAACTTTTTAATTTTAATTATTTACTATCTATTTATTATAAATATAAAGGCGCCCCTTACTTAAGTATAAGTGCTAAGATAGGTACGCCCGCGCTAGCGAAGCTAGTGTCTTAATATATACTTTTATTTTACTTTAGGGCACCTAGCGAGCTTTCTATATATAGATTTTTATTAAATATTAATATTTAATACCTATTTTTTAAGTTTTTATAATATAATCTACGTGTCTCTCTACGCCTATAGATACAGTGCTTATAAAATAATATTTTATAATAAATCGCGTAAGCGCTAGATTTTAAAAAATTTATATTTTACTAATTATATAGCTATAGTAAACTAATTCTTTATACTATATAAAACGCCTATTAGTGCGGATAAGATAGTAAAACTTTATATAAAAACTCTATTTAGATAGGCTAGTAATAATACTACTATTTAGAAGTCGGCTAATAATAGCGCTGCCTATAAATTAATTAGTAATAGCACTGTTTAGAGACTAACTAGTAATAATGCTACTAAGAAGTATAATATCTAAAAGTTAATTTAGTATATACTAGCTAATAATATATTACGTAATTAGTTAAATAAGTTATTTTTACTATTGCCGCCGCGATCGCCTAAGATAGTAAAAAAGGTTACCTTTAAACTTAAGATTAGTAAGTCTTATAAAAATATAATTATTAAATTATTAAATACTTTTCGTAAGCTTAGTAAATAGTTTATAAATAGCCCTTTTACTAAAAAGATTAAAAAGAATTTAATAATAAACACTGGCGAAGGACTTTTAAAGAATAGTTATTATAAAAATAGTTTTAGTATCTTCTACTCTATTTTACTAAATATTAGTAATAATAATAATAAAAATTTTAATATAATAACTGTTACCGGTCGACCTATAACAGACTAGTAATTATAATATAGCTTTATAATTAACTATAGGGTATTTATTAAGTAAGCTAAAACTATAAAAGCTAATATCTTATTATTTATTAGGACGGCTATTATAACTAATAAAAAGTACCTTAAGGAGAAATTTAAGTATAAATATTTTATTTTAGCACGTACCCTATCTAATAGATAATTTATAAATAAGTATATTATAGCTACTATTTTTTTTACTAATAACTTTTAAGTAAGTATTATAGAGTACCTAAAAGATTAGTTTACTATTATTTTAAAATACTTTTATTACTAAAATATATTACGCAGTAATCTAGATACAGTTAAATAAATAATTAAACTTATAAAATAGTTAAAAGTAAAAGTATAGAAACTATAATATACTATTAAAATAAATATAGCGTAACTAGAGCTATAAATTTAATAATAGAAATAGGACCTTAATAGCGTATTTTAGTTAGTTATTTATATTTATTAAGAGCGTAACGGCGTAAAAGATAACGCGTGTATCCTATAAAAGAAATTAGATACTAAATAGTAGCGTTAACTAACTGCTAATAAGACTTTTAGTAAGGTAATCTAATATAGTAATAAATATAAATAATACTTTATTATAGTAATTTAAGAAGCGCGTAAACTATAAAATAAAATAAAATATTTAAAAACGTTAGTAAAAGCTTCCTGTAGCGTTATAGCTAATAATAAATTTTTTAAAAAAAATAAAAAGTATAAAAAGAATAGTAAAAATAAAAAGTAAAAAATAGTACTATATAAGTTACTATAAAATCTTACGTCCTTAGACTTATTTAATAATAATAGTAGTAATAGCTCTAGCAGCTCTAACGGTTTTTCTTATTATAATAATATAGAGTTAACGTTGTTTAATAAAATTTACTCTATATTTTATAAGGATTAATAGTAACGTAGTGGCACGCTAGTATTAATAGTTAATATTATAGCCTTTAAAAAGAAGCGCCGTTTAAATAATAGATAAAAGGATATTAATAAGTTTAGCAGTACTGCTAATAAGAACTTAAATATATAAATTAAAAATATAAAAATAAAATTCTAGTAATCGTATAAGCTCTTTTTTAATAAGTAGTCTAAAATTAAATACCTTTATTAAGTATATAAGGATTACGCGCTTATTTATATTTATAATTATACTATTATAATATTAAATAATCTATATTAAAGTATATAAGAACTGTATAACGACCTATAAAAGGTATTTAGTTTAATTAATTAGTAACTTACTACGTTTATAGAATTTAATTTTAGTAAGTTATAGTAATATAATAATAAGTCCTTTAGTAAATAGTTAGCGCGTTTTAAAAATAAAGTAATATAAGTATATTTAGAACCTGCTTTAATAAAGTTTAAAACTATAATTAATTTTAATTTATATTTAAAAGCCGCTGTAACGAACGTAGCCTTAGAAAATAAAATTTAAATATAATTTAATTAATAACTATTTTAATATAAGACTTTTAAGGACGTTACTTACAGGGAGCCTAAGAAGAAAAATAATAAAAATAATAAAAATAATAAAAAGTTTTTATAAGCCGGCGTTTTTGTAGAAAAGAGACTTAATTTTACTAATAAACGCGATTCCTTTAGTAATTTAAATTACTATCTATTAAAAGAGTTCTGCGCTATTTAAACTAAAAGAGTATATATATATTATTTAAAGTCTAGCTATACGCCTAACTAAAATTAGTCTAAATTTTATAAGAAAGGCTTAATAATCTTAGTACCTACTAAATAGTTTTAGGCAATAAATACTTAAAATATTAATACTAATAATACTTATAATAGTAACTATAATATTAAGTATTAAAAAAAAGTGTAGTCTTTAAGAATAGTTACCCTTAAAGACTCTCGCCTACGTATAAAAAGAAGATTTTTAATACCCTTTAGTATTATCTTATAGTAGAGCGACGTATACTAGTAAGCTAATTAAGTCTATAATTATTTTTTATTTTATTAAGTAATAGTTACTATATAGCTTATAATATATAAAAATAATTTACTACTACTACAGTATATAGCGCGATAAACTATTTATTTAATTATAATAAAAATCTACTAGATAAGCTACTCTATAGCGCTTAGATAAAACTAAAGGTATAAGTTAATATACTTAATAGGACGTTAGTTACTATGCGTATTCTTTTAGATAGTAGCTATACTAAATAGATTATTAATATTAATTTTATATATACCTATAAGCTCTAGATAATTGCAGCGTAAAGTTTTATTATTTTAAAACTTACTAATAGTAATATTATAGGTAAAATAATATATATAACTAAGATGCGTATAGTAATTAGAGGATATATTAGTAAAAACTAGTACTAGATTATAGATATTATTAGTTATAATATAATAGTTGGGTAACTATAGCTTAAGACTTATAACCCTTTATATAAGTAAAATAAAAAAATAATAGTATTTAAGTTAGATTATTACTATAGTAACTATCTATACTAGTTTTTATTTATTAAAATAACGTATAACTAGTACGGTAGTAGCTATACTAAAATAATTAAATTAAAAAATAAGAATAGCGTTAATATAGTAATTATTTTAGCTAAAGCTATAATAAAAATAGTTTATTATAATCTAGACTTTATTATCTAAATAATACTAGAGGACTAGGTACGTTTTAAAATAAATAATAACGCGGATAACGTATAATATATTTATATAACTTTTATAAAAACTAAATAGATTACTACTATAGTTATATAAGCTAACTTTAATAAATTTTATTTAAAACTTAATTAACTACACCCTATAATTAATAAAATTAAATAAAAATTATTAAAATAATTTTATTATATTACTAATTTTTAGAATTTTAAAGAGGCAGTTAAACTACCACTTTAATAACTAGGTATTAATTATAAAATATACTTAAAGGAGGGTAGTTAGCTAATAGTATAGCACTACTTTAGTATATTATATAAAGAAGCTAAGGCTATTAAGGCCTATATTTAAACTAAAATAGTAAAGAGTTATATACGTAAAAGTAACTTACTGTTTACTATTTTATTACTAGTTATTAAAAAGCCTAAAGGCGGTATTTATATATATATTAACTATTACCGCCTTAATAAAATTATAATTAAAGATTATAACACCTTACTAAAGTTAAAAAAGATACTTACTTATATAAATAAGGCGTATATTTTTTTTAAATTTAATATTATTGCAGCCTTTAATAAGATTAGAATTAAAAAGGGTAATAAGTATAAAACTACTTTTTTTACGCGGTTTAGTCTATTTAAATATATAATTATACCTTTTAAATTATATAACGCTCCTAGCACTTTCTAACGTTATATTAATTAGCTATTATATAATTATCTAAACAACTTTTACTCTATGTATTTAGATAATATTATCGTCTTTAGTAAGAATAACTAAAACTATAAGTAATATTATTTTAAAGTACTATATAAGCTTTATAAAGTAGGACTATATTTTAATATTAATAAATATAAGTTTTTAGTTTAACGCGTTAGTTATTTTAGTATAATACTATTTATAAATAAACTAAAAATAGACCTAGCTAAGGTTAAAGCCGTTATAAAATAAAAGTAACTTAAAATAATTAAAAATATTTAAGCGTTTATTAGGTTTGTAAACTTTTATCGGTAATTTATATACTATTTCTCTTAAATTATAAGACCACTAATTAAACTAACGCGTAACGGCGCTATAGAAAGGGTTATACTAATACTAACTATTAAAAAAACTTTTAAATAGCTTAAATACGCCTTCGTTAACGCCCTAATATTTACTTATTTTAACTCTAACGTACGTACGATTATAAAGACTAATACGTTTAATTAGGTTATTACTAGTATACTCTCTTAATATAAAAATAGCGTCTTATAGCCCGTAGTCTTTTTTTTAATAAAAATAAAATCTATAGAGCTTAACTACCCTATTTATAATAAAGAGCTTATAGTAATTATCTACGCTTTTAAAGAGTAGTAACTTAAACTTACTAGTACGCTTAACCCTATAAAAATATTTTCTAATTATAAGGCTTTAAAATATTTTATAATAACTAAATAATTAAATTACCGGTAAGCCTAATAGACTAAATTCTTATTAGAATTTAATTTTATAATTAAATATAGGCCCAGTAAGAAAGGTATAAAATCTAATATATTAATATAATAAACTAAAAACGTTTATGTAAATATATATAATAATTAAATATAGTACTAATAGTAGGTGCTATTACCTTTTAAATAATTTAAACTATCTATATATACTATTTATAATAGCGGCTCCTAATACGCTATATACTTAGCTAAAATTTTAATAAATATAATAGAGTTAGACGCTGTAAGCTTATTTTAATAAATTTATAAAATTAGTAAAGAGCTATTTATTTCTAATAGTTAGGATAAGAATACTATTTTAAAACTTTATAATAGTTATAAGGATACTAATAACGCAGACCTATTAGGGCTATTTAAAATAGTTAGTCTTTATAATAATATTATTAAAGCTATAATTAATATTATAAAGAATAGTATACGCCGTATACTCTACCGGCTCTATTATAATTTTAGTATTTATATTAAACTATAAGACTATTATCTAAATAATAACTTATTATATATTAATAGTAAGGTCTTTGTACTCTATAATAATAAACTTTAAATATATTTTATATAACTATATTACGACAATTACGCTGCTAAATATAATAGTAAGTATAAAATATATATATAATTATTATAATACTATTATTAGTTATACTATATAAATAGCGTCGCGTAATATATATATAACTACTTTACCTATACTAGAGTAAAATTAAAATGCGAAGATAAGTATAGCTTATTATATTTTTTACTTATACTAAATATATATTAGATAAGCGTATTTATTAATTTTATTATACTATTATCTAGAAGTTACTATAATAGTTATAATTATAGATATATTATAGTTCTACTTAACTAATTATTTAAAAAAAAATTTATACCTTTAATGTTCCTTAACGCTAAAGCTTATATTTAGGTATTTATTAAGTATATTTAGCGTAAGAAGGGGTACCTATTAGAGTTTATAACTAATTATAGTATATAATTTACGTTCTAGTTTTAGAAATAATTATATAAAAAAGTTAGTATAATACTAAAATTATTTATAGCCTTTTACTTAAAAATAGACGGATAAATAGAAATTACTAATTAAATATTAAAAGCTTACTTACGTTACTTTATTAATTATAAGTAAAATAACTAAATAAAGTTATTACCTATTATAGAGTTTAAAATAAATAGTAATATTATATTAATAGATATAATACTATTTAAAGCTATAAAAAAATATTTACTATATATAGGTACTAAACCTCTTAGTATACTACTAAAAGGATAAAAGGTAACTCGCGACGCGTAAGCTGTATATAGATTTTTTATATATATAAACTATATAAGATAATAACTATACTTAGCACTAATATAGGTATAGGTAAAGATAAAGAAATACGCTAATAACTAATAATTATTAGCCCTAAAAATCTATATAAATAACTAAATTATATTTAATATACGTAATGTCCGTACGCGTTGCTCTAAAAAATTAAAAAATAAGAACCTTAAACTATTTAAAATTATAAATATTTATAATAGGTAACCGGATAACTACTATAGTATAAGTTAAACTTTTAAACTTAACTTTACTAATTATATTATACTGAAGGATATTTATTTATAGTTTTATTTATAGTTATTTTACTTATAGAATATAATACTATTACTAGAGTAGTAGTAAGAACTATAAGGGTTAGTAGTAATAAAAGAAGGTTTACTAGTTTATAATATTAAAGTAATACTAGATTATAAAATTAATAAATATATAATTAATCTATATACTAGCCGTAAAGGCCTATTAAAGTTTTTAGTTAAGTAAAAAGACTATAATAATCCTAATTAGTAACTTTATTTTAATATTATAGGCTGTTAAGAATACCTTATAAAGTACTACTAATATTACTTATAAATACCCTAACAATCGAGTATATCCTTTCTAAAGACTTATAATATATAAATAGTTATTACCTAGCTTATAATAAATAAAAAATTAATTAATTAATAGATAATTAATAAATAATAAGATATAGTTAGTATATAAGTAGTATAATAAAACTATAAGGACGATACAGCTTAGTATAAAAGGCTTTTTTAGAGATATAAATAGTAAATAAAAGGAACTAAACTTACCTATTATACTTTATAATTCTAATAGTTAGGTTATAGATAAAAGTAGTTTTATAGTTTACTATTTAAGTAGTTACGTGTTTTACTACTTTAATAAAAATATTTTACTCTTATAAGCGTTTAACTCCGCCCTATTATATAAAAGTTAAAAATATATAAAGCTTTAGAAACGAAGCTTCTTAAAGGGGGAAATAGTATTATAGATATAAAAGCGCCCTTTACTTAGGTATAAATACTAAAACGGGTACGCCTACGCTAGCGAAGCTAGTATTTTAATATATACTTTTACTTTACTCTAGGGCACCTAGCGAGCTTCTTATACGTAGATTTTTATTAAATATTAATATTTAATATTTATTTTTTAAGCCTCCGTGACACTATTGTAATAATAATACTTATATACCCTCTTTAATTATAGGTTAATTACGTAACTAGGTTACCTAATTACTTGTCTATTATATATATATTTAATTTTAATCGTCTTATCTTATAGATAGTATAAATTTATTTTTTATTTTAAAAATAAGTATTATTTAATTTACTATAGTTATAAGTCTAGTGTTTTAAAACTATAGAATAATTCTTTTTATATAACTTAATACTAATAGGTATTTATTTTTATATATTTTAATTATTTCTTACTATTATACTGCTGTATTTAATTATTAAACTAAGCCTATTTTCTCTTTTTTTAATTACCTACTAATTAGTTTATTATAATAACTAATTTAATTCTAATAAGGCCCTATTAGTTAATAAGCCGCTTAAGCTAGCTTAATTAATATATATAATTCTAATTCTTTACTATATAGAAAGGGATCTAGAAAGAAGTTAACTCTAATAAAAAAATATTACTTTTATAGAAGATTATTAACCGTAATACTTTTTATTTCTAGTTTAATTAGCCCTTTTAAATACTAATAATCCTATAATTAGGAAATAATATAAAAAGGATCTTAAGAAATATAAAGTATAAGTAAAGTAGTACTCTATATAAATAGTAAAATATAGAGCACTATTTACTAATTAGTTTATAAATAATAATTTTCTTAAAAATTTTAAGAACTAGATAAATAAAACTATATACCCTAATATCTTAAAACTAATAATAATTAAAATTTTTAATTACTAAAAGCTAACGCTTTAAGAAATAATATATATACTTAGAGCTAATTTTATACTAACTAATACTAATATATAAAACTTAGTATAAGTATAGTACTATACTTATTTAAAAAAAACTAAATATAAAAAATAAAATTTTAAGTAATAATATAATAAATAAAAGCTTCTTTATAGAAAGGTATATATATATAAAATAGCTAACGTAAAAAAAAAAATTAACTATTTATAATTTTCTAATTATACTAAAATAAAGAATTACTCTTAACTAAACGTAATTAATAAAATATAATATTACGCGTAATTTAACACTTAAATAATTTTTTTTAATCTTAAATAAAATTAGAAATATTTTTTTATAATACTTTAATAGTAGTCTTTACGTACTAATTATAAAAAAAAATTAGTAGTATTTATAATATTTAGTAGACGCAGCTCTAATACTAACTTAAATACTAGTAAAAATTAAAATAAGTATTAAACTAAGCGTAAGTCTATCTATTTATACTTAAAATCTATTTATTACTACTAAAAGCTAATTTATTACTGTAGAGTTAAGACTGTAGTTATAAAAAAATATTTAAAAAAATTATTACTAATTATACTTTCTATTACCGATAAAAAGAAGATTCTTAATTACTTATAGTAGACTAAATATACTAATTTAAAAATAAAAATAAAAAAAGAAAATTTTAAAATTAATAAATAAATACTAATACTAAAATAGTATACTGTAAAAAAGATTATAATTACTATTCTTTTTAGTCGCCCTAAGCTACTATAGCTACACTATTTATTCGATTAGTATATAAATATATATATATATATATATATATATAATTACTATTATAAATTCTTTAATACTTATATTAAATAAAAAAAGTATAAAAGTTTATAGTACTATAATATTTAGCGCGTACTCTTTCTTAAAGAGTACTATTTTAGATAGTAGTACTACTATATATTTTATTAATAATACTATAATACTTATTCCCGAAACGTTTAAAAAAGTAATTAAAAGTAAAAGTATTAAAACTAAAATATAGATATTAGTAATTATTAAAATAGGTAACTAAATTTTAAAGTAAGTCTTATATAATATAAATAGCCCTTATATAAAAGATTTAATATTTAAAAATATTATAATAGTAAAAGGCTTTTATATTAATATTATTTTTAAAACTTATTTAGGGAAGATTAGTATCTAGTATTTAGATTTTAATTATACTTTACGTATAAATACGCTAAAGTAGAATATTATTTTAATAGAGCTATAATAGAAATATAACTTTACTTTTATTAAATATAAACTAATTACCTTTTACTCTATAATTAATAGTATAATAGATAATTATAAGATTTAAAAATTATAGATTAATTATCTCTGTATTAACAGCAAGCAGACTTAGTATTAGTAATTAAAATATTTAAAAAAAAGTAGTATTATAAGTATTAGTATAGTATACTTAAAATATTAAAATTAATAATATAGCTTATTTAAAGTACGTATACTACTCTATAACTTATATAATATAAGTAATTTTTAAAAAACTAAGAGGATAATTACTGTAACCCTTCTTTTAAATATTATAAAACCTTTTTAATATACTAATAGGCAGATTAGGCGAGTAATAAAGTATAATTTTAAAAGATAACTTTAGTAGAAAGATTTAAAATTATAACCTCTACTTAAAGGGCTTAGAATTAATTATAGAAGTCTTTAAGAACTTTACTAAGCTACTTCTTATATAATATAATTTTAAAATTTATATACTTATTTAAGATAATAACACTGCTATAGTACTATAGTATAATTACTTATAATTTAAAAAATAAGTAGCTAATTAAAAAATTAAACTTATTACGACTCTACTATATATTTATAAGCTAAATAGTAGCGCTAAGAGGGCAGGCTAAAAAATAATTCTAAAAGTAATTAAAATATAATTAAGCGCTAATCTACTTGCTAAGCTTTAGCCTAAAATAATAAATACTATAATATAGTTATATAAAATAAGTTTATTATTATCTTATAAGATACGATTACTAAATAAAGTATTTAATAATTAGTTTAAGTAGTACTTTAGATAGTAGAACCCTATAATTATAAAAAAGGTAATAGCGGATTTACGCCCTAATTAAAATAGAATTTATATATACAGTTACTATACTTATCCTTTAAATAAAAAGCGCTTAGTAGACTATAATAAGCGTAAATTTAAAATAAACCTATAAAGTTATATTAAGTATCGAGTAAGCTATTATACTTCTAATATTTATAAAATATAGATTTTAGTGCTTAATTAGGTAATTATAACTTAAAATATTATTTTTAATAAGGAGCTCTTTTATAAAAGGCTATCTAATTATAGAATACTTAAGAAAAAAGTAGTCTTAGTTATTAAAATACTCTATCATGTGAAGAGAGGTAAAGTGTAGCGTCGAGACACTAGTCCAAAACTAAAATACTCTATAAAAATAAGTTTATAGACTTAGGCGTAATATTTAATAATATACGCTTATTAAGCTAGTTAAGTAAGTAAATAAAGAATAATAAATATTTAAATTCTAATTATAAACTTAGGAGTACTAATTATAGTTAACGTAATAAAGTAATAAATTATATTTTTTTTAGTACTACTAAGAATTTAATAGCTATATAAAATAATTACTTAACTAGTAATTATTTAAAAATCTATATAATATTAAATAAATAATTAGGACTTATAACTTTAAAAATAATACTAGCGCTAAATACCGCTTAGAGTAATCTTATAAAAAATTAAAAAATATCTAATAGTTACTAAAAGATATATAAAACTAGAGAAACTAGTTTATTAAATTTAAAAATAATTTTTAAAATTTAGAGTATAATCGCTCTATAGCTATTTTTTAAATTATAAATAATACTTTTACTATTATAAATAAAATAAAAATACTACTAGCTTAATATTACTAAAAACGTAATTAGGGTTAGGTAATATAATTAAGCAGGAGGCTATAGTAGTAAAAACCTAAAATTAAATATATAAATTTATCTCTCTATAAAAGGAGACCTAAAAATAATAATTTAGGTAATAGCCACCACCAGCCACATGTGGCTAGTGGCTAGTGGCTTAATTAGTCTTAGCGCGGCGCCTTTATTATTTCCCCTTTTATACGCCTTTTCGTACCCGTGTATATAGTAAAAGTATATATATTCTTATACTATTACTTTACTTTTAGGCTAGCCTATGTCCTTTTTAATTTACTTTTAATAATTGTCTAGGTAATTAGCTAGGGGGTAAAATAAATTTTATAAGTACTTATATAGTAATCGCGAATCTATAAAATAATAATTTTTAAATTAATTTTATATATATACTTTTTTTTAGCGTTATAGAGGTATATACTAAGCTATAAATATATATTATTTTTAATACTATAGTAATAGTTGCGATACTTAAAAAAATATTTAAAATATTATTTTTTAATTATTTTACCCGCCGTAATTTATATTATATATATAAAAATAATCTTCCTCCGCTATTTATAACGTAAAAATAGCTTATTTTATATCCTTTTAGTAATAGATTTAAATAAGCCTTATATATTAAAATTAATACGCTTCTAAAGAAAGAAATCTAAAAAGAAATTACTAAAGTAAAAATAAATAGCTAACTTTTACTATTAAAATAAGTTTAAATTTATAAATTTAATTAAAACGGGTACTTTATTAAGTATAAAATATATATTATTATAAAAGGCGATTTCTAAAAAATTAATTTTATATAATTAATATATACTATTATACTTACAGCGAGATTATTCTATACTATAATAATATTTATAGTAAAATTTAACCTAAAGATTGTATAATATAATATTATTAAAATATTTCTTAATACTCTAATATTAATAGAAAATCTAATAATATATAAATTACTTAATAGATTTAAAAAGTAAGATATATACGTTAGACTTAATTAAGTATTATATAGCTTACGCGACTCGTTTTACTTTTAGTATAAAAAATTTTTAAACTTACTACGTACTATTAGGCTTATAGTATTAAAAAAAGAGTTTTATCTCTTTTTTAATTATAAGAAAACGGTTTTTATTTTATTTTATATAGATAATATTCTACTACTATATTATAAAAATTATAAAATAATAATAAAGAAGCTTTAGAATCAGATTACTTTAAAATATAAAATTAAAATAAAGGGGCCTATTTAATAGTTTCTTAAAGTTAGGGTAATTTATAACTATAAAAATAAAATAATTATACTTATCTATAATATATATATTAATAAGATTATAAAGAAATTTAGCCTTAATAATAGTAATAGCTTTTCTAATATACCTCTTCTCTTAAAAGAGCTTATTAAGTTTACTAGAAAAGCTTCTAAGCAGGATATTAAGTAATATTAAAAATATATAGGATTAGTTTTATATATAGTAATTATATTTTACCTAAATATTATATTTACGATTTTAAAGCTATTAAAGTTTTTAATAAATCTAAATCTATAATATTTTATTACTATTAATAGGGTAATTATTTACCTATATTATACCCGCTAGTAGGCGATTTAATATAAATAATATAATAAATATAATCTTATAATTTATAAAGACATATTATTTACTAATAATCCTAAAATAAGAAAATTATTCTACGGCTATATTATAATAATATTTAGAAGTATAATATTTTAAAAAATAGCTAAATAAACTACAATTACTACTTTAATAATAGAAGCTAAGCTGATTATTTTAAAATATATAAGTAAAAAAATAATAGCTTTAAAGTGCTTCTTTTATAAAATTATACTTAATTTAAAATCTATTTAGAAAATCTACTGTAATAATTAATTAATAATTAGGCTTATAGTTAAAGCTAATAAAAGAATTATAACTTAATTATGCTATATTAATATTTAGAATATATAACTGCGTTAAAAATATATAAAAGATTTATTTAAGGTAATCTATTTATAAACTAAAAATATACCTACTAATAAATTAATAAAGGCGTTTATATAATAATAATTTATACACTTTAAAGAGCTGCTTAATTTATAAGATATATAGTTACTAATTATTAAGTAAGTAGAAAGTAAAGAGAAGAGAGCCTATTAGATTTTATCTATCCTAAACAAAAGAAATCTAAATGAAAAAAATCTAAAATAAAAAAATTAATTATAAGAAGAGTAGATAATTACGTATCAGTACAATCTATAAACTAAAATTTAAAAAATAATTACTTATTTTAGGGTTTATAGTATTATACTTAATTATAAGCTCGATAAAGGTTATATAAATAGTATAGATACTAATAAGACTATAATAATTAGTAATATATAATAGAAATATAATTAATAAAATATATAGTAGATTATATATTTATATATTAATTAAATAAAAAGTGTGGCTGTGGTGGCTCAGGGCGACCTAAAAAGGGATTTAAAAAAGGAGGAGTATATGCATGCCTTTATAAATAGTAAATTATATATATAAATTACGCAATAATAGTAGCGCGTATTTATAAAATTAAAATTTTTAAAATAGGCTTTTATTAAATTACTAGATAAAGCACTGCGTATATAGGCCTTATAGCTTAAAATAAGCTACTTACTAGACTTAAAAGGTAGCTTTTTTTTACTTTTAGTAATTATCTAACTACTACTACTTTACTCTTTTTTATTATAGTCTAAGGCTAAAGGATTATTATTATCGTTGTCTAATCTAAAAGAATTAAAAAAAAGTAGTCTTTATAGGTTAACTATTATAATTATTATAATTATTATAACTATTATAACTGCAGCCGCTACGTTACTATTTATTATAAATAAAAAAGTAAGTACTAAAATATCTAAAAGTATTTTATAATTAGTTAGTAATACTTAAATAGGTAAAATAAAATAATAATAGTAGTATTACCTACTATAGTAGAGATTATTATAAACTAAAAAAAAAAAAAAAAGAATAATTTAAGTAGCTATTATACCTAACTAGCGCAGTAAAGCTACTCTTACTTATATAACTTATTATCTATCTACTACGCTTATAATTTTACCTACTTACTAAATATAGAAGATATAATTAGTTAAAATAAAAAATAATAGCTAATTATAAGATAATATAAAAAAAAAGTTTTATTTAGGGTAAACTAATAAAAAAAGCTACTATAGGTAATTAGCTAAGTAGATTACTTTAAGCTGTAAACTTATTATAAGAATAGACAGTATCTAAATCTATATAAAAAAAATTAAATAAAAAGAATTAAGCACGCTGTAATTTTTATAGCGGGATATTATAAGACTAAAATTTACTTTAGATAATTTTAAGACAGGCTTACTACTTAAACGCAGCTTACTTAAGGGGTGTATTATAATAATAAGACTTATATACTCTCTTTAATTATAGGTTAATTACGTAACTAGGTTACCTAATTACTCGCCTATTATATATATATTTAATTTTAATCGTCTTATCTTATAGATAGTATAAATTTACTTTTTACTCTAAAAATAAGTATTATTTAGTTTACTACACTATCTCTATAAAGGGTTTACCATTTCTATTTATTATTCTATAGGCTTTAGATTTAAAATATTTCTATTTTTACTACTGTTTTTACCTTTATTATATCTTTTACGCTAAAGAGTACCTATTATATTTATAAAATATTTATTTTACCTATTAACTCTGCTATAAACTATATATTATATTTTTTTTACCTCTTCTACTTTTAGTATTATTAAATTTTTATATATACTTATTAATACTACTACTACTACTACTACTACTTCTATTACTACTAACCTAATATTTATAAATTTAACCGCTTTCTTTATTTATAATTTATTTAATTTTAACTTAGGGCAGTACCTATTATTAAAAATAACTATAATTTTATTATAATTAACTTTTTTCTTAGCGTTAGCTACTATATAAATAAGATTAGCTATTTCTAAATAAATTAAATATTTATATTAGTAAGCGTTTGCTAGAGTTATATTTTTATTACCTATAAAATAAATAGATATTATAAAACGAGTTTAATTAACTATATTAAAAATTTTAAATGGGTTAAAATTTATTAAAATTATCTCGTTATTAGCGTTAATAAAAGGAGAAGTAGTATTAAAACTTTTTTAAAAAAAAATATTTTGGTAAATATTTTTTTTTATTTAATAAATATTTAGCTATACTATTAACTCTAAGATAAAGAAGAAGTATATAGGTAGTAGCTATTATTACTACTTATATATCTCTCTTTTAAATATAGTATCTATACTAGACTTTTATACTAAACTTTATTAATTTAATATTTTTTTTAGAGGGGCGCGCTAAGTACTAAGTACACTAATACGCTAGCGCAGTCTAATATAGCACTATACCTTTTTTAACTTAACCTTACTTAACTTTTTTAATATATTAAGTATAAAAGTATATATATACTTCTCCTTTATTAAAACTTCTTTTAGTTATACTAAGCTACTACAGCCACACCATTTATTTAATTAGTATATAAATATAAAAAATATATAAAATTTAAAAATTATGTAATAAAATTAAAATAAAATATTTAGTTTTTCTTTTATTTTATTTATAACAAATTACTATCGCTTAATAATTAAACTAAGTAATTTTTAATATATAGTATAAACTTTTACTAATAGTAATAACTAATTAAATTAGATTAAAAATTATTTTGATTTATATTTTTAAATATTATAATAAGCTAGTTTACGTAATAGACTAACTCTTTAAATTAATATTTTTAAATTTAGTTTAGTCTTAACGGATCTTTTTTTAGTTAAAATAAATATAATTTTTAATTTTAATAATATATATAAAAATATAAAAATCTTTATTTTATTCTACATAAAAGCTAAAGAATTACCCTACTTAGGTAATCTAAGTATAAAACTATATTATAGTTATTAATATTAATATATAGGATTTACTATTACTTTAATAATTTTTATTTAATACAGTTTAAATTACACTCCTAAGTATAAGTATAAAAGACTTATTTATTTTTTTATATTTTATTTTTATTGCGTCTTACCCCGCCTACTAATATTATAAACTAATAATATTATTATAGACTTATTACGTAATTTAGAGTAATATTTTTTTATTTAATTTTATACTAAGTCTCTATAGTACCCGTTAAACTTTTTATTAAAATAATAATACTATAAAGGTCTACTAAAGTAAGTTATATATATACCTAATTTACCTAGTAGTCTTATAGAATAAAAGAAGCTATACCTACTATTATTAGTACCCATACCACCTATAAGTAAAAAGAGAAGAATACTTACTACTTAATTAGTAATATCTACTAGATAAGAAATAAAGCGTATACTTACTTAATCTATACACTCTAGTAGGTCCTAAAGTTATATTTAAAACTTTTTATTTATTTTAGATTTTATAAGCGTACTAATAGATTTATTTTATTTTATTAGCTTAAGTCTAAAATTATAATTATCTTAAATTTACCTTTAGTTTCTTTAATAACGTTAGATCTCCTAGCTCTGTTTTCTTAACTACCTACTTTTATAAAATTTTTATATTATTAATACAGAATTCTTATATACTAAAAAAGCCTTTAAAATAGCTAAAAATAATATATTTATAGTAAAAAGGCTATTCGTTACTAAAAGTTTATATACGTATAAATTAATATAAAACTTATTAATTAACTATACGTAGGTGGATAGTTTTAGTTAATTTTAAACTTTATACTAGCTTAAAGTATTCCTACTACTAAAAGCAGTTAGTATAATAGGCAGTAATCTAATTAAAATTTATATAGGAATAGATATTTTAAAAATAAAAAGAATCTATTAAAATATAATATAGTAGAGTACCTTTAAGTAAAAGTTAATAATAGAATATAGAGTATAGAATAAATAGCTAGACTTATTTTAAAAGCTAAATATTCTATTATAAATACTAGGTAACCGCCTAATAACTCTATTAGTTCTAAAGTTTATACGTCTAGTAATACCTAATTACTTTATATATAATTATAAGTTGTCGCTAATTTATAAATATATTATTAAAATAAAATTATAATATTATTATAATTAGTAAAGCATTATAACCTGTACTAAAAGGATAGAGTATAACTTTTAAGTATTTAAAATTTATACTAATTATATATAATTATAAGCTATTTAGTATTTATTAAGGTTGTATTATATATTATACCGCGGCTTTATAAACCTTATAAAGTATACTAACTAATAGAGTAGCTTAAGCTTCTATTTTTTTTATAAAATTTTATATATTTAAAAATATATTTATTATATAAATTAATATTAGATATAGTTATAGCGATGCGTAAGGTCGCTATTAGTATACCTATTAACGTTAGCTAACTATATTCTATAAGCTACTAAGAATAAATACTACGTTAGTATTTACGTTAATATACTAGATCCTATTATATAAATTTAATAATAATAATATAGTATAGTAGGTGTATTATAGTAATATAGTACTATAGCACTATTTAGCCTAAAAAAAAAAAAAGTAAAGAGAATAGTAGTCCTCTAGTAGTATACTAAACTTTAGTATACTAAGTTATATATTAAACTATATACTATAGTTATAAGTTTACATCTAATCTAATAAAAAAATTTTTTTTTTTTTATATACGCTTATGTTTTTTTACTATATTTAAAAAAATAACTTTTTTAGTTAATATCTTTTTTAGACTTATGTCTTAATAGTATAGTTTACCTTTTTTTATATAATAGTTATATATAGTTAATATTATATTTTTAAATTATATATTATTAAAATAAAAGAAAAATAAATATATAGTTTTATTTAAAAAAATCTATTAGATTAATTAAATGTTTTAACTACTAAATATTAAAAATAAATAGATATTAACCTATCGCGTAATTAATAACTATTACGAGAGCGCTAAGAAGTAGAAGCCGAATATGGGGGTATTGCCGGGACGGAACCCGTGCTTGTTAGGAGTAGTTAGGTATAGAGTAGGTAGAGCTTAATAATGTTCCTACTCCTAGTATATCTTTAGGCAGATGATTAGGGCTAATAATGTGGTCTAGCTTATTATAATATTTACTATAGTACTTGTTATAACTGTGGTATACTTCTTTGCAACGTAAGTTAGTCTTATAGGGGGGTAATATTAGGAAATAAGTACTTTAAAAAGTTACTATTTTTAAAAATTAATATAGAATTAATTACTAAGTCTAAAAATACGCGAATTATACTGTCTTAAAAACAATTTAAAAAGATTTTTATAATAATTTTATCTACTGCTTAGTTAGTATCCGTAATAAATTAAAATTACTTAAATATAATAATATATTAAATTCCTTTTTTAGGTCTCTATAACTTTTTAGTTTGTAAATATATTTAACTAAAATTTTAACTATACGAGTCTAGGACTGGCGTAGATTTTATAACTTAATTTTTAATAAGAATTTATTATATAATAATAAATTTATATAATTAGTAAAAATTTAGCTTTTTATAATATACTTACTAAATACGTTATATATTATTAATATTATACTATATAATAATATCTTTTTAATTTTATAAATTTAGACTTCTATTACTTTAATATAGTACTAAATTTAATAATACTTAAATCTAATATTAATCTTTTTTTAAAAGTAATTACTCTTATTTTAATTATTATTTTTACTTTAGAAAGGACTTATAATAGAATTTATAATACTATATAATATATTAAAATTAAAATAATATAAATAAAGTTAAAAGGGATAGGGTTCCTAAAGTAATATAACGGGAAAAAAGAATTATTAATAAAAATATAACTAAAAGCCCTATATAAGCAAATAAAAGAAACGTTATTAGAAAATAGTTTAACTATTATATATATTTATATACTAATTAAACAAATAGTGTGGCTGTAGTGGCTCGGGGCGACTAAAAGGGGTTTTAAAAAAGGTAGAGTATATGTATGTCTTTATTTAAATATTATATATTTATATATTAATCGAATAAATAGTGTGGCTGTAGTGGCTCGGGGCGACCAAAAGGGGTTTTAAAAAAGGAGGAGTATATATATACCTTTATTTTAAATATTATAAAATAATAATTATATAAGGATCTTAAAAGAAAAGAGTTATAATATTAATATAAATAAAAGAAAACTAATAATTAAGAAAAAACATAGAAAAAAAATTAAAATACGTAAAAAAAAAATTAAAACAATCTTAAAAATATAAATTTTAAAAAAAGAATATATTCTACGAAGTTCGTAAATATAAATAGAAGTAATTAAAAAAAAACTATTATAACAAAAGGAGTAATAATAGAGTTTTTTTTTTAAATAAGTCTTTTATATTAAGGCTACCTAATTATTAAAAAAAGTGCTTTATCTTCTAAATAAACTAGAACTAGCATTTTAATTTTTAATTAAGTTATTATATTACTAAATAGTTATACTAAATAACTAATTTATTATTTAATTAAGACTAGTTCGCTACGCTAGGCCTATTTAGATATAAATTTTTATTTTATTTAACTTTAGATAGTAATTTTTAGTCTAAATATTTTACTTATACTTTTAGATATAATATATTTTATATAAAAATTTTAGCTTTCCGTAGTTTTCTATTAATTTTTTAGTAATACTCTACTCTTTTAAAAACTTTACTTTTTACTAATAAAGTAGACGCATTTAAAGAATACTATAATAAGAAGAGGAATTAAACCTCTAATATATAAATAACGTCGAAATATAATAAATCTATACATTTCTAGACACTTGCCCACTATGCCACCCCACTAATAATAGAGTTAAAAAAGAACTAGCGGTTAGCTACATAAAAAGTAAGTTATTTTAATATTTTAATATATTAAAATATACTACTTTTAATATATTCTAACGGTATAGTTATATTTTTATAATATTAATTATTTTAATTATTTTATTAATTATAATTTAACTTTTTAAATTGAAAACGATATTTAGTTAGAATATAGAAGTAATATAGTATTTACTATAATACCTAATATATATATTTCTTTTATTAGTAAAGACTATATAAATAAAATTCTTATATCTAAAGTTAAACTAAAAATAAAAAGGGGTAAGTAACTTAATAGATTTTTTAGTTGTTTTTTTAATATACAGGGGAGTAATATTAGGAAAAGAATAATCTAAAAAGTTACTATTTTTACAAATTAATATAAAATTAATTACTAAGTCTAATAATATGTAAATTGTACCGTTTTAAAGATAACGTTATAGAGAATTATATTAGAATTTTAATTACTGCTTAGTTAACGTACGTAATAAATTAAAATTACCTAAACATAATTATTTTATTAGTCCCTTTTTTAGATCCCTATTACTTTTTAGTTAGTAAATATATTTAACTAAAATTTTAATTATACTATTCTTAGACTAGCGTAGGTTACGTAACTTAATTTTTTATAAGAATTTATTATATAAGAATTTATTATATATATATTTATATATAAATCGAATAAAAAGTGTGGCTGTGGTGGCTGTGTAGGCGACTAAAAGGGGTTTTAAAAAAGGAGGAGTATATACATGCCTTTATACTTAATGTGTCGAAAAAGAAATTTATATAACTAGTAAAAGTTTAGCTCTTACTTATATAATTACTAATTGCGTAATATATTATTAATATTATAGTATATTATAATATCTTTTAACTTTTATAAACTTAAACTTTTATTCTCTTTAAATAGTACTAAAACTCTTAAAACTTAAATATAAAGTAACTTTACTTTTAAAAGTAAATAATTTTTCTTTTTTAATTACTACTACTTTAAAAAAGTTTTCTCCTACCATATATAACGCTATACAACAAATTAAAAAAAAAAATAATAAAGAAAATAAATATAATATAAAAAAAGATTATATAGGGGGTATAAAAAAGTTAACTAAAAGAAATTAAAAGAGTTATTAATAAAGACTTAAATAGAAGTCCTAAAAAGGATAATAAAAAAAATAGTATTAGAAAATTATCTAGAGATTATAAAAAGATAATTATAAAGAATTTTAAAAGAAAAGGGTTATAATATTAATATAAGTAAAAAAAAACCTATAATTAATAAAGAAAACGCTAAAATAAAATTAAAATACGCTAAAGAAAATATAAAAAATATAAAAAATATAAATTTAAAAAAGATTATATTTTCTAATAAATTAGTAATATAAAGGGGCAAGATTAGAAAAGAGTATTATAAAAAAAGGAATAATAATAAAGTTAAAAAAGATCTAGCTGTTATGTAATTAAAAAGTAAGTTATTTTAACTTTTTAAAATATTAAAATATACAGGGGGGTGACAAAAAAAAAGTTAATTAAAAAAGATATCCTTTTTAAAATAATATAACTATTTAGTTATAAGGCCTAAAAATACGAAAAAAATAGCGTTTTAAAAAGAAAGAGGAGTAGATTTAATTTACCCTATTAGGGGCTGCTTACTAAGGGGTTTAGTAGTAAAAAGAATTAGTAAATATAAAAGATTTTTATAACCCTATTTTAGGCTATTAGAACTTTTTATTTAAGGTATAAAATTTACTTATTTTTATATATATTATAATAGATACGAAGTTTTATTAGTATATTAAATATTTTTATATATTTATATATTAATTATATAATTATATATAAAAGTCACTTTTTCATATTTTTAATAATAAACTAGTAAATAATAAATTACTAGTACTTAGTATAGTAGCCTTTAGTTTTTATAACTACCTTATAATAGTTAGGGAGTAATAAAATATAATTATTAATAGCTTTTTATAGTATTTTATTCTACTTCTCTATAGTAGCTCTTTTAAAGGCCTTTATATTATTTAAACTATTTTTTATACCTAAATTAGCCTTTTTATTTTTAATTAGCCCTAATTTTAATAAACCCTATATATTTTTTTATAGGGGCTAAATCAGGACTATAGGCTAGATAAGGAAATAGTTTAATTTTATTATTTTTAAACTAAGTTAAAACGTCCCTAGTTTTATAAATAGGGACATTATCTTATTAAAATAATTAACCTAAATTAATATTAATATACAGATTATAATTATAATATAATATATATATATAATATATATATATATTATTAAAAAAAGTGGTAAAAAAGTATTATAAAACTTACCCCTTATTATATAGGGTTTAATCTTAGGTATAAGGACTTTGTTTATATAGTTCTTACTAGTGTAAAAAGTAGAAAAATTAAATATTTTAATAAATACTAAATTACTTTTACCTCTTACCTAAATTATACCCTAAATATATAGGGTAAGATCGTAGTCTATAAAATAATTAATATAATTACTATTAAAAAACTAAAACTATAGCCTAAAAATATATAAAAAGTTATATATTTTAATAATTTAAAAAGTTAAAATAACTTACTTTGTAATTAGCTAATAGCTAGTTCTCTTTTAACTCTATTATTACCCCTTTTTCTATAAAACTCTTTTCTAGCCCTACCCCTTTATATTACTAACTTATTAGAAAATATTATTTTTTCTAGTTTTATATATTTAATATTTTTTAATTATTTTTTAACGTATTTTACCTTTTTTTAGCATTTTCTCTTTTTCGACACATTAAGTATAAAGGCATACACATACTCCTCCTTTTTCGAAACTCCTTTTAGTCGCCTACACAGCTACCACAGCCACACCCTTTTATTTAATTAATATACAAATATATAAATATTAGCATTTTCTTTATTAATTATTAGTTTTTTTTTACTTATATTTATAAAGTAGCCCTCCTCTTTTAAAACCCTTTATAAGAATCTTTTTAAGATATTTAGACTATTATCTATTAATAGTCTTTTATTTTCTTTTTTAGGGCTTCTAGTTAAGTCTCTATTAATAACTCTTTTTCTTTTAAGTTACCTTAGAAACTCTGCCTTTTTTAATCTTTTTTATATTATAATTATCTTTCTCTTTCTTTTTAATATGTTGTATAGTATAATATATACTAGTAGAAGATTTATTTAAAGTAGTAGTAATTAAAGCAGAAGAATTATTTGCTTTTAAAAATAAATTAATATTATATTTAAGTTTTAAGAATTTGGGCTCTATTTTAAGGAAATAGGAGTTTAAGTTTATAAAAGTTAAAAGATATTATAATATACTATAATATTAATAATATATTACGTAACTAGTAATTATATAAGTCTTAGTAATATTTTTATAATTAATATAATTTTATTATTAGATTACTAATATACTTTAAAAATCTAGTTATGTGACCTATACTAGGCCTAAAAGAGTATAGTTAAAATTTTAGTTAAATATATTTACTAACTAAAAAGTTATAGGAACCTAAAAAAGGGGTTTAAAATATTACTAGGTTTAGGTAATTTTAGTTATTTACCTATACTTAGTAAGCAGTAACTAAAATAGTAATTAACATCTCTTTAATTTTCTCTTTAAAACGGTATTATTTACGTATTTTTAGCTTTATTATTTATTTTTATATAGTTTTTTAAAAAAGTTAACTTTTTCGATTAACCCTTTTTTGTGTCACCCCCCTGTATAACTTTTTATATATTTTTAAGTTATAGTTTTAGTTTTTTAATATTAATTATATTAATTATTTTATAGGCTACGATATAACCTTTTAAGTTTAGGGAGCTATTTAGATAAAGGGGAAAAGTAAATTAGTATTTATTAAAATACCTAATAATAATATCCCCTTTACTAATAAGAATTATATTAATAAAATTCTTATACCCGAAGTTAAACTAAATATAAAAAGGGGTAAGTTTTATTAACTTGGTTTAACTACTGTTTTATTAATATAATAATATATATATATATATATTATTATATTATATTATAATAATAATCTTTGTATTAATATTAATTTAAGTTAGAAATTTTAATAAGATAACGCCTTTATTTATAAAACAACGGACGTTTTAAATTAGTTTAAAAATAATAAAATTATACTATTTCCTTATCTAGCCTATAGTCCTAATTTAGCCCCTATAGAAAATATATAAGATTATTTAAAATAAGGGCTAAATAAAAATAAAAAGGCTAATTTAGGTATAGGATTTAGTTTATAAAGTATAGAGGCCTTTAAAAAAGTTATTAGAGAAGAGTAGTATAAAATACTATAAGAAGTTATTAATAACTATATTTTATTCTTCCTAACCGTTATAAGGCGGTTATAAAAGTTAAAGACTACTATACTAAGTATTAGTAATTTATTATTTACTAGTTTATTATAAAAAATTTAAAAAAGTGACTTTTATATATATTTATATATTATAGATACTATTATAATATACATAAAAATTAGTAAATTTTATACCTTAAATAAAAAGTTATTATAGTCTAAAATAGGGTCCTAAAAATCTTTTATATTTACTAATTTTTTTCTCCTAAACCCCTTAGTAAGCAGCCCCTAAGTAGGTGAATAGAATATACTAGTCTTTCTCTTTAAAACGGTATTTTTTTACGTATTTTTAGACTTACTAATTAATAAGTTATATAACTTTAAAAAAGGTAATTTATAGATTATTTTTTTCCCACTATTACTCCCCTGTAATATATATATATATATATATATATATTATATTATATTATATTATATTATATTATATTATATTATATTATATTATATTATATTATATTATATTATATTATATTATA